>CM041295.1:3732500-4202536 GCA_023052935.1 Piezodorus guildinii | reverse complement strand
ATTATTGTATACGTTGCTAAATAATGATGATGAAAACTAATAACAATAAACAACTTATATATTAACCATAATAAAACTTTTTTAATTTCGTCTACTTATTCTTCCTAATTTATTTAAAATATTATTGTATACGTTGCTAAATAATGATGATGAAAACTAATAACAATTAACAACTTATATATTAACCATAATAAAACTTTTTTAATTTCGTCTACTTATTCTCCCTAATTTATTTAAAATATTATTGTATACGTTGCTAAATAATGATGATAAAAACTAACAACAATAAACAACTTATATATTAACCATAATAATACTTTTTTAATTACGTCTACTTATTCTCCCTAATTTATTTAAAATATTATTGTATACGTTGCTAAATAATGATGATAAAAACTAACAACAATAAACAACTTATATATAGTCACGCCACCATGAGGCCATAGTGCACCTGCAGATCACACCATATTCCTTGAATCTTATTCAGCAGTCCTATTAACCTATATATACCCTGTCCCTTCTCCCAGGGAACACACACACTCTCTCTTCAAGTCCTCGCAGTAATTACGGTACGTAATCTATGTCAGATCTAGTATAGCCATATTGTTATTATCAAGATTGTCATTATTGTCTTTTAAAGTGTTATTATCGATATTTTGTAACTTTTGAATAAATAAAATATTTTTTTTTGCAATAACGAGTACGAACACCAAAATTGGCGCCCAAAATAGGGACTGCATATTTTTATCGCAGTTTTAAGAACCGAGTTTCCGCAGATCCGAACTTTTTCCGCAAATCCAGAATTAGGACTACCGCCTAGGATTCCTCACCTGTGAAGACTCAAGATTTTGGCTTACCTACCGAGGACTACCAACTTCGAGATCTTCAGATTCTGGACGAGTTCACTCACCCCGAGCATCTCGCAACGCAGGCAAAGTCTCTTATCTGCACTCAACCTTGGCCGGACTTCACTGTCGTCAGGTATCCAGCTCAAGGACAGATCTTCACACCCCGTCGAAGATTATTTTGACAGCGTACTCAATTTTTGTAAGTTAATTTCCTTTACTATTGTAATTTTATGTCTGATGATTATTTAAATTCTTTAATCCTGCGAGTAAATAATTTAACATTAACTACAAATATGGCAAGCTTTCAAATTAAATCGGCAGACTACGATCATATCCCTAATTTTAATGGAAATCCACACAATCTGTTAAAATTCGTGACAGTTTGTAGACAAGTTTACCAAATCGTGTGTAAACCGGACAACTCGTTTAAGGAACTAAACGAACAAAGATTATTAAGTAAACTTTTAGCAAAACTTACGGATGAAGCTGATTATATAAATACAACGTGCGAATTTAGTCGTGTTGAAGAATTACTAAATTATCTCGAAAGAACCTTCAGAGACAGCCGCTCAATTGAACAATTATCGCATGAATTATTTAATAACAAAATACATCATAAGGAACACCCTCTTGATTTCCTTCAAAGAATTGATAAGATCCGCACTTTAATAATTTCTAAACATCGGATAGAAAACACACCAAATAGAGAAACAATTATTAGCGCATTAGAGAAAAGTATTCTTTATTTTTTTTACACTAACATGCCCCTTCACATAAGAACATATCTTATGACTAAAGCAGAAAAGTTAAGAACATTAGATGATTTGAGAAATTTAATTCAGAATGAGAACCATCTACTCTTCGATGACCTCATAAATTCGGGAAATATGAGAAGACCCGGAGAACATGATTACAAAAGAGGCTTCGACCATAAGAAAAAGTTCGATAAAAAACATCACAAACGATTTAATAATTGGCAAAATCCCAATAACCCGTATAACCCACATAATCAAAGACAAGAGCATCAATATCGACAACAAGAACCTCCACAAGACTACCGGCAGAATAATAATAATAATAATTATTACCAACAATGGCCCCGTCAAGAACAACAAAGGTATTTCAACGGTTCAGGTCGATACCGGAATCAAAATTATAATAATAATAAGAAAGATGAAAATCCAACTGTATCCATGAGAACAGTTAGCGCATTCGGGAATAAACCGAAACAGCCTAATTTCCAAATTCAGCAAGAAGACCCGAAAGACCAAGAAATCAGAGAATTAAGAGAGAAATTAGAAAAATTAGATCCAAATAATTCTTTTTTAGAGAAAGGCCCGCCAGACAATCAAAACACATAAAAGAAGAGAATAAAAGCCAACTGCCTTATGTTAAAGACCACGCGAATCGTAAATGGCTTATTGATACCGGATCTTGGAAGAATTATATAAGACCAGACATTGTACCACCAGATGTTGAAAGAGAAAAAGAAAATTTTACAATAAAAACAGCAACCGGAGAAGAACTTGGCACGGAATCTATTTCAGTTTATTGCAGAAATAATTTTCTTAAAAACCCCGAAAAAATAAAATTTTATCTATTTAATTTCAGTCCCAATTACGAAATACTACTAGGAAATGAGACAATGAGGGAAATGAAATTTAATATCGATTTCGAAACCAACAAAATAAAAACTCGCTATACAGAGTTTGATTTTATTATGGAAGACGAAGTTTTAAAATTAGTTTTGAAAGAAGGCGAAAATCAGATAAAAGTAGAACAAAATAAAAATCTATATTTTATTGACTATGAAGATGATAAGATTAAAATTAAACCTGGCATCTATGATCAAAATATAATAATCGACAGTAAAGTTAACGAAACCATATATTTACCTTTATACTATTTGCAAAAAGAAGAAGTAGAATTAACAGATTCTAATAAAAAAGGAAACCATGAAATAATAAAACAAATCCCCCAACTAATCAGAACCGACCATATACCTCCTCAAGAAAAATCAAATTTAATTAAATTATTATCGAAATATCCATCAGTATTTAAGACTGAAAATGATCCCCTTTCAGCCACTGATTTATTGGAGCATAAGATTAAAACAAAAACCGAAGACCCGATATATTCGAAAAATTACAGATATCCCCACCAATTCAAAGAAAATATTAAGAAAGAAATTAAAAAGATGTTAGAATCCAAAATAATAAGACCCAGCAATTCCCCTTACAATTCTCCCGTTTGGATTGTCCCGAAAAAGCCAGACGCATCAGGAAAAAGAAAAATACGAATGGTGATTGATTACAGGAAATTAAATCGAGAAACAACCCCGGATAAATTCCCCATTCCTAATATTGAAGACCTTTTAGGCAAATTAGGAAAAGCGACGATATTTACAGCAATGGACCTTTGCTCAGGCTTCCATCAAATAAAAGTCGAAGAAAGTTCTATCCCAAAAACAGCATTTTCTACAGATCAAGGCCACTTTGAATTCCTTCGCATGCCATTTGGACTCAGTAATGCCCCAGCAACGTTTCAAAGAGCCATGAATATCATTTTTTCAGATTCTATTAACGTTTTAGTCTATATGGACGATATTATAATTTTTTCTGAAAATTACAAAGATCATTGGAAACATTTAGAAGAAACTCTTAAAAAGTTAGAAAAACATAACTTAAAGATTCAGCTCGATAAGACAGAATTTTGCAAGAAAGAATTGTTATTCCTCGGACATATTATCAGCGAACGCGGCATAGAACCTAATCCAGAAAAGATAAAAGCAGTAAAAGATTTTAAACTCCCTAAAAATGAAAAAGAAATTAAAAGCTTTTTAGGATTAACTGGTTTCTATAGGAAAATGATACCAAATTACGCAAAGATAGCTTCCCCATTAACGAGATGTCTTCGAAAAGATCAAAAAGAAATCAAACCAGAGTTATATGAAAACGCTTTTGAGAAATTGAAACAACTTGTATGTAGTAGCCCCATTTTGCAAATTCCAGATTTCAATCAGGACTTTTTCTTAACAACTGACGCAAGTAATTTCGCCATTGGTGCAGTATTAGCACAGAAGAAAGATGGAAAAGAACTCCCTGTATGTTTTGCATCCAGAACACTTAATAAAGCAGAACAAAATTACTCAACAACGGAAAAGGAATGTTTAGCCATTATTTGGGCTTGCAATCATTTTCGACCCTACTTATACGGTAGAAAATTTTTCATATATTCAGATCACAAACCTTTAGAATATTTAAGAACGTGTAAAACACAGAACGCCAGATTAATTAGATGGAAATTATTGTTAGAAGATTTCGAATATGACATAAAATACATTGAAGGAAAGGCTAATAAAGTCGCCGATCATTTATCCCGTTACCCTATTGAAGAAAGGAAATTAAAAGAACCAGAATTTGATATTTTTCATACAGAAAATTCTCCTAATAACTATTCACAAGAAATCGTAGATTTATTACAAGAAATGGGAATAGAAGAAACCCAAGAAGAAGCTAACAATGAAAACTTAGAAGGAATTAATAATGATGAAAACATAGAAGAAAATAATAATGGTGAACACCAAGAAATAATTCAAGATGATATATCTTCTTTAGCAACGCAGCACTCCACAGAATCCTCCGATAACAGAATCTTAATAGTTGATGATAAATCTAGACCAGTAAATGTTGAGAAAAATCAAATAATAATAAAAAAGGGACACGCGAAAATTCAACGCGAAACAATATTCAATAATAAGCAAAGAACAACAATTGAATTTACTTGGCCTTATCATGAAAAAGATTTTGAAATAGAAGAAAAACTTTTAGAAATCTTAAGACCAAATATAACTTACGGCATATACTGCTCACCCATATCAGATTCTATAGAAAGTGAAAATAATTGGTATAATGCATTATTTAATAAAGTTGCATCACTCATTAGAGAAAAATTTCCCACAAATAGAATTAAAAGATATTATAAACTATTGCCAGATGTAAAGAACACGGAAGACCAGAAATTACTTATCCTTGATTATCATATCGCCAAGACATGCCACAGAGGTATAAATGAAACATATTTAGTTTTGAAAACCAAATTTTATTGGCCCAATATGAAAGATCATATCACAGAAATTATAAACAAATGTGACACATGTGGAAAAGGCAAATACGATAGAAGACCTATAAAACAAAAATTTAAAATTACTCCCACACCTGAGAAACCCTTTACAGATTTAATGATTGATACCTTACACATGAGTAATTATTATATTTATTTAATAGTAGATACTTTTTCCAAAAGAATATTTTCTTATTACGCAACGAGTTATAATGCCATAGAAAGCATGAAAGTATTGAAAAAATATTTAGCATATTTTCCAAAACCCCAAAAAATATCATGTGACAACGGAAGAGAATTCGACAATAACTTGTTTAAAGATTTTCTAAACTACTTAAATATTGAATTACATTATACTACCCCCAATCACCCTAACTCTCTTGGATTGCTTAATCGAGCAAGCTCTTCGTTATTAGAAATTTTAAGACTTATAAACATAGAAAACAAAGATGATAAAGAGGAAGATAAGTTAGAGCAAGCAACGACAGCATATAATAATTCCCTTAATCAAGATCTTAAAATGACCCCTAACGAAATAACTTTCGGTATCACTAATGAAACTTATAATGAATCCCCGGAAATAAAAGAATATCTTGTTCATGAGTACCATCGGAAAATGAAGCAGCTTTTCGAAATAACTAAGAAAGGTATAGAACAAAATAAAGAGAGAAAAATAGGCAAGTTAAATGAAAATAGAGAAGACATAGAAATCCCGGAAGATGTGTATATAAAGAGACAACAGAAAAAGAAAATAGATCCTAAATACGAAAAAGGAAAGTATGTTGATAAAAGATTTCAAAATAGAAATAAAGGTAGAAAGAAAAAACTCCACCCTGATCAAGTCAAACGACCGAAAAAGGTCACTAAGAAAAAGAAATCAAATAATAATAATAATAAACCTAGTACAAGTCAAAAAAACCCAGAAATAACTGATGAAGATATTGAGAATGTCATAAAAGAAATAGAAACGTCTAATGTTACAGGAGTCAGCCAAGATGACTTTGAGTTCGACGACGAATTGTTTCAAGTATCTTCTGATCGCAGCGCTTACGGTTCAGATACAGACCCTGCTAATACAAGATTTATCTGACGGACCAGGAGCATCCATCGTACAAATTAATCCATCTTTTATAATTGAAGATTGGTACACATTTTTACATTATAAGAATCTTACAAATTTAACAAGAGAAATTCAAACCCTTAAGATTAGCATTGACGTATTAACAATTAGTAATGAATATAAAACTTTGCATAATATTATTGAACAAAAATATAACAAGATATTAGAAAAAATTAATCATATTGTAAATATAAATCGGAATAACCGATCAAAAAGAGGTTTAATTAACGGACTAGGCAATGCTATTAGTTGGCTCACCGGCAATATGGACGCCGATGACAAAGAAAAGTATGATAATATTTTAAATAAAATCGAGAGAAATATGTATCACATAGAGCATAATGAAAATGTTAGATTAGGATTAAATAAAGAATTAACATCTAAACTTAATAAAGAAATAATTGTTTTAAATAAATATAAGGATAGTATAGAAAAAATAAATAATTTTACAGATTTAGCTCTTACTAAGTTAATGTATCATGATTTATTAGCCGTATTAGATTTAGTAGAAAATCAATTAAATGATATAGAATTTTCCTTAGAACAATGTAAATTAGGAATTACCCATCCAAGCATATTAACGACTAGAGAACTAGAACAATTAAACATACCGTTCGGAGAACCAATCACAGAAAATGTAAAATTAAACTGGTTACTTAGCTCCACATTTTGTTCCCTATCAGATACAGGATTAATTTATTATTTTATTAAAATCCCTTTGAAATCATTGCCAAAAACAACTTATTATGCTATGTCATATCCAGTTACAAGGAATAATAAAGTCATTACTCTAAAGATTAAAGAACAACTAATCATTAGATTTAAAAATTCGTTTTACAATGGAAATTGTATTAAATTCAATAATCATCATTACTGTAAAGACATGATAGAGATTAAGGACAAATGTATTTTAGAATTATGTAAGAATATAGAATTAAATGATTGTAAAGCTGTAGAAATAAGAACAAACCCTATAATCAAACTTATACCCACATTACACCAATATTTAACCTTTAATATTAGCAATGTAACAACTAGTGTAACAAACACACAAATGTATCATCTACCATCTACTAGCCTCCTTAATCTTAATGAAAATGAGAAATTTGTAAATATAAATGTACCACTTTCTTATGTTGACAATGTAAATATTCCTTTTATTTCCTATCATTCTGTTAATAATAAAACTATTGTATCAACAAATTTTACTTTTGAGGAATTACAACAAATAGACTTAAGTAATATAGAAATAGAAGAATTAGAACCTTATGATATAACTGTATCCCAATTTATTTCTTATATATTTTATGTAATATGTTTATATCTTTTATGCTATAATCTTTATCGTCAGTATTGTAAACTGGAATTACTGTGTTCTAATCCTTCAAATGATAATCCAAGTACCCATCCTCAACCACCTGAATGTTTTGATGGCAGAGCCAGAGCTTGGTTTCAATATTTACAGAATAGACAAACCGTCCCAAATCCTTAAATTTAGAGTTCAGTGGGCTTCACTCTCATAAGGACGGAGGAGTCACGCCACCATGAGGCCATAGTGCACCTGCAGATCACACCATATTCCTTGAATCTTATTCAGCAGTCCTATTAACCTATATATACCCTGTCCCTTCTCCCAGGGAACACACACACTCTCTCTTCAAGTCCTCGCAGTAATTACGGTACGTAATCTATGTCAGATCTAGTATAGCCATATTGTTATTATCAAGATTGTCATTATTGTCTTTTAAAGTGTTATTATCGATATTTTGTAACTTTTGAATAAATAAAATTTTTTTTTTGCAATAACGAGTACGAACACCAAAATTTATTAACCATAATAAAACTATTTTTAATTTCGTCTACTTATTCTTCCTAATTTATTTAAAATATTATTGTATACGTTGCTAAATAATGATGATGAAAACTAATAACAATAAACAACTTATATATTAACCATAAAAATACTTTTTTAATTACGTCTACTTATTCTCCCTAATTTATTTAAAATATTATTGTATACGTTGCTAAATAATGATGATAAAAACTAACAACAATAAACAACTTATATATTAACCATAATAAAACTATTTTTAATTTCGTCTACTTATTCTTCCTAATTTATTTAAAATATTATTGTATACGTTGCTAAATAATGATGATGAAAACTAATAACAATAAACAACTTATATATTAACCATAATAATACTTTTTTAATTACGTCTACTTATTCTTGCCAATTTATTTAAAATATTATTGTATACGTTGCTAAATAATGATGATAAAAACTAACAACAATAAACAACTTATATATTAACCATAATAAAACTTTTTTAATTACGTCTACTTATTCTACCTAATTTATTTAAAATATTATTGTATACGTTGCTAAATAATGATAATGAAAACTAATAACAATAAACAACTTATATATTAACCATAATAAAACTATTTTTAATTTCGTCTACTTATTCTTCCTAATTTATTTAAAATATTATTGTATACGTTGCTAAATAATGATGATGAAAACTAATAACAATAAACAACTTATATATTAACCATAATAATACTTTTTTAATTACGTCTACTTATTCTCCCTAATTTATTTAAAATATTATTGTATACGTTGCTAAATAATGATGATAAAAACTAACAACAATAAACAACTTATATATTAACCATAATAAAACTATTTTTAATTTCGTCTACTTATTCTTCCTAATTTATTTAAAATATTATTGTATACGTTGCTAAATAATGATGATGAAAACTAATAACAATAAACAACTTATATATTAACCATAATAATACTTTTTTAATTACGTCTACTTATTCTTGCCAATTTATTTAAAATATTATTGTATACGTTGCTAAATAATGATGATAAAAACTAACAACAATAAACAACTTATATATTAACCATAATAAAACTTTTTTAATTACGTCTACTTATTCTACCTAATTTATTTAAAATATTATTGTATACGTTGCTAAATAATGATAATGAAAACTAATAACAATAAACAACTTATATATTAACCATAATAAAACTTTTTTAATTTCGTCTACTTATTCTTTCTAATTTATTTAAAATATTATTGTATACGTTGCTAAATAATGATGATGAAAACTAATAACAATTAACAACTTATATATTAACCATAATAAAACTTTTTTAATTTCGTCTACTTATTCTCCCTAATTTATTTAAAATATTATTGTATACGTTGCTAAATAATGATGATGAAAACTAATAACAATAAACAACTTATATATTAACCATAATAATACTTTTTTAATTACGTCTACTTATTCTTGCCAATTTATTTAAAATATTATTGTATACGTTGCTAAATAATGATGATAAAAACTAATAACAATTAACAACTTATATATTAACCATAATAAAACTTTTTTAATTACGTCTACTTATTCTTCCTAATTTATTTAAAATATTATTGTATACGTTGCTAAATAATGATGATAAAAACTAATAACAATAAACAACTTATATATTAACCATAATAAAACTTTTTTAATTTCGTCTACTTATTCTTCCTAATTTATTTAAAATATTATTGTATACGTTGCTAAATAATGATGATAAAAACTAAAACAATAAACAACTTATATATTAACCATAATAAAACTTTTTTAATTTCGTCTACTTATTCTCTCTAATTTATTTAAAATATTATTGTATACGTTGCTAAATAATGATGATGAAAACTAACTAACAATAAACAACTTATATATTAACCATAATAAAACTTTTTTAATTACGTCTACTTATTCTTCCTAATTTATTTAAAATATTATTGTATAACGTTGCTAAATAATGATGATGAAAACTAAAACAATTAAACAACTTATATATTAACCATAATAAAACTTTTTTAATTTCGTCTTACTTATTCTTCCTAATTTATTTAAAATATTATTGTATACGTTGCTAAATAATGATGATGAAAACTAAAACAATAACAACTTATATATTAACCATAATAAAACTTTTTTAATTTCGTCTACTTATTCTTCCTAATTTATTTAAAATATTATTGTATACGTTGCTAAATAATGATGATAAAAACTAAAACAATAAACAACTTATATATTAACCATAATAAAACTTTTTTAATTACGTCTACTTATTCTTCCTAATTTATTTAAAATATTATTGTATACGTTGCTAAATAATGATGATGAAAAACTAATAACAATTAACAACTTATATATTAACCATAATAAAACTTTTTTAATTACGTCTACTTATTCTTCCTAATTTATTTAAAATATTATTGTATACGTTGCTAAATAATGATGATGAAAATAACTAACAACAATAAACAACTTATATATTAACCATAATAAAACTTTTTTAATTACGTCTACTTATTCTTCCTAATTTATTTAAAATATTATTGTATACGTTGCTAAATAATGATGATAAAACTAATAACAATTAACAACTTATATATTAACCATAATAAAACTTTTTTAATTACGTCTACTTATTCTTCCTAATTTATTTAAAATATTATTGTATACGTTGCTAAATAATGATGATGAAAACTAATAACAATTAACAACTTATATATTAACCATAATAAAACTTTTTTAATTACGTCTACTTATTCTTCCTAATTTATTTAAAATATTATTGTATACGTTGCTAAATAATGATGATAAAAACTAAAACAATTAACAACTTATATATTAACCATAATAAAACTTTTTTAATTACGTCTACTTATTCTTCCTAATTTATTTAAAATATTATTGTATACGTTGCTAAATAATGATGATGAAAAACTAATAACAATAAACAACTTATATATTAACCATAATAAAACTTTTTTAATTACGTCTACTTATTCTTCCTAATTTATTTAAAATATTATTGTATACGTTGCTAAATAATGATGATGAAAAACTAATAACAATTAACAACTTATATATTAACCATAATAAAACTTTTTTAATTACGTCTACTTATTCTTCCTAATTTATTTAAAATATTATTGTATACGTTGCTAAATAATGATGATGAAAACTAACAACAATAAACAACTTATATATTAACCATAATAAAAACTTTTTTAATTTCGTCTACTTATTCTTCCTAATTTATTTAAAATATTATTGTATACGTTGCTAAATAATGATGATGAAAAACTAATAACAATAAACAACTTATATATTAACCATAATAAAACTTTTTTAATTACGTCTACTTATTCTTCCTAATTTATTTAAAATATTATTGTATACGTTGCTAAATAATGATGATAAAAACTAACAACAATAAACAACTTATATATTAACCATAATAAAACTTTTTTAATTCGTCTACTTATTCTTCCTAATTTATTTAAAATATTATTGTATACGTTGCTAAATAATGATGATAAAAACTAACAACAAATAACAACTTATATATTAACCATAATAAAACTTTTTTAATTTACGTCTACTTATTCTTCCTAATTTATTTAAAATATTATTGTATACGTTGCTAAATAATGATGATGAAAAACTAAAACAATAAACAACTTATATATTAACCATAATAAAACTTTTTTAATTACGTCTACTTATTCTTCCTAATTTATTTAAAATATTATTGTATACGTTGCTAAATAATGATGATAAAAACTAATACAATAAACAACTTATATATTAACCATAATAAAACTTTTTTAATTTCGTCTACTTATTCTTCCTAATTTATTTAAAATATTATTGTATACGTTGCTAAATAATGATGATGAAAACTAAAACAATTAAACAACTTATATATTAACCATAATAAAACTTTTTTAATTTCGTCTACTTATTCTTCCTAATTTATTTAAAATATTATTGTATACGTTGCTAAATAATGATGATAAAAACTAATAACAATTAACAACTTATATATTAACCATAATAAAACTTTTTTAATTTCGTCTACTTATTCTTCCTAATTTATTTAAAATATTATTGTATACGTTGCTAAATAATGATGATGAAAACTAATAACAATTAACAACTTATATATTAACCATAATAAAACTTTTTTAATTTCGTCTACTTATTCTCCCTAATTTATTTAAAATATTATTGTATACGTTGCTAAATAATGATGATAAAAACTAACAACAATAAACAACTTATATATTAACCATAATAATACTTTTTTAATTACGTCTACTTATTCTCCCTAATTTATTTAAAATATTATTGTATACGTTGCTAAATAATGATGATAAAAACTAACAACAATAAACAACTTATATATTAACCATAATAAAACTATTTTTAATTTCGTCTACTTATTCTTCCTAATTTATTTAAAATATTATTGTATACGTTGCTAAATAATGATGATGAAAACTAATAACAATAAACAACTTATTATATTAACCATAATAATACTTTTTTAATAACGTCTACTTATTCTTCCTAATTTATTTAAAATATTATTGTATACGTTGCTAAATAATGATGATGAAAACTAATAACAATAAACAACTTATATATTCACCATAATAAAACTTTTTTAATTTCGTCTACTTATTCTTCCTAATTTATTTAAAATATTATTGTATACGTTGCTAAATAATGATGATGAAAACTAAAAACAATTAACAACTTATATATTAACCATAATAAAACTTTTTTATCATTTTGGATATAATTAGTTGACCGTTGAGAATTACTGAAGGAATTAGTCCGGGTGGCGGTCATTAAATGAAACAACTGAATAGTTTCAACTATTTTATTGTTTGCCAACGTTTCGACCCCCATTGTGGGTCATCATCAGGGCGTCTGGTAGGTGAGTGGAAACTAACTCTAGTTTCCACTCACCTACCAGACGCCCTGATGATGACCCACAATGGGGGTCGAAACGTTGGCAAACAATAAAATAGTTGAAACTATTCAGTTGTTTCATTTAATGACCGCCACCCGGACTAATTCCTTCAGTAAAACTTTTTTAATTTCGTCTACTTATTCTCCCTAATTTATTTAAAATATTATTGTATACGTTGCTAAATAATGATGATAAAAACTAACAACAATAAACAACTTATATATTAACCATAATAATACTTTTTTAATTACGTCTACTTATTCTCCCTAATTTATTTAAAATATTATTGTATACGTTGCTAAATAATGATGATAAAAACTAACAACAATAAACAACTTATATATTAACCATAATAAAACTATTTTTAATTTCGTCTACTTATTCTTCCTAATTTATTTAAAATATTATTGTATACGTTGCTAAATAATGATGATGAAAACTAATAACAATAAACAATTTATATTAACCATATAAAACTTTTTTAATTCGTCTACTTATTCTTCCTAATTTATTTAAAATATTATTGTATACGTTGCTAAATAATGATGATAAAAACTAAAACAATAAACAACTTATATATTAACCATAATAAAACTTTTTTAATTACGTCTATTATTCTTCTAATTTATTTAAAAATATTATTGTATACGTTGCTAAATAATGATGATGAAAACTAATAACAATAAACAATTATATATTAACCATAATAAAACTTTTTAATTCGTCTACTTATTCTTCCTAATTTATTTAAAATATTATTGTATACGTTGCAAAAAAAAAAAAAAAAAAAAAAAAAAAAAAAAAAAAAAAAAAAAAAAAAAAAAAAAAAAAAAAAAAAAAAAAAAAAAAAAAAAAAAAAAAAAAAAAAAAAAAAAAAAAAAAAAAAAAAAAAAAAAAAAAAAAAAAAAAAAAAAAAAAAAAAATTTTTTTTTTTTTTTTTTTTTTTTTTTTTTTTTTTTTTTTTTTTTTTTTTTTTTTTTTTTTTTTTTTTTTTTTTTTTTTTTTTTTTTTTTTTTTTTTTTTTTTTTTTTTTTTTTTTTTTTTTTTTTTTTTTTTTTTTTTTTTTTTTTTTTTTTAAAATATTATTGTATACGTTGCTAAATAATGTGATTATTGTATACGTTGCTAAATAATGATGATAAAAACTAAAACAATAAACAACTTATATATTAACATAATAAAACTTTTTATTTCGTCTACTTATTCTCCCTAATTTATTTAAAATATTATTGTATACGTTGCTAAATAATGATGATAAAAACTAACAACAATAAACAACTTATATATTAACCATAATAAAACTATTTTTAATTTCGTCTACTTATTCTTCCTAATTTATTTAAAATATTATTGTATACGTTGCTAAGTAATGATGATGAAAACTAATAACAATAAACAACTTATATATTAACCATAATAAAACTTTTTAATTTCGTCTACTTATTCTTCCTAATTTATTTAAAATATTATTGTATACGTTGCTAAATAATGATGATGAAAACTAATAACAATAAACAACTTATATATTAACCATAATAAAACTATTTTTAATTTCGTCTACTTATTCTTCCTAATTTATTTAAAATATTATTGTATACGTTGCTAAATAATGATGATGAAAACTAATAACAATAAACAACTTATATATTAACCATAATAAAACTTTTTTAATTTCGTCTACTTATTCTTCCCAATTTATTTAAAATATTATTGTATACGTTGCTAAATAATGATGATAAAAACTAACAACAATAAACAACTTATATATTAACCATAATAATACTTTTTTAATTACGTCTACTTATTCTCCCTAATTTATTTAAAATATTATTGTATACGTTGCTAAATAATGATGATGAAAACTAACAACAATAAACAACTTATATATTAACCATAATAAAACTATTTTTAATTTCGTCTACTTATTCTTCCTAATTTATTTAAAATATTATTGTATACGTTGCTAAATAATGATGATGAAAACTAACAACAATAAACAACTTATATATTAACCATAATAAAACTATTTTTAATTTCGTCTACTTATTCTTCCTAATTTATTTAAAATATTATTGTATACGTTGCTAAATAATGATGATGAAAACTAATAACAATAAACAACTTATATATTAACCATAATAAAACTTTTTTAATTTCGTCTACTTATTCTCCCTAATTTATTTAAAATATTATTGTATACGTTGCTAAATAATGATGATAAAAACTAACAACAATAAACAACTTATATATTAACCATAATAAAACTATTTTTAATTACGTCTACTTATTCTTCCTAATTTATTTAAAATATTATTGTATACGTTGCTAAATAATGATGATGAAAACTAATAACAATAAACAACTTATATATTAACCATAATAAAACTTTTTTAATTTCGTCTACTTATTCTTCCTAATTTATTTAAAATATTATTGTATACGTTGCTAAATAATGATGATGAAAACTAATAACAATAAACAACTTATATATTAACCATAATAAAACTATTTTTAATTTCGTCTACTTATTCTTCCTAATTTATTTAAAATATTATTGTATACGTTGCTAAATAATGATGATGAAAACTAATAACAATAAACAACTTATATATTAACCATAATAAAACTTTTTTAATTTCGTCTACTTATTCTTCCCAATTTATTTAAAATATTATTGTATACGTTGCTAAGTTTTGTGCAATCATTCCGCGCATTTACAGTATGTTCGTTCCTAATGATGTGCATCATCTCGAGAATCAATCTCTTATCTTTATTTTTTTCCACATCCAGAACACTTACATTTTTAAAATCAAAATTGTGGTTGTTTTTGATAGCGTGACTTGCTAAGGCCGTTTCTTCTTTCTTGGATTCCACACTGTATTTATGCGCGTAAATTCTTTTATTTAAATATTGTGAAGTTTGGCCAACATAAGTGCCTTCACAATTTCTGCAATCTATTTTTTATATAATGTTAGATAATTTTTCTTTACTGGTTTTATCTTTAAGTCTAGAGTAGAGCATTTTTTTAAAATTATTATTATATTTGTACACAATATTTACGTTTTCATTTTTGAATATCCCCTTTATTATGGGGGCCAGTGGTCTGATATATTCAATGGAAAAATAAGAATAAGAATCTACAGGGTCACGGTTTTTCTTTTTGTGAGAAAATGTTTCATAGGCCCCCCGTAGACACTTCTCTATGACACCTGTAGGGTAACCATTATTTTTTTAAATTTCTCTTGCTCGGCTAACATTTTCGTCTCTATAAGAGATACTGCTCAGAGCTATTGCTCTGTAGCATATATTTCTCCCAATGTTGATCTTAATTTTTAGGTCGTGGCAAGAATTAAAATTTAAAATACGGCCACCATTGTATTTTCTCTCGTGCCATGATACTATTGTGTATCCTACCCCGCGAATTATTTTCGTATCTAAAAATGTGATCATATTGTCTTTTTCTTCCTCGATAGTAAATTTTATATTTTGATCTTTATTAAAATGTCCCAAAATATCATTTAAGCTCTCTGTCGGAACACTTGAAATGGTGTCGTCAACATATTTCTTCAAAAATTGCACCTTTATGGGAATTTTGGCTAAAATGTCTTCCACCAAATCATCCATAACGAGTTCTACGAGAATGGGAGAAAGTGACAATCCCATTGGTAGGCCACTTATTTGTTTATAATAATGGTTATTTATAGAGAGATGTTTCTATACAAAGCTCTACAGCGCTAATAAATAAGGTTTGAGGAATTTTTGTAAATTTCTCAATTTGTTTCCATCTTTTTATAACAGCCTTTATAGCTACTTCTTTTTTGACATTAGTAAACAAAGAAACTACATCTAAAGATATTAGTTTATTATTATTTGGGATCACTTGCTTTTCAATGAATTCTTTAAACTCATAAGCATTTTTTATATTCCACTCATTTTCGACTTTAGAATTTTGTAAAATATTTGATAAGAATTTTGCTAAATTAAATGTAGGAGAGTTTACAAAAGAAATAATCGGTCGTAAAGGTATATCGGGCTTGTGTATTTTCGGGAGTCCATAAATTTTCGGTGGTAATGCATTATTTGTATATAATTTATTGTATTGATCGAGTCTTATTAATTCTAAATTAAGCAGCATTTTTGCCAATTGATTATTTTTCTTCATTAAATTTTGAGTGGGATCGGGAATCTTCTTATAATGAAGGCGGTCGTTTATGATATTACTCATCTTTTCGTCGTAATCCCCTTTGTCAATGGCAACTGTAATACCCCCCTTGTCCGCTGATGTTATTAATACGTCCGGATTGTTTGTTAAAAATATTTTGCCGCATGGATTCGGTTGTGCCTTATATCCGTGATTTGCATTCTTATTGCAAACATTCGTTACGGCATTAACCAATTTAAGTCTCAGTTCATTCTGTTTTGATTCATCTTTTTCTACGGTTTGTATTATGTATTCCACATCAGATAGGAATTGTGGTATTTTTTTAGCAATGTTTTTTGGGTTTGTTTCATTGTTGAATTTAGGTCCTAAAGATAATATATCTTGTACATTCTTCGGTATTACCTTATTTGTCAGATTCAAAAACGCAGTGTTTTGTACCTCCGGCAAACAATCATGTACTGTCCTTCCTTTAATTTTTTCGAATTTTTTAATTAGTTTTATCTTTTTTTGTATTTTCTGCTTTTTGTAGAGATTATCTTGATCCAACGTTAGCTTGTAATACAGGTCCTTATTAATAGTATTCGAGAGTTCTACCAGAATATGGTCTATTTTGTATTTTATTCTCGTTATTATTAAACATACATCTTTAATTTCCAAATTCAGAATCGAGACTTCAGTTTTACAAATTATATTCTCCAATGGTCTTACAAACTTTGAAGAAGTAGGAATAAGTTTATAAATGCTTTTAGTGCTGTCTTTAATGTGTGGTGGAATTAAATTTTGTTGCCTACACTTTAAAAGAAACACTCTCTGTGGTTCTAAATGAGCTAACTTCTTTATCAACTTAGAATACCTTTTTGCTCGGTTTGCTACAAAATTTCCATTAAAATGTTTAATATCTTGAAAAATACCCATATTTACCAATGAAAGGCACCAAGCAAAACAACAACAAACAAAATGAAACCAATCTACATATATACGACAATTACAATATATACCCTAAAATACTTATACAAGAAATTAATTTATCGACCCTTTTTTTTATATTATAAATTTGTTTTAAATAATTCGGGTTTTGGGCCATTAAACTAATACTCCTTCTTAATTTTCTTTATTTTGACGTTTCGATCCTCCGTCCATGAATACACATAGGATCCTTTTCAACACTGCAACTAAACATAATTGGTTACATTTTGCAGTATGTTGGTTACATTTTCCATAAATCATCTATTTATAGCCGGGTACAATATATTATAAAAACATCTTACCAAAGAATTTTATTGAGCACCGGCACACCACTCAGGCTAACACAGGGCACTGGGATCTCCAAGCCCTCCCCCCCTCCAGCCTTGGCGGCCGAAGCTCAACTTATCAATAAATAAATACAATAAAATTATTCTATTAAAAATACAAGTTCAACAACGCTTAAAAAATATATCACAAAAACAACAATAAAACAAACCAAACTATTATATAGACCAATAACTATGAACAATCTATGTTGGCCAAACTTCACAATATTTAAATAAAAGAATTTACGCGCATAAATACAGTGTGGAATCCAAGAAAGAAGAAACGGCCTTAGCGAGTCACGCTATAAAAAACAACCACAATTTTGATTTTAAAAATGTAAGTGTTCTGGATGTGGAAAAAAATAAAGATAAGACATTGATTCTCGAGATGATGCACATCATTAGGAACGAACATACTGTAAATGCGCGGAATGATTGCACAAAACTTAGCAACGTATACAATAATATTTTAAATAAATTGGGAAGAATAAGTAGACGAAATTAAAAAAGTTTTATTATGGTTAATATATAAGTTGTTTATTGTTATTAGTTTTCATCATCATTATTTAGCAACGTATACAATAATATTTTAAATAAATTAGGAAGAATAAGTAGACGAAATTAAAAATAGTTTTATTATGGTTAATATATAAGTTGTTTATTTTTGTTAGTTTTTTCATCATTATTTAGCAACGTATACAATAATATTTTAAATAAATTAGGAGAATAAGTAGACGTAATTAAAAAAGTATTATTATTTAAATAGTATAAGTATTTTTAAATAATTGGTTAATAATATTATGTTAGAACATATAGCAATAATATTTTAAATAAATTAGGGAGAATAAGTAGACGAAATTAAAAAAGTTTTATTATGGTTAATATATAAGTTGTTGTTTATTGTTATTAGTTTTTATCATCATTATTTATATAAAATATTTTAGATTGTTTCATAGTTATTGGTCTATATAATAGTTTGGTTTGTTTTATTGTTGTTTTTGTGATATATTTTTTAAGCGTTGTTGACCTTGTATTTTTAATAGAATAATTTTATTGTATTTATTTATTGATAAGTTGAGCTTCGGCCGCCAAGGCTGGAGGGGGGGAGGGCTTGGAGATCCCAGTGCCCTGCGTTAGCCTGAGTGGTGTGCCGGTGCTCAATAAAATTCTTTGGTAAGATGTTTTTATAATATATTGTACCCGGCTATAGATAGATGATTTATGGAAAATGTAACCAACATACTGCAAAATGTAACCAATTATGTTTAGTTGCAGTGTTGAAAAGGATCCTATGTGTATTCATGGACGGAGGATCGAAACGTCAAAATAAAGAAAATTAAGAAGGAGTATTAGTTTAATGGCCCAAAACCCGAATTATTTAAAACAAATTTATAATATAAAAAAAAGGGTCGATGAATTAATTTCTTGTATAAGTATTTTAGGGTATATATTGTAATTGTCGTATATATGTAGATTGGTTTCATTTTGTTTGTTGTTGTTTTGCTTGGTGCCTTTCATTGGTAAATATGGGTATTTTTCAAGATATTAAACATTTTAATGGAAATTTTGTAGCAAACCGAGCAAAAAGGTATTCTAAGTTGATAAAGAAGTTAGCTCATTTAGAACCACAGAGAGTGTTTCTTTTAAAGTGTAGGCAACAAAATTTAATTCCACCACACATTAAAGACAGCACTAAAAGCATTTATAAACTTATTCCTACTTCTTCAAAGTTTGTAAGACCATTGGAGAATATAATTTGTAAAACTGAAGTCTCGATTCTGAATTTGGAAATTAAAGATGTATGTTTAATAATAACGAGAATAAAATACAAAATAGACCATATTCTGGTAGAACTCTCGAATACTATTAATAAGGACCTGTATTACAAGCTAACGTTGGATCAAGATAATCTCTACAAAAAGCAGAAAATACAAAAAAAGATAAAACTAATTAAAAAATTCGAAAAAATTAAAGGAAGGACAGTACATGATTGTTTGCCGGAGGTACAAAACACTGCGTTTTTGAATCTGACAAATAAGGTAATACCGAAGAATGTACAAGATATATTATCTTTAGGACCTAAATTCAACAATGAAACAAACCCAAAAAACATTGCTAAAAAAATACCACAATTCCTATCTGATGTGGAATACATAATACAAACCGTAGAAAAAGATGAATCAAAACAGAATGAACTGAGACTTAAATTGGTTAATGCCGTAACGAATGTTTGCAATAAGAATGCAAATCACGGATATAAGGCACAACCGAATCCATGCGGCAAAAATATTTTTAACAAACAATCCGGACGTATTAATAACATCAGCGGACAAGGGGGGTATTACAGTTGCCATTGACAAAGGGGATTACGACGAAAAGATGAGTAATATCATAAACGACCGCCTTCATTATAAGAAGATTCCCGATCCCACTCAAAATTTAATGAAGAAAAATAATCAATTGGCAAAAATGCTGCTTAATTTAGAATTAATAAGACTCGATCAATACAATAAATTATATACAAATAATGCATTACCACCGAAAATTTATGGACTCCCGAAAATACACAAGCCCGATATACCTTTACGACCGATTATTTCTTTTGTAAACTCTCCTACATTTAATTTAGCAAAATTCTTATCAAATATTTTACAAAATTCTAAAGTCGAAAATGAGTGGAATATAAAAAATTCTTATGAGTTTAAAGAATTCATTGAAAAGCAAGTGATCCCAAATAATAATAAACTAATATCTTTAGATGTAGTTTCTTTGTTTACTAATGTCAAAAAAGAAGTAGCTATAAAGGCTGTTATAAAAAGATGGAAACAAGATGAGAAATTTACAAAAATTCCTCAAACCTTATTTATTAGCGCTGTAGAGCTTTGTATAGAAACATCTCTCTATAAATAACCATTATTATAAACAAATAAGTGGCCTACCAATGGGATTGTCACTTTCTCCCATTCTCGTAGAACTCGTTATGGATGATTTGGTGGAAGACATTTTAGCCAAAATTCCCATAAAGGTGCAATTTTTGAAGAAATATGTTGACGACACCATTTCAAGTGTTCCGACAGAGAGCTTAAATGATATTTTGGGACATTTTAATAAAGATCAAAATATAAAATTTACTATCGAGGAAGAAAAAGACAATATGATCACATTTTTAGATACGAAAATAATTCGCGGGGTAGGGTACACAATAGTATCATGGCACGAGAGAAAATACAATGGTGGCCGTATTTTAAATTTTAATTCTTGCCACGACCTAAAAATTAAGATCAACATTGGGAGAAATATATGCTACAGAGCAATAGCTCTGAGCAGTATCTCTTATAGAGACGAAAATGTTAGCCGAGCAAGAGAAATTTAAAAAAATAATGGTTACCCTACAGGTGTCATAGAGAAGTGTCTACGGGGGGCCTATGAACATTTTCTCACAAAAAGAAAAACCGTGACCCTGTAGATTCTTATTCTTATTTTTCCATTGAATATATCAGACCACTGGCCCCCATAATAAAGGGGATATTCAAAAATGAAAACGTAAATATTGTGTACAAATATAATAATAATTTTAAAAAAATGCTCTACTCTAGACTTAAAGATAAAACCAGTAAAGAAAAATTATCTAACATTATATAAAAAATAGATTGCAGAAATTGTGAAGGCACTTATGTTGGCCAAACTTCACAATATTTAAATAAAAGAATTTACGCGCATAAATACAGTGTGGAATCCAAGAAAGAAGAAACGGCCTTAGCAAGTCACGCTATCAAAAACAACCACAATTTTGATTTTAAAAATGTAAGTGTTCTGGATGTGGAAAAAAATAAAGATAAGAGATTGATTCTCGAGATGATGCACATCATTAGGAACGAACATACTGAAAATGCGCGGAATGATTGCACAAAACTTAGCAACGTATACAATAATATTTTAAATAAATTGAGAAGAATAAGTAGACGAAATTAAAAAAGTTTTATTATGGTTAATATATAAGTTGTTTATTGTTATTAGTTTTCATCATCATTATTTAGCAACGTATACAATAATATTTTAAATAAATTAGGAAGAATAAGTAGACGAAATTAAAAATAGTTTTATTATGGTTAATATATAAGTTGTTTATTGTTGTTAGTTTTTATCATCATTATTTAGCAACGTATACAATAATATTTTAAATAAATTAGGGAGAATAAGTAGACGTAAATTAAAAAAGTATTTATAGGTTAATATATAAGTTGTTTATTGTTGTTGGTTTTTATCATCATTATTTAGCAACGTATACAATAATATTTTAAATAAATTAGGGAGAATAAGTAGACGAAATTAAAAAAGTTTTATTATGGTTAATATATAAGTTGTTAATTGTTATTAGTTTTCATCATCATTATTTAGCAACGTATACAATAATATTTTAAATAAATTAGGAAGAATAAGTAGACGAAATTAAAAAAGTTTTATTATGGTTAATATATAAGTTGTTTATTGTTATTAGTTTTCATCATCATTATTTAGCAACGTATACAATAATATTTTTAATAAATTAGGAAGAATAAGTAGACGAAATTAAAAAAGTTTTATTATGGTTAATATATAAGTTGTTAATTGTTATTAGTTTTCATCATCATTATTTAGCAACGTATACAATAATATTTTAAATAAATTAGGTAGAATAAGTAGACGTAATTAAAAAAGTTTTTTATGGTTAATATATAAGTTGTTTATTGTTGTTAGTTTTTATCATCATTATTTAGCAACGTATACAATAATATTTTAAAATAAATTAGGGAAAAATAAGTAGAAAAATTAAAAAGTTTTATTATGGTTAATATATAAGTTGTTAATTGTATTAGTTTCATCATCATTATTTAGCAACGTATACAATAATATTTAAATAAATTAGGTAGAATAAGTAGACGAAATTAAAAAAGTTTTATTATGTTAATATATAAGTTGTTTATTGTTGTTAGTTTTTATCATCATTATTTAGCAACGTATACAATAATATTTTAAATAAATTAGGTAGAATAAGTAGACGTAATTAAAAAAGTTTTATCATGGTTAATATATAAGTTTATTGTTTTTATTTTATCATCATTATTTAGCAACGTATACAATAATTTTTAAATAAATTAGTAGAATAAGTAGACGTAATTAAAAAAGTTTATTATGGTTAATATATAAGTTGTTTATTGTTGTTAGTTTTCATCATCATTATTAGCAACGTATACAATAATATTTTAAATAAATTAGGAAGAATAAGTAGACGAAATTAAAAATAGTTTATTATGGTTAATATATAAGTTGTTTATTGTTGTTAGTTTTTATCATCATTATTTAGCAACGTATACAATATATTTAAATAAATTAGGGAGAATAAGTAGACGTAATTAAAAAAGTATTATTATGGTTAATATATAAGTTGTTTATTGTTGTTAGTTTTTATCATCATTATTTAGCAACGTATACAATAATATTTTTAAATAAATTAGGGAGAATAAGTAGACGAAATTAAAAAAGTTTATTATGGTTAATATATAAGTTGTTAATTGTTATTAGTTTCATCATCATTATTTAGCAACGTATACAATAATTTTAAATAAATTAGGGAGAATAAGTAGACGAAATTAAAAAAGTTTTATATGGTTAATATATAAGTTGTTTATTGTTATTAGTTTTCATCATCATTATTTAGCAACGTATACATAATATTTTAATAAATTAGGAAGAATAAGTAGACGAAATAAAAAGTTTTATTATGGTTAATATATAAGTTGTTAATTGTTATTAGTTTTCATCATCATTATTTAGCAACGTATACAATAATATTTTAATAAATTAGGTAGAATAAGTAGACGTAATTAAAAAAGTTTTATTATGGTTAATATATAAGTTGTTTATTGTTATTAGTTTTCATCATCATTATTTAGCAACGTATACAATAATATTTTAAATAAATTAGGAGAATAAGTAGACGAAATTAAAAAAGTTTTATTATGGTTAATATATAAGTTGTTTAATTGTTATTAGTTTTCATCATCATTATTTAGCAACGTATACAATAATATTTTAAATAAATTAGGGAGAATAAGTAGACGTAATTAAAAAGTTTTATTATGGTTAATATATAAGTTGTTTATTGTTGTTAGTTTTTTATCATCATTATTTAGCAACGTATACAATAATATTTTTAAATAAATTAGGAGAATAAGTAGACGTAATTAAAAAAGTTTTATTATGGTTAATATATAAGTTGTTAATTGTTATTAGTTTTCATCATCATTATTTAGCAACGTATACAATAATATTTTAAATAAATTAGGAGAATAAGTAGACGTAATTAAAAAAGTTTTATTATGGTTAATATATAAGTTGTTTATTGTTGTTAGTTTTATCATCATTATTTAGCAACGTATACAATAATATTTTAAATAAATTAGGAAGAATAAGTAGACGTAATTAAAAAAGTATTTATTATGGTTAATATATAAGTTGTTTATTGTTATTAGTTTTCATCATCATTATTTAGCAACGTATACAATAATATTTTAAATAAATTAGGAGAATAAGTAGACGAAATTAAAAAAGTTTTATTATGGTTAATATATAAGTTGTTATTGTTGTTAGTTTTTATCATCATTATTTAGCAACGTATACAATAATATTTTAAATAAATTAGGAAGAATAAGTAGACGTAATTAAAAAAGTATTATTATGGTTAATATATAAGTTGTTTATTGTTGTTAGTTTTTATCATCATTATTTAGCAACGTATACAATAATATTTTAAATAAATTAGGAGAATAAGTAGACGAAATTAAAAAAGTTTATTATGGTTAATATATAAGTTGTTTAATTGTTATTAGTTTTTCATCATCATTATTTAGCAACGTATACAATAATATTTTAAATAAATTAGGAAGAATAAGTAGACGAAATTAAAAAAGTTTTATTATGGTTAATATATAAGTTGTTATTGTTTTAGTTTTTATCATCATTATTTAGCAACGTATACAATAATATTTTAAATAAATTAGGAGAATAAGTAGACGTAATTAAAAAAGTTTTATTATGGTTAATATATAATGTTGTTTATTTTATTATTTTCATCATCATTATTTAACAACGTAACAATAATATTTTAAATAAATTAGGAAAATATAGTAACTAAATTTTAAAAAAAGTTTTATTATGGTTAATATAAAGTTTATTTATTGTTGTTTAGTTTTTATCATCATTATTTAGCAACGTATACAATAATATTTTAAATAAATTAGGAAGAATAAGTAGACGTAATTAAAAAAGTTTTATTATGGTTAATATATAAGTTGTTATTGTTGTTAGTTTTTCATCATCATTATTTAGCAACGTATACAATAATATTTATAAATAAATTAGGAGAATAAGTAGACGAAATTAAAAAAGTTTTATTATGGTTAATATATAAGTTGTTTAATTGTTGTTAGTTTTTATCATCATATATTTAGCAACGTATACAATAATATTTTAAATAAATTAGGTAGAATAAGTAGACGTAATTAAAAAAGTTTTATTATGGTTAAATATATAAGTTGTTTATTGTTGTTAGTTTTATCATCATTATTTAGCAACGTATACAATAATATTTTAAATAAATTAGGAGAATAAGTAGACGAAATTAAAAAAATATTATTATGGTTAATATATAAGTTGTTAATTGTTATTAGTTTTCATCATCATTATTTAGCAACGTATACAATAATATTTTTAAATAAATTAGGAAGAATAGTAGACGAAATTAAAAAAGTTTTATTATGGTTAATATATAAGTTGTTTATTGTTATTAGTTTTTCATCATCATTATTTAGCAACGTATACAATAATATTTTAAATAAATTAGAGAAATAAGTAGACGTAATTAAAAAAGTTTATTATGGTTAATATATAAGTTGTTAATTGTTGTATTAGTTTTTCATCATCATTATTTAGCAACGTATACAATAATATTTAAATAAATTAGGAGAATAAGTAGACGAATTAAAAAAGTTTTATTATGGTTAATATATAAGTTGTTTATTGTTGTTAGTTTTTATCATCATTATTTAGCAACGTATACAATAATATTTTAAATAAATTAGGGAGAATAAGTAGACGAAAATTAAAAAAGTTTTATTATGGTTAATATATAAGTTGTTTAATTGTTATTAGTTTTCATCATCATTATTTAGCAACGTATACAATAATATTTTAAATAAATTAGGAAGAATAAGTAGACGTAATTAAAAAAGTTTTATTATGGTTAATATATAAGTTGTTTATTGTTGTTAGTTTTTATCATCATATTTAGCAACGTATACAATAATATTTTAAATAAATTGGCAAGAATAAGTAGACGAAATTAAAAAAGTTTATTATGGTTAATATATAAGTTTTATTGTTATTAGTTTTCATCATCATTATTTAGCAACGTATACAATAATATTTTAAATAAATTAGGAAGAATAAGTAGACGAAATTAAAAAAGTTTTATTATGGTTAATATATAAGTTGTTTATTGTTATTAGTTTTCATCACATTATTTAGCAACGTATACAATAATATTTTTAATAAATTAGGAAGAATAAGTAGACGAAATTAAAAAAGTTTATTATGGTTAATATATAAGTTGTTTATTGTTGTTAGTTTTTATCATCATTATTTAGCAACGTATACAATAATATTTTAAATAAATTAGGGAGAATAAGTAGACGTAATTAAAAAAGTATTATTATGGTTAATATATAAGTTGTTTATTGTTGTTAGTTTTTATCATCATTATTTAGCAACGTATACAATAATATTTTAAATAAATTAGGGAGAATAAGTAGACGAAATTAAAAAAGTTTTATTATGGTTAATATATAAGTTGTTAATTGTTATTAGTTTTCATCATCATTATTTAGCAACGTATACAATAATATTTTAAATAAATTAGGGAGAATAAGTAGACGTAATTAAAAAAGTATTATTATGGTTAATATATAAGTTGTTTATTGTTGTTAGTTTTTATCATCATTATTTAGCAACGTATACAATAATATTTTAAATAAATTAGGGAGAATAAGTAGACAAAATTAAAAAAGTTTTATTATGGTTAATATATAAGTTGTTAATTGTTATTAGTTTTCATCATCATTATTTAGCAACGTATACAATAATATTTTAAATAAATTAGGTAGAATAAGTAGACGTAATTAAAAAAGTTTTATTATGGTTAATATATAAGTTGTTTATTGTTGTTAGTTTTTATCATCATTATTTAGCAACGTATACAATAATATTTTAAATAAATTGGCAAGAATAAGTAGACGAAATTAAAAAAGTTTTATTATGGTTAATATATAAGTTGTTTATTGTTGTTAGTTTTTTTTCACCATTATTTAGCAACGTATACAATAATATTTTAAATAAATTAGGAAGAATAAGTAGACGTAATTAAAAAAGTTTTATTATGGTTAATATATAAGTTGTTTATTGTTATTAATTTTTATCATCATTATTTATATAAAATATTTTAGATTGTTTCATAGTTATTGGTTTATATAATAGTTTGGTTTGTTTTATTGTTGATTTTGTGATATATTTTTTAAGCGTTGTTGACCTTTTATTTTTACTAGAATAATTTTATTAAATTTATTTATTAATAAGTTGGGCTTCGGCCGCCAAGGCCAGCGCCCGCTGCGGTCCCACGGGGAAGTTACTAGAGGGTGTGCGTGCCCTCTAAAGAATTAAAGAGATGTCCGTATGCTCTCTACTGAACACACAGATGAAATGACTGAAGTCGTGACTCAAAGTAGATAAAGCATTACAAAACAAAGGATGATTGTCGATTATAACTGTGGAAAATCTTCAATCGATACCTCAGACCAAATGTCGTCTTATTCCACAAGCTTGCGACGAACCCGTTAGTGGTATCACAAAATTGCAATTGATCTTATTTTTGGGGCCTCTCTACTAAATGCATTAGTTATTCATATCAGATTTAGGCAAGAAATTTTATAGAACATAACAAATTTTAAAGAAGAGGTTCTAAGGGCGCTTCTTAAAAAAGATCCTCTTAGTGACTCCGCTCTTTCACCTTCAGCTAGTCGACGATCTCTTCAGTCGCACAGATTTGATAAAAAAAACTAGGGCTCTTTCATAAAGTTAGAATATACTGTAAGGGGTGTTATTTAAAATTTTAGGAAGCAAAATGTACAAAAAATAATGTGAAAAAGTTGTTACATATTGTAATTTTTTTAAAAGTTATTTTGTTCAGGTACGTATATTAGAGTAATTCATAGGAATCGTGCCAGATGACTGATTTGTACATTATTTAACATAATCATTTGCTATGATTAATTGTTTAAAATAAATTAATAACTTTTTTTTGTTTTAACATCGAGAATAGCCACTGGTATCTATATTTAAAATATCATAAAAAAACTGAGAAAAGTAAAAAAAATGTACAACCCAAGTTCATTAAAATGTTTCTAGGACCCAACACGGTCGGTTATCAAGAGCAAATCAATTATCTAGAGGGCGTCTGGTCCTTTGGGCTAAGGTTTAAGGATGAGGAAAACCGATTGTGTAGCGGGCGTATACGCCCGCTGGAGGCTGGTAGTGATAGCGGGGGAGCGGACGTATACGCCCGCTGTGGTCCCTCTCGCCCTGCACTTGAACCAGGGAGCAAGCCAGGGGTAGACAAGGCCAGCGGGCGTATACGCCCGCTCTGGTCGTCAAAGTGTTAAAAGTTATAATATCTATTTTTTATTAAAAATATTGTCAATAATTTATGTAAAAATTGTTTTTGTTTTTTTAAATTGCCACCAAGTAACAAAAACCATCTAAACCACAGCATTGGTGCAATATAGTATTCAGCTTAACCACAATTTGATTTTGAAAAACCTACAATTTTGGAAATAGAAAAAAATAGTTTAAATAGAAAAACAATAGAATCAATATATATATATATATATATATATATATATACTTCGTAATGTGTCCACCAGAGTGCATCTCCTTGGAAGTGTTTATGTTATCTTCCTAATAACGTTTTTTTTAAGAGTAAGTGCGGCCAACCGCCATTTTGTTTATATGTATATCATTATGTTTATGTGTATAACAGTACAATTTAAATAATGTAAACAGGCTCGAAAATGTAGAAACAGGTTTGAAGGTTTGATCCGTTTATTTCTTAACCTATACAGCTTTGAACTTTGACCCTTTAATCCTACTATTTAAATGCGATATAGGGTTCCTTAAGCTCTTGGTCCACGAGCTATTATCCTCTTATGTATAATGATTCTTAATCCTATACAGCTTTGAACTTTGATCCCTTTAATCCTACTATTTAAATAGTGATATAGGGTTCCTTGATAATATATATATATATATATATATATATATATATATATATATATATATTATATATATATATATATATATATATTTATCAATGTAATTCGGACCTTGTACGTTTTATCTCTTAACCATCAATAAATAAACAGTAAATCCCTAATGATTTAATTTTAAACAAGATCAATTTCAATTTAAGACTGTCAACTTTGTCCTGATTATTTCTTAAAATATAAATATACAATAATATAAAACTTGTACCTATTTCGGTCGGCTAATTTCTTTATTATAAATTTTTTCAACATTTTTAATTGTTTTCTCATTTTCTAAGACCATTTTTACTTTTTCTAAGCATTACGTGTAAATAACAATTCTGCTCTGCTATTGCACCTTTGCGATGTATTCGGAACATTTCGGCTAATTTCGGAAATGTTAGTCTGGCCAGACACTTCCCGTTGGAGAATGGCTAATCCTTCCGAAATAAATAAATAATGATAACGTTAATGCCATCAAAGGGAAACATCTTCCTTGCCTTCTCTGCATCTCTTGTTAAAGTATAAACAATATTCTTCTTCTTCTTCTTCCAGTAGGTCCTTGGCATCTCCATTATAGAAAAATTATAAGTCTATTATATAAAAAAATGATATCCATCATAAGAAAAATAAAATAAATGAATAAATAAATCCTCTACTGTATTACTGTGAACATTTTCATCTGTTTGAAAAAATAAGATATCACTACGACAAGAAAGTATGATATAAGAATAAAAGTAAAATGTCACCAATAATAAAATAATTTTAAAAAATAAATAATTACAAAAAATAAATTTGTGTGACAGAAATTCTTACTTCAGGAGTGAATGTCGAGATCTGTGGGTTTCGACATAATAACAGTTGGGTAGCCATCAACCTGGCGACACCTGACTTTCCCATCACTAAACCACACATATTTAATTTTTCTTGATAATTTTTTCTGTCTGGCTAGCCAAAACAAGTGTTTGTTTGAGGGTGTCATGGCGTCGCTGACATAGACTCGATGCGAATCGTTATCCTTCCAGCCATGGTGTCGTGTCGAGAAATTGCTTTTAATTTTTCTTTGTTTCATAAGTTCCTCTTTTACGTTTTGCCGCAGAAATCGAGTAATAATAGGACCAGGTACACCTTCCTGTCTAGATCTAAGCCGCGCCGCGTGATCTAGATCTTCCGGGCACACCTTGACTTTTTCGAATCTTCTCGTCATCGTCGTTACCTCGTACAGGGCTGATATGGAAAGTGCCCCACCCGGAGTCCTTTGTCCTAAGGTCTAGAAACTTATTCAATTAATATAATCGTTATCTAATAAAGAATTTCCGTCCCTCAGTATCCTCAATATATTACATTTCTCCCAGTCTGCGAGAATAGAAAAATAAAAAAACCCTAAGGTTACAAGAAATACATTTATAAACGTTATGCAACTATTATTTCAAATGGAATAACAAGTTAGTTAAACAGAAGGAGCGTTGCCTTCTAGCTTAATGCTATTTGATATAAAACACTGTAGTAGGACAACAGATGAAAATAGTATTTAACTATATAAATTAACATATCTAATTATCTATAAGATTTTTAACAAAATACATATTTACAAAAACAACTTCTCATATTTTAGAATTTTATTAATAACTTAATCGAATCGATTTCTTAGATCGACAACATTGACTGTTGTAGTATATTTTATCTTTTAACTATAAAATATTTTATAGCTTATAAACATATTCTACTCATTCACAATAAACTATTTATATTTAAGTTATGTCCACAATACCGGAAATATCTGTTATGACTAAATATAAATTTATTCACTTCTATATCTTTTGTGGCAATCTGAACATATATCTAATTTATTAAAATACAAGAAATAATGTCCATGGCAATTCATTTTTATTGTGTGGCAAGCTATAAAAATCAGTAAATTAATTCATTATCAAATCTACTATTACCTTTATACTTTAATATTTTAATAGCTTATATATTAAGTGCCATCAGTATTCTCTTCTAGATAAAATATTTGTATGCTTGGAAAGTTCCTATTTTTACAAAATAACAGGTTATTAATCATAATTAATTATTTTTACTACAATTGGATGGAATGAATCTCAGATAATAATTAGTGGTGATCGCTCTAATACTCCTACACTTTAAAAATTACAAAATTTCAAGTTTTCTAAACAAATTAATTTTTTCTCTCACAGTTATATACAAGGACTATTCCATTTTAAAATAACGGATTGTTACTGTATATTGAAAGTAATTATATCATTACTTACTGGTCCCTATGAGAAATATGATATAGCTATGAGAAAATTAAACGTATCATACGCACAAGTTCAGTAACAACTAAGAATTGGGCCCCATTGAACTAATATATTTTAAATTTTTTTAAAGGGTTAACAGAGTAGATCAATTTAAACAATAACCTCAGAACTCTGGGTGGACAACGAAGATTTCTCTATCTTCCCAAAATTTAAAAAATACTAATCCTCCTGCGTGATACACGGAGGCACTGCCGCTACTCCAAATTAAGAGTTCTTTCCTTTCATCAAACCTATTATAAGGTAATAATCTCATTTTAGGGACGGTAAGAAGGACACATGTCTACTAAAATTAAGGATAAATTATTATAATACATCCAAATTTGGATATAAACAAAAAAAAACATAGATCCAACGCTTTAAGATGTTATTCGGTTTGCTCACTGGTGCTAACTGATTTCTTAAAGCTTATAAAAAGATTTTTCACTGAAAAAACTAGACTAGTATGAGTTATTACCATTAAACAAAATTCTTTTCATTTAAAAATAGAACATTGAACATTCTAATTTAAGATGGATTCTAATAATTGTTAACATTCTTTATCAAGGCATATACTACTTTATTTCATACTATTTTAAAACTTCAAACATTAAAGTGATGAGCTTAGTCTGTATTTTGAATCTTCAATATCTAGAATTATCTGAGCGATTCTATATATATATTTAAATTATAAAACCCATTTTCTAATTATATCTATACAAAATTTAACTAACTTTTTAAAAAATATTTACAAATTATTTACAACTTCCAGTCCGGTTCAGTATGAAAATAGTTCAGGCTTCCCGGTTATAGCTCGTCTGAAGGAGGGAACACTAAATACCCCTTTTTAACCCCTGGAAAAGAGTAAAGACTGCCGTGTTCTACCATAACATGGTATGCGGCCTCTTCTAACATGGTCCAAGGACATATAACCATTATAAAAATCATATTTTAAAATTACAATGATAACAGATTCGGTTTGCACATCCCAGTCATAATTAAGTACATTTATTTCAGCTAACAAACCCTTGTTGCAGACGGAAAAAACCTATTTTCAAATCATTTAAAGGGACTAACCTACAAGCTACCGGCTGGAGTCTACTAGGAAGAATTGAAGAGCTTATTAATGTTCTAAAAGTTAAGTCCTTTTTGGGTTTTAATTCTGGAACTTTCATGGTGTTGTCACTGTCCGTAACATCGGTAGATATAGTCATTACAGCATTTTCCTGAGCCTCTTCAATTGTAGAATTATTATATGGAGTAGGGGGTATAAGTTTCTCTTATGGGCTAATAGGAGGTTCATTTTCCGTCTTGTGCACTTCACTCTTTTGGTCACTATGAGCTGTCTTGTTATCAACTTCTTTTGCTTCTTCAGTGGAGGCCGTCTTCTGAATTTGGAGGTCAGGATTTTTGGGGCAGGCTGTGGCTGTAGTCAAGCGTGACTTAGTCATTTTTTCGAAACTTTCATTAAACTTTTCAAACATCTCCTTCTGTTCCTTTCTATTTTGAGCTAACTTGTCGCTAATTGCTTGCACCATTTTTATAAGGAAGCTCAGTTCCTCGCTTTGTGCTCTTAAAGCCATAATTGAAAATCGTGTGCGTAAGAAAATACCCCGTTTATAAAAATATTCGTAAAACCTTAATGTTGGGTTTGAACGCTAATACGACAAATATACGCAAAAGAAATATCACAAAATATCTTTACGTATGAAGAAAAAAATAATTAAAAAAAATAGCCACTCGCAAAAGATCCACAAACCGTAGCAGAATGATTATAAAGAAACTCGAAAAAAATCGCAATTAAGAAGGAAAGTTAAGTATATGCTAATTAAATTTTGAGTTCTGCGCATGCACATGAGTATAGCGGTCATCTTTCAAGTCGTCTCTTGGATTTCTTGATTTTTCAGTTGAATATCACTTCAGAACAGTCTTGAAAACATCATCAGGCTTCAGGATAACAACAACAGTAAATATTGGAGCAAACAACGGTAAGTTGGGTTACAATTTACACTGTAAAGTGAATGCTGAGTCACCTCTTCATATCAGCTGATTGCCAATAGCTCAGCAAGGCTGGTCTTGCTTAATTTTTCTTAAGTTATTTTAGTTTTTCCCAAATTTGGTTATTATTTAATTATTTTCTTTACATGAAATGCGATATTATCATCAAGTAATGTCCTCTAAAGCTTCAACTAAAAGATATGGTTCTAGTGGTTCAATCCCGCCTCCTACGAACCAAAGACCCCGCCGTGATACTAATAAAAGATTAAAAGCAACCCCTTCAGGTACTAATTCAGAATCTGAACCACAACCTGACACATCGTCACAAGGGATGACTGACAAATCCCCGTTTTTCACCCCAAATTCTTTTCAGATTTTACATAATGAAAAAGAAAACATGGAATCTGCTCCTATACCTAGTGAACCACGGCCTCCTCCAATATTTGTCAAAAATCTTAAAAATTTCCAGTTGTTGTGTGCACAATTGAATAAAATTATTGACTCTAACAGCTACTAATGTATAAGTAGAATTAGAATACTACTGCCGAGACATATAGAAAAAATAGTGGAATATCTAACTGATACCAAAGCGGATTTCCATACCTATCAGCTACGCCAAGAGAGAGCTTTAAGGGTTTTAATCAGAAACTTACACCCCTCGACACTAGTTGAAGCTATCAAAGAAGAACTAACGGAGATAGGCTATAAAGTGCGGCACGTCACTAATGTCCTAAAGGATAAAATCCCACTACTTCTCTTATTCGTGGACTTGGAACCATCGGAAGGAATTGAAAAAATCTATGACCTCAATAGATTGTACTATACAAGTGTAAGAGTTGAAAAACCTTACATTAAGAAAGAGATAGTTTAGTGCCATAATTGTCAAGCATATGGTCATACTAAAAGTTATTGTCATCACATACCACGCTGCGTGAAATGGGGTGAACAGCACAAGTCTGTGGAATGTACAAAACCAAAATCAACACCCGCTGTATTACCGTTTTGTCATTGCCTCAAGGATCATCCGGCCAACTATAAATTAAGCCAAATATAGGGAACTACCCAAAAAATAACTCCTATAACATTTTTTGTAGGAAATTAAAGCGGGAGTTGGTGATCTTCCGTTCCCAATTCTACAATGCGTCCCTCTCCTCTCTCTCGACTCGTAACAATTCCCTGTGGAGTGTCACGATGAGAATCCTAAAATCCTACACCATTTCCAATCCTCTCCGATGCTGTGATAGTTCCTGGGCCGCTTCTGACAAGGATAAAGCCGAGGAATTTGCACAGCACCTTTCCAAGGTTTTTACTCCTTATCCTGAGCTCAATCCAATCCATACTGCAGCAGTTGAAGAGTTCCTTACGTCACCAATACCACTCTTCTTACTACCTAAACAGTTAATCCCCCTGAGGTCAAATATCTTCTTAAAAAGCTTCCTCTCCGTAAATCCCCTAGATACGACCTCCTTACTTCTCAAATCTTCCAACTTCCACCTAAAGCCATTACATTCCTTACATATCGCTATAACTGTATCCTACGCACTACCTATTTCTCTCTCTTATACGAAACATTTGACTATCATCCTTTTCCTAAAACCAGGAAAATCTTCTAACATGTCATCTTACAGACCTATTAGCCTACTTCCAACCCTCTCAAAAATTTTAGAAAAGCTCCTACTAAAACGAATCCTAGCCAAATTTCAAAATTTTCCTTCACATCAGTTCGGATTTCATCCTCAACATTCCACGGTTCAGCAAGGACTCCGAGTTGTGGACCACATTTCCTCCGCCCTTGAGTGCAAGGAGTATTGTTCGGGTGCCTTTCTGGACATAGCTCAAGCTTTTGACCGGGTGTGGCACCCGGGATTGCTCTTTAAGCTCAAAACCCATTTATCCCAATACTTACACCAAGTTCTCCGATCCTATCTATCAAACCGCTCCTTCCGAGTTCGCTGTGGTTTAGAATTTTCCCAACATTATATTGTTGAGGCTGGTGTTCCTCTAGGCAGCGTCTTGGGACCCGGCCTCTACACCGCCGATATCCCTACCGATCCCGATACCTTTCTGGCAACATTTGCTCATGATACCCCGCCATTTTTTCATCCGATTCCGATCCTGAAGCAGCATCACTTAATCTACAAAAGCACCTTTCCCTTGTCGAAGACTGGTGTAATGCTTGGCGTATTAAGGTGGACGAGAGCAAGTGCTCACACGGCAAATTCACCCTTCGACGCAAATCCTGTCCAACGGTTAATTTCAATTCCATGCCGCTTTCTTCCTCTGACACAGTCCGGTATCTTGGCTTTGTCAAAAGACTGACGTGGAATTCACATACAAAACTTAATAGAAAAGAACTCCAAAGACGATTCGGCCAGTTATACAGACTACTAAACAGAAAATCTCATCTTACAGTTGACAACTAATTACTAATATCAAGATAGAACCGAAACCTATATGGACCTACGGACTTGAACTGGGGGGGGGACAGCTAAACATTAAACGCATCCAATCCCTCCAATCCAAAGTCCTCCGAACAATAGTTAATGCTCCTTATTACGTTACCAACTGTACCCTACACCACGACCTTAAAATTCCGTTCATTTTAGACCTGTTACCATCCAAATTTTCCAAATTTCATCAGAACCTTAGTCATCATCCTAACCCTCTAGCACAATCCCTATCCAGTACCACCCATTCCTACAATCCTTCTCGAAGATTGAAACGGCAGTGGACGCGAGATGTATTGTAAACATTTAAATTGGAGTTCTGACACTGGTCAGATCCTCCACTCATGTAATGTATGTTTGTGACTATTGCGCCCTAGCTCGGCCTCCACTGAGTCACACCAGAGACGCGGCTAAGAGCGAGGCGCTAGGATCTATTGGACTCTGCTTTTCCCTCTACAAGTGCAGGAAAAGGCCCAGTCTGGGGTTCCTTTAGCAAATTGTATAAAGTTGTGATTGTTTGTATGATGTTAATGTATTTATTACTATTATTATTTATTTATTTGTATTTATCTTAATTATAGGTTGTTGTTTTCGTTTGTATATATATTATATTTTATATAATTTGACTTTATCATTGTATACTGTAAATATTGTGCGAATGGGTTCTTATATCACTATTACTAATGTTAGAACAGCTGATGCGCTCGATGATAACAGTCATACGTTACTTTGTCTCTCAGATTTTTGCTCTTTTCAGTAGGAATTCGCTTGAGTTGAGTCTGGAAAACATCACTAGACTTCAAGAAAACCACAGCAGTGAATATTGGAGAAATATCGGTAAGCAAAGTTATAATTTACTTTGTACAATCACGAAAAGTGAAAGGAGGGTCACTGATCAGCTGATCGCCGCTAGCTCGGCAAGCTTGGGCTTGCTTTTCTTTAACTTATCTTTCTTTTATTATTTTTCCTTCTCATTCTCATTTCATTATTTATCTATTATTATTTATTTTTCTTTTTTTTTTTTTTCTTCTTTTTTTCTTCTTTTTTTTTCAATAAATGAGATATTTTCATCAAGTTATGTCCTCAAAAACTACAAGTAAAAGATCTAGATCTGCAGGTTCAAACTCGTCCCCTACAAAACAGAGACCTCGCCGTGAAAATAATAAAAAAATGATTCCACCAGCGACCGCTTCAGCTACCTCTTTAGGATTTGAAACACAGCCCAGCAAATCATCACAAGGAATGACTGATGAATCGCCGTTTTTTACACCGAACCCATTTCAGATTTTCCAAAATCAAAATGAAAAAGAAACCATGGAATCTTCTCCTATACCCAGAGAACCACAGCCTCCACCGATTTTTGTTAAAAATATTAAAAATTTTCAACTACTTTGTGCGCATATAAACAAATTAACCGATCCTTATAGTTATTTTTGTATAAGTAGAACCAGTGATACTAAAATATCCCCGACTACCGCCGAAAGCTACAGAAAAATAGTAAAATATCTGACTGAGACCAAAGCTGATTTTCATACCTATCAGTTGCACCAGGAGAGAGCTTTAAGGGTTGTAATTAGAAACCTACACCCTTCAACACCAGTTACAGCTATCAAAGAACAACTGACGGAGATAGGCTATAAAGTGCGGCAAGTCACCAATGTCCTAAAAGATAAAATTCCACTGCCTCTATTTTTCGTGGACTTGGAACCATCAGCAGGAGTTGAAAAAATGTACGACCTCAATAGGTTGTACTATACTAGTGTAAGAGTTGAGAAACCTTACACTAAGAAAGAAATAGTTCAGTGCCATAATTGTCAGGCATATGGTCATACGAGAACTTACTGCCACCACACACCACGCTGTGTAAAATGCGGTGAGCAACATAAATCAGAAGAATGTACACGATTAAGATCAACACCCGCTGTATGTGGTCTGTGCCTCGAGGACCACCCGGCTAACTACAAGGGATGTCAAATCTACAAGAACCTCAAAAGCAGATACCAAAAACCTCAGAATCTGGATGAAACAGCTGAACCGATCAGAAGCAGAAGACAACCTTCAAAAACAATTGATTCCAATGTAACATTTGCCCATCTACTTGGAGGTGGGAACCAGAACAAAGAGGCCCTGCCGGAACAACGCATACTTCAAAATACCCCTTCCACAACCACCTATTCCTCAAAATTAAACCAACTCTCAAAAACCTCATCCGAATCACATTTCTCATATTCCTCCTCCATCAAATGTCACAGACCTTACAAGTTTGATGACATCCTTCATCACTGAAATCAAATCCCTTGTTATGCCGCTAATATCACTACTTACTAATTTCGTATCAAATTTAATCCCATCCTTAAAAAATCCTTAAATGACTACACCTAACTCCTTATCCATTCTCCTTTGGAATGCGAATGGTGTTAGAAATCACACTGACGAACTTACAGCTTTATTGCAAGACAAAAACGTTGATGTAGCACTTATTACTGAAAATAGACTAACCACTAAACAGTTGTTTAAAATACCTCAATACGTAACATACCGTACGGACCACCCAGACGGAAAAGCCCATGCCGGTACTGCTGTCATTGTGCACCTGTCCCTCTCCCACCACATACTCCCAGTCCCTTCCTATGATTTCCTACAATGCACCGCCATAGTAATCAAGACTTTTTCTTTTCTGATCACCCTCGCATAAGCGTACTGCCCTCCTAAACATTCCATCTCCAACATTCTATTCGAATCCTTCCTCAATTCCTTAGGAAACCACTTCATTCTGGGTGCAGACTTGAATGCTAAGAACCAACAATGGGGTTCCAGATCCACGAATTGTCGTGGGCGGAATTTACAGTCTGCACTCAACTCTAGACGTTTCAACCTCCTGCCTCCTGACTCCCCTACCTACTGGCCAACTGATCCTAACTGTAATCCTGACATCCTTGACTTCTTCATCCACAGCGGATTAGGCTCCCTAAACCTGTCGGTGACTCGCCTTGATGAACTGTCCTCTGACCATAGTCCATTGCTCCTTAAAGTATCCCTAATTCCTATTCCTAAACCCACCCCACCGTCATTTATCAGAGGACCAGTAAACTGGGACCTTTTTCGCCAAATCCTGAACAGTGATATTGAGCTCAGAGTGAAACTCAATACTCCAGATGACCTTGACGATGCCGTAAACTCCTTCACCATCGCTATTCAACAAGCTGTTTGGACTGCCTCTTCTCCCAAGCACTCCCAGATAAGTCATAAACAAATTCATTTACCACAACACCTCATAGACCTCATCCGCACCAAACGACGATCCAGATCCTTATGGCAACGCACCCGTCACTCCACAGATCGCCGCTCCTGTAACTTTTATTGTAGACAATTAAAGAGGGAGCTGGCGACCTTCCGTTCCCAATCCTTTAGTTCCTTCCTATCTTCTCTTTCGGCTTGTGACGATTCCCTGTAGAATGTCACCAGGAAAATTCTAAAATCCCACCATATTTCCCATCCCCTCCGTCGTAGTAATGGCTCCTGGGCTGCGTCTGATGAAGACAAAGCCGAGTAACTTGCCAAATACGTTTCCGAAGTCTTCACACCTCATCCAGAATCCCATCCAAACCACACTGCAGTGGCGGAAGAGTTCCTTCAGTCTCCAATCCCGCTTTCATTACCTCCTAAAGCAGTTAAACCCTCTGAGGTCAAATATCTTCTCCGAAAATTTGCACTCCGTAAATCTTCTGGATACTATCTCCTCACTTCTCAGACAGCTTCCATCTAAAGCCGTTATATTTTTTTACATATATTTACAACTCCATTCTACGCACTACTCATTTTCCTCTCTTATGGAAACATTCCACTATAATTCTCTTCCTAAAACCAGGTAAACCTCCTAACACAACGACATCATATAGACCTATCAGCCTACTCCCAATCCTTTCAAAAATCTTTGAAAAAATCCTCCTCAAACGAATATTACCTTTATTAGAATCCCACACTATTCCTTCCCATCAGTTTGGATTCCGATCCCAACATTCAACCGTTCAGCAAGGGCTCCGAGTCGTTGACCATATTTCCTCTGCCCTTGAGAACAAATAGTACCGCTCGGGTGCATTTCTGGACATAACGCAAGGCACCCGGGATTACTCTTTAAGCTCAAAAACCATTTACCCCAATCCTTATACCTAGTCCTCCGATCCTATCTATCAAACCGCTCCTTCCGAGTTCGCTGTGGTGCAGAATATTCCAATTATTATCCAGTCGAATCCGGTGTTCCTCAGGGCAGTGTCCTTGGTCCTTTCCTCTACAATATATACACGGCTGATATTCCTGTTTGCCCTAATACCTTCCTAGCAACGTACGCTGATGACACAGCTATCCTATCCTCTCACTTAGATCCCGAAATTGCATCTATAGGCCTCCAAACGCACCTTTCTCAAATTGAAGACTGGTGTAACAAATGGAGAATCAAAGTTAATCAATCCAAATGTAAACATGTCACCTTTACCCTTCGAAAACAATCCTGCCCTCCAGTTCTCTTTAACTCCGTTCCGCTTCCTTTCTCCGACACAGTCCGGTATCTTGGCTTCCTTCTGGACAAAAGACTAACTTGGAACCCGCATACTAGACTTAAACGACAAGAACTTAATCGACGATTTGGACAATTATACAGACTACTGAACAGAAATTCTAAATTATCTATCGAGATCAAACTGCTAATATACAAGACAGTACTGAAACCTATCTGGAACTACGGACTTGAACTGTGGGGGACAGGCAAATTTTCTAACATCAAACGCATTCAATCCTTCCAATCAAAAGTCCTCCGAACAATAGTTAATGCTCCTTATTATGTATCCAACCATACCTTACACCGCGACCTAAATATTCCATTTATTTTAGACCTTATACCATTAAAATTCTCTAAATTCCATCAGAACCTTATCCATCACCCTAATCCCCTAGCTCAATCCTTCAATAGGTATGAGTGACTTTTGTATATATTTTATTGATTTTGTTTTGTATATATGTATATTGTATTATTATTATATAAATATATTGTTTTGTATATATCGTGTGAATGTAGTATGAATGTTGTACTTCATCACTATTAAAAATGTCCTAAATTGGACAGATTGTAATATTGCTCAATAAAGAATTGTTTCTACAAAAAAAAATTACTAATGTTTATATAGAAACAAATTATAATATATCTCAATGAATAAACATAAAAAAAAAAAATTATATTTTAATGGATAATACCAAGAAATAATATGATTAAAATAATTTAATAACCCTAATGCCCTATTATATGATTAAAATAATCTTACGACCCTGATGCCACATAACAAAATAAATTGAATAAACTTAATATTACTTGTTAATTTAATTATTGATTCCAATAGTAGATTGGTAAATACGTCCCACAATAGGATGCCATTTTAAATGCTATGTTTTTGACCGGCTGCTTTTCTAAGGCAGCGGTAGCTTTAAAAATTAACTTATTTGGTATATTTAATAAATGTATAGACTAATATTTAATGAAACCATTGAATTTCCTTTCTAAAAGTTTCGTGTTTTCCAATCCAAGTAGGTGGCATTCAGGGGAACATTAAATTACTAACATATTTAAATTAGAGCCATTATTATTAAATATAACTATAACATAGATTTTAAATCTAAACTCTATTTACATAATTTCCAAACCTGTGATTGAGAATACTGAGGGTCATATTACAATTAACTTTGCCATACAATATTACAAATAACGAGATACCTTTAAACACTTAACAACTGGAGGCTCTCAGAACCCCGACGGCCATCTCCTCTTCTTGTAGATGGATTTCGACTCTCCTCTTATTGGACTTCCACTCTCGTGGCTGGAATAAGAATCTCTCTTCTTGAGGATAGAACTTGACTGACTTTCCCGAATCTTCACCTCATCGTCGTTACCTCGGACGGGGCTGATATGGGAAGTGCCCCACCCGGGTTCCTTTGTCCTAAGGTCTGGAAACTTTCCCGAGTTATCGCTGGGGGCCCTCATGAATTTAGGTAAACGCATTTTGATCTTTTGCCGACGAAGGCTCACTAACATTTATATAACTAATATAATCGTTATCTAATAAAGGATTTCCATCCCTCAATATCCTCAATACATTACAATAGTTATGATTGTGTGTATAGTGTTAAATTAATTATTACTTCTTTATTTCATTTATTTGTATTTGTCTCAATTATAGGTTGTTGTTTTTTGTATATATATTATGTTTCAAGTAATTTGACTTTATAATTGTTTTCTGTATATATTGTGTGAATGTGGTCTCATATCACTATTACTATTGTTCATTTAGAAACAAATTGTAATATATCTCAATACATAAATAAATTAATAAAAAAATACCAGTCTGAAGGTTAGAGTTGCCTCATGACAAACTGATACCAGCTTATCGTAACCTCAATTTCGAATTGTTTGTAGCCTGCCTCTTATATAAAATGGTCTCTCTGCCTTACGTCTTGATTGTTCAGAGTAGGGATAGGGATATGTATCCATTGGTAGGTATAACATTGAAAGAGGTAGACCCTTCCTCCACTTTGGAACCCCAATTAACAGTGATAATAATATGGAAAAAGAAATAAAAATATGAATACTCCTAGAAAACTGAACGTCCTCCACTCTCCAAAATCATTTAAGAAATAATAAAATGTGTAGGGATTCAAAAATAATAATTTATGAGAAGCTTATTCAACTGACCCATACTTACGGCGCAGAATGTTTAAAAATGACTCGAACTCAAGAACAAAATCATCTTAGGTTCGAAAGAAGTCTACTAAGAACATAATATGATGGATTATATGAGCGAGGTACTAGGAGAAGGAGAAGCAATATTCAATTGAGCTCAAGATATGAAGAAGTAGATGTCTGTACCCTAATTAAGGTGTCAAGACTTGGCTGGGCTGGTGAGTGTTGAGCGAGCGTATTTATGGGAAAAAAAAAAGAGTTAGGAGTCCTAAGGTTGGCTGGGAGGAGTGAGTGGCAGCCAATGCAAGAACCATGCTTGGTATGAGAGAATGGAGGGCAGCAGCAAGAAGTAGGGAAGCCGTAGAAAGAGGAGATCTTTCTTGTCGTAACATTTGTCCCAACACCTGGATCGTAAATAAAACTTTTAATATACATATTAAAACTTTGCTAGTCAAATAATTAAAAGTGAGTTTTCATGAGAACAAAACAACATTTAAATGACTGCTCCATCATAAATAAAACGAGCAGGGGGGAGATTTGTTCTAAAAAGACTGTCTTTGAACCATTATGAGACGGGGATCATAATATCGTTTTCCTATATCAAAGCTTTATTAGGTAATTTGAATATTATCACTTAATAAAAAAAATATAGAGTAATATTTATAATGACATATTGGCGAGGGGGAATAAGGATCGTGTCACAAGCACCCCAAGAGGCTACGACGCCCATCTTTTCAAATTTGATATTTTATCATTTAAACAACAGAAACATGGATCTAATATCTTTATGCCAGTTACTGGCAAGTTTTTAACGAGTTCTAAGATACTATTTTGATCGATAGCGGTTAATCGATATATAAAAGAAACGTGTGAGTCGAAAGATAATAGTGAATTCTTATTTTGGTTATAAAATATGAGTTTTGTCTGATATTCATTTTTTTTTTTTAATTTATTTATTTAGAAATAATACAATCTGCCACAATGTTGGGCAATGAGTATTAATGCTATAAGAAGTCATTCATTCCTTATGTACAATAAATAAAACAAAAATCAAAAACATAAAAATTCAAAGAGGAATAAATAAAGATAAAAATAAAATAAATAAATAATAATAATCTTGGTCACATTCATACATATATATACAATATTTACATACTGCCCCTGGGATCTCCGAATCAACCAGACGACCACAAGTGGGAGTCGGGGCCCGAGGCTAGGAGATCCCAGCGCCTCTCAGTCAGTCGCATCACCGGTCTGAATAAGCCAGTGGAGACTGAGAGAGGGCGCAAGAGCCACAGACTCTCAGGCATGATTGGAGAAGCTGGCCATTGCCTACACTCAGCATTGCTTATTATAAGAGGTCTCTAGGCCACTGCCGCTTCAACCTACGAGGAGGGTTGTAGGGATGGCTGGAGCTAGATAGGGATTGGGATAAAGGATTAGGAAGGTGAGTTAGCCTCTGGTGGAAGTTTAGGGATTAAGATGGAAGTAGATCGAGAACAAATGGGATATTCAGGTCATTGTGTAAGGTCTTGTTTGTAATATAGTAGGGAGCATTGACTATTGTTCTTTGGACTTTGGACTGAATGGATTGGATACGCTTGATGTTCGAAAATTTAGTTGTCCCCCACAGTTCGAGTCCGTAGGTCTAAATCGGTTTTAGAATTGTTTTGTAAAGTAATAGTTTATTGGCAACAGAAAGTTTTGATGTTCTGTTTAGTAGTCTATATAGTTGGACGTATCGTCTGTTGAGTTCTTGTTGTTTAATTCCAGTGTGTGGGTTCCAGGTTAGTCTTTTGTCTAGTAGGAAACCCAGATACCGGACTGTGTCAGAACAGGGAAGGGGTATGGAGTTGAAATTGACTTGTGGACAGGATCTGCGGCGAAGGATAAAGGTGATGTGCTTACATTTGGATTCATTAATTTTGATACGCCAATTAGTGCACCAAAATTCAATGGAGGATAGGTGTCTTTGTAGATAGGAAGATGCCATTTCGGGATCTGAATGGGTTGATAAAATGGCAGTATCGTCGGCAAAAGTTGCTAAGAAGGTATCAGGGTCCGTGGGTATATCAGCTGTAAATTGGAGATAGAGGACAGGACCTAGGACACTACCTTGAGGTACACCAGCCTTAATCAGGTTACTATTGGAAAATTCTGAACCAGATTGGACTCTGAAGGAACGGTTTGAAAGGTAGGATCGTAGGATTATATATAAGGATTGGGGTAAATGGGTTTTTAGTTTGAAAAGATAGCCATCGTGCCAGACCCGGTCGAATGCCTGAGCAACGTCCAGAAAGGCACCAGTGCAATATTGCTTGTTTTCAAGTGCAAAGGATATTTGGTCAACCACACGTAGGCCTTGTTGTACAGTGGAATGCTGTGAGCGGAATCCGAACTGGTGGAAAGGAATTTCAATTAATTGTAGGATACGCTTAAGAAGGATTTTTTCAAAGATTTTTGAAAGGATCGGAAGGAGGCTAATAGGCCTATAGGATGAGGTGTTGTTGAGTGGTTTACCAGGTTTGGGAAAAAGAAGAATGGTGGAGTGTTTCCACACCAAAGGAAAGTGGGTTATACGGAGGATACTATTATAGAGGTAGGTAAAGAATATAATTGCTTTTTGGGGCAGTTGACGTAGGATTTTAGAACTGAGGAGGTCGTAGCCAGAAGATTTTCGAGGTTTCAGTTTATTTATAAGGAATTTGACCTCAGAGGGGTTAATAGCTTTAGGGGGTGGAGAAAGAGGAATTGGTGAAGAGAGGAATTCCTTTACGTTAGCTGTATGAGCAGGATTGAGCTCGGGGTGGGGGGTAAAAACGTTAGATAGGTATTTGGCAAATTCTACAGCTCTAGTCTCATCTGACGAAGCCCAGGGTCCATCTTCACGTCGGATGGGATGGGAGATGAATTGGTATTTAAGAACTTTTTTGGTTGCTTTCCAGAGGGAATTGTCGCAAGCAGATAAAGGAGAAAGGTGGGAATTGTAGGATTGGGATCGAAAGGAATCTAATTTCTTTTTAGCTAATTTGGTATAATAATTGTAGGATTTACGATCGTCTGGGTGCCTGGTTCTTTGCCAGGGGGTTCTAGAGCGTCTTTTGGTATGGATCAGATCTAGGAGGTCTTGGGGTAAGGGATTCTTCTGTTGGTATTTTGGGGGAGGGAAGGTGAAGATGTATTCCAGGCTGCTTGTTGGATGAGGGTAGTGAAGGAATCAACTGCATCATCAAGATCTTAAAGAGATTTGAGGGATACTCTGAGGTCTAATCCATCCGTTATTATTTCGCAGAAGAGGTTCCAGTTAACTGGGCCTCTTAGGAATGATGGTGGAGGGAGTTTCGCAATAGGAGATAATGAAAGAGTTAGGGTAAGAGGGCTATGATCGGAGGAAAGATCATCGAGCCGGGAAACAGAATGATTTAAAGGCCCTAGTCCTTTGTGGATAAAATAATCGAGGAGGTCGGGATTACGGTAAGGATCAGTAGGCCAATAGGTAGGGGAATCAAGGGAGAGGATATTACAGTTAGTGGAATGGAGTGCAGACAGCAATGTTCGCCCGCGAGAATTCGTAGTTCTGGCTCCCCATTGCTGGTGTTTGGCATTTAAGTCCGCACCTACGTGGAAATGATGACCTAAAGACGTGCATCACAGGTGAGTCACTTGTTTTTAGAAAATAAGTTTATTTTATTTTTTCACAGCATTACGTATTGTAGGAATTAACAAGCATGGGCGTATATTTATTAAATATTTTATAACTTCGGTTAATTTTACGTAATTACTCTTCTTTAAGAATTTTATTTAGCTGTGCGTGATTTCTTTTTATATTTTTATTCCCATAATATGATATAATTGTATAATATATAAGAATCATTTTTAATTATAAATAATAATATAAGAATCTTTTTTTTTTTCAAATACTTCCATAATTACTTCTTCAAGTTATATGTGTATGTCAAAACTATTACTATCGTCGCATTTAGCGCATTGGAAGCCTGGAACTAGGGATGTGCCGATGGAACTGGATCGGGAACGGGTAACCTAATCTCGCTTTGGAACGTTACGGAACGGCTCCAAAGGCTGAGAGTGAACGATCGAGCTGGATCGGTAAGTGGTAGGGAAAGATCCATATCGGGCCGGATCGGGAAAGCTCGGCGGAGTTCGGCTTAGAACAAGTGGAAAATTATGGAACTGGTGGAGAACGATGGAACAAGTGGCAAATGATGGAACTGGATCGGTAACTAGTGGGGAATTGGAGCAGGAGATGTACCGGGAACGGAGCTCCCGATTCCACTGTTCCAGATCTGTTCCAAGCGTTCCACTTACTAATACAAACGGTTTTCAAATAAATTAATGCCATATTGGTGGATTTATGTCAGCTCCGTTTCAAGCAAATAAATATGTTAACAAGAGAGTGGAAAATTATGATAATTAACAAACCAACAATAAACAATAACAGTAATATGATGTATATTTCTATTTTTCTTTGCCATTTTCTCTGTGGGAAAAGTTAAAATTCCAAATAATATTTGGTGGTAAATTTTAGGAATAAAATAAGTAAAGGCATATATCTGTTTTATTTATTGTTTTCAACTGAAATTGGCAAATCTACATGGGAATCTTGGTGAATTGAATTTATCCAAGTTAAATTTATATTTGTAGTTGATTGCTATTACAGCTGTCTTTTTTACTTATTATCAATTAAACGTTTTTTATATACTGCTAAATAAAATCAGATGAAGCTTTGCAACTGAAATGTCTTTAAATTTTGTGAGGAATTCAGCAAGCTAAGTATAAATAATGCTTAACCCTTTATCTTCTTCGCTGTTATTCTTATATATATATATATATATATATATATATAATATATATATATATATATATATATATATATATATATAATTATGTTTTTGTTTTTTTAATGAAACGGTTGTGGAACTGTATCGGTAATTTGTATATTGGAACGGGTTTGAACAGGTACAGTAAAAATCGGTAACGACACATCCCTACCTGGAACTGTTGTAATCTGGCATTAAAGACGTGAGAACTTGCTACAGTGTCGCCCCGCCCCACGGAGAAAAACGTAAATATTCGCCCCGGCGTGAACGTGTTAAGTGACTCTTCTGGTTAGCTAATTTTGATGAAAAAGTGAATGTAAAAAAGTTAAGAGTTTTCATTTAAACGCCTACAAGTTGAAGATATAAACGGTGCTAGGTTTCTTTAATATTAGATTATACTTTGTTGAATTATTTGATAGATTTATAAACTGAATTTGCAATGTTAGGTGTGGTGGGACAATATACGTTCCAGTGTTTGTCCAGTTTTAAGTACCTCGGCTCCATCGTTAATGATCAGGTTGACGAAGAAGAAGAAATTCACAATCGAAAAATGGGGGCTAACAAAGCATATTTGGCCCTGAGAAGTTTCCTTCGAAGTAAGCTTCTAAGTAGGGGTACTAAAATGATTATTTACAAAATAATGATCCGACCTGTCCTGACCAATCCCAGTGCAATCTGGACCCTACGCGAAAGGCTGTCTGAAAAGATCGACAGCTTTGAAAGAAAAGTCTTGAGGCGTGTCATAGGGCCAGTTAGAGAGAATGGTACATATCGCTTAATGGAGAACAAAGAGATCTACGATAATTTCGACCATCTCCGAGTTTCTCATTTTGTGCGAATTCAGCGGACATGTTATCAGGATGGATGAAGGTAGAGCCGCAAGAAAATTATATTATGGGACCCCGGATAAAGTCAGACCACGTGGAAGACAGAAGGGAAGGCAGGACTCCGTGGCTGAGGACTTGAGGATGGTAGGAGTATCCAGCAGACATGTTGCTGACCGAAGTGATTGGGAAAGGGCAGTTGAGAGGGCCAAGGGCAGCTTCAGGAGCCTGTCGAGCCGATAAATAAAATAAATATTTAAATGAGACCGCAATCGCGAGTTGAAGATGTAAAAATTTCGAATATGATCCTGGTGTAGGTTTTATATTTCGGATAAGAGAATCTTTTATTAGAAAATATCAAATCAATTTAATTAAATCTTTCCTATCGTTAAGAACTCTTGATTCACTGAGTCTTAAGAGTCCAGGTATATCTCGGGTTAGTCTTGTTTGGTTTAGGTGTGCATTCTTAAAACAATATTTATTAAGGATTTCGAAATTTATTATAATGCTGTCCAGCAAAAATGTGTGAGCATATGGTCCATATTAAAAATTGAAAAACTGTGAAGATGGCCGTTTCCAGTATTGAGCTCCAGTGGCTCATATAAACGATTTTCATAGGTCTTGCAACTTGGAATTGCTTGTAGGTTCACAAAGAAAATAAAAGTTATGTTTTCCAAACTCTGTCTCTATACATATTTATTTGAAAATCAAGCTCGCGCTTGGAATTGAAAACTGTCTCTAACCACTCCTTACTTTATTTCATTATTTATCCCAATAGTTTTTAGGAAGGGAGTCGCGCTCTTATTTTATCGTGTCTATCACATTCCAATTTTTTCTCAAATGTCGACCTTGAAGATTACTGATGATTAATACTGAAAAGTAGGAGACATTTGTTGTTTGTTTTTGTACAATTCCGTGTCTTCTAGAAACAATAATGGTTTCACCGCTCTTATGTTCAACCCTGTTTTATTGAATAGTAGGCAGATAAAAGTTCAACTTAGCATCCAGCCCAGAGGAAAACCGATATACTAAGAACTTTTGCAGCCCGTTCCAACTCTCAAATGACGCATTAACAGATATAAACATGAGTTTTAATTAAAAAAAAGAATATATTGATTGGATTGATGGAAAGTACCTAGCAGAATCCGAAATTCCATTAAGGATCGGATACGTTTGAGAGAAATTGGTTTCCTCAAATATATCTCAAAGTATCGGGAGTAAGCTATTTATGATTGACTAGGACCAGTTTTTGGGAGTTAAACTTGAAGTTTTCTGGAGGGAAATTTTGTTGAAGAGGATTTTAGAGAAGGTTTAATCTACCTGCCAACTTTAATTAACCTAAACGGTAACTTATTCTAGTACAGTGACTTACAGGTTGACGCTGGTTTCCCCTTTTCTCATCTCCGTATACCCGCCACTCCTACCAGCTTTACATCCTTTTAAGAAAAACATAAGAATTTTTTTCAACATGAGATGAAATTGTGACCTACTGACCAAACCATAACTGCTCTTTTAGAAAGTTGAGGAAAAATATGGCTTGAAAGAGTATTATTAGGCAAGGGAATTACTTTACTGTGAAATATTACACAATTCATCAAATCACATACTAGCTATTCATCAAACAACAAAACTGACTGCTGTTGACCAGCGATTACTATAAATTAAAAAACATAAATGTTTTTTGGAATGATATGCATACGTGTAGGAGAAGGGAGAGGAGGATAAGATTAACAGCGCTCCTTAGAGGAGACCTTTAGGTGGATGTCATCTCATCATGCTCAGTGGCTTATTATTCAAAATTAACATGTCAAAGTATAATAGAAATGCTCATTAATAAAGGAGCAGCATTGAGAATTGAGCATTTCCATTGTAATGGAAAGAGTTAGATTTGACGAGTTATAACCAGAGGGCAGATAACTGAGCCGGGAAACGGAATCAGCTACTATTTTATTATTTTAACTTCTTTAAGTCTGACAAAAAAAAAATAATATATTTACATTAAACACATTTACATTTTTAGTAGACCACCCCCAGTGATGGAGATTAGTGTATTTTAAACGGAGACTAACCGAACCTTAAAACCAGAGTTCACTTGGTTTTTCATTGAGTGGATAATAATAATATTGGGGTGAGTAAAAAAAAAATTACTGTTTTTCTAATACTCAAGAAATTTATTATTGACCTTACATCACCAAGTTCATTTTCCAATGTTATTGTTATTGGTATCATTTTGATTCTAGTACTCTATTGAAACAAAATGTCTCTCTGTGAGTCTCAGTTTGTTTAGCATTTCTTCAACCAAAATGACAAGTTACAAACTTCAGATCTTATTGCGGCGCTTTTGAAAACGAAAATTTACAGCTGCCGAAAGCACGCGTTTAAGACAGGAATTCGAAGAGGAACCACACCTAAATGATCGGACTGTGAGGAGGTGGTTTTGTAACTTTGAAAGTAGCGATACAGGCTTACAAAGATAGTCAGGCGCAGGGCGACCATTGGATTGAAGATAACCCGACAAAAAGCATTCGGATGCTTTATTCCTAACTTGGAGTTTCTCAGTCAGTGTAAACCGTCACTTAAACCAACTGGGGAAAGTGAAGCGATTACATAGAAAAGTTCTCCATGAACTCACCCAGCAGCAAGGCGAACGTCGCGTGGAAAAATGTCCTTTGCTCCTCCAAGTTTGCTTGACGAACGTTTCTTCAAAAGAATTGTGACGTGCGACGAAAAGTTGATTTACTGGCGCAATCCTAACACACCAGAACTTATGAGAGACCTAAACAGAGTTATCATGCTTCTACGATCAGCACCCCAACTTGTGTTACTAACTATCTTGAAGAGATTGAGAGAACGGAGGCAATTAGCTTTTAGTTGCTTCAGTGTGGAGACCAGCTAAGTGTGCGATCGAAGGTCACACCCAGGTATCTGACTGTATTAGAAAGAGTGAGTGGTTGGTTGGCTATCTTTAGGGATGGTTGTGAATTCGGTTGTATTTTGCTGAAAAGTATCGTCACAGTCTTTCGGGGTGATATGGTGAAACCGTTGTCATTAAGCCAGCCACTGACGTTATCTAAAGCCGATTGCATCTTGTCTTGTAAATCTGGCACCTGTTTCCCTGCAGTATAAAGTACAAGATCGTCCGCGTACAGCATACTCTTGACCGGCAAGTTGACTACTCTTAACACCTCATTTAAACATATACAAAAGAGTGTTGCACTCAAGACGCAGCCCTTAGGCACGCCATTTTCTTGCTCATATTCCCGAGAAAATACATCACCGAGTCTAACCATGAATCTTCTATCTGTGAGAAAGTTAGAGATGAAACCAAGGATATGCCCATTGATTCCCATCCTAACCAAAGTATCGACGATGAGACTTTTCTAAGTCCTGTCAAAAGCATTTTCGATGTCAATAAAAACAGCCAACAGTTTTTCTTTTTGTTCGAAGGCACCTAATATGTTGCATTCCAGGCGAACCAGGTTGTCTCTCGTGCTTCTTCCTTTCCGAAAACCACTTTGCCATACTGGAAGAACATTTTTCGCTTTTAGAAACCACATCAAACGATTGCTTATCAGTTTCTCCAAGAGTTTACACTTAGAAGAGGTGAGAGAGATAGGGCGATAGCTATTAACGTTCATCGGGTCTTTATCTTTCTTGAGTATAGGAACCGTAATTGCTTTTTTCCATATATTTGGAAAACGTTTGGATAAAAACAGAGTATTTAAAACCTGTATGATTACTGATTTATTATTAGAACTGAGATGTTTAATCATACCAATACATATCTGATCTGGACCGGGAGAGGAATCTATTCTGGAGTTCAAAGCGGTAAGAAATTCTGCCATTAAAAAGGAGTGATTTAGGGGATCTGATGGATCATATGGAATGTTAAGAGGGATGGATTCAATAGATTGCTTTATACTAAGAAAGTGAGCAGAGAAGTTAGCGGTGGAAGAGGTGGAATAGAAGTGGTTAGCTAAAGTTACAGGATCAGTTTTATACAGGACGCGGTTTTTCAGACACTTTATTTGGGGTGAAAATCCAAATCCCATAATTTTCCGAACTTTCCCAGAAAACGGCACTTGGAGTGTTACAACTAACTTTACCTAGAAAATATTTCCACGACAATTTTTTATTCTTTTTAAATATATATCGAGCGTGGTTTCATGCAGCTTGGTATGTCTCTAGCATTTCTGAAGATGGTCGCCGGAGAAACTTTCTCAAAGCTTTTCGCCTATCTTTTATGGCTTTGGCGCATTCTTCGTTCCACCAGGGTACAGGAGGGCGAGAGCCATGATGTGTACTGTCGTTTGTGGATGTGTGCGGAATAGCAATATGTGCCGCGGTTATCAGTCTGGTATTAACATTTGAAATAAGTCTGTCAGGGTCAGTTTCGAATTAGTCGATGTCAGTAAGTTGTGCTTTCTCTTGATATAGAGCCCAATCTGCCTTTTTAGTCAGCCATTTGTTGGGTCTACTAAGAGTAGGACCTTTATTGAGAGTTTTGATGATTATGGGGAAATGATCACTACCGTGTGTATCATCTAATGTGTACCATTGAGTTGTTGCTTGTAACTGAGGGCTGGTAATTGTAAGATCAATAGCAGAGAGTTTGCCGGATCGGGTGCAGAGGTGTGTTTTATAGATATGGTTATTAATGGTGTTCAGATGACAAGTATCTAGGAAGGTTTCGACCAATTTATCCCGTTCGTATAAGCTGTCACTACCCCATAATAAACTGTGTGCGTTGAAATCTCCAGCTAAGACCACTGGCGATGACAATGAATACACCAAGTCTTTCAGTTCCTGGACGTAAAAGGGTCGACCAGGTGGTAGGTAGATGGAGCATAACGTGAAAGGGTGCGGTTGAGAAAGAATTCGGATTGATATGAGTTGTAACTGAGAGTTATTAATAATATCAGAAAACACACAAACATACATATAAATATATTCAAATACATTCACATCCGCATACTTATATGCACATATATAAATCCACAGGCACGCACATACATACATATACACAATTAGACACATACGCGCACACACATACACACACAGATATATAAATATGTATGTTTCTCCCTTTTCAATTTTAAGATTTCTTACGGGTATTGTATTTTTGTTTTGCCATACTAACATTATCATTCTTCGAGGAGGTACTTTGGTCACCTTTAGTGGAGATTTGTGAAGTAGGACTATTTATTTTTAAGTTAATGTCCAACTTTGGGTTTGTGGATTTAACTGTAGACTTAAGAATGGATTCAACGGGTTCCATGAGTTCCTCAGCACCAGTTGTGCGCCTTGTTATCGGTGAAGATATAACTAACTCCTCCTGACAATCAGTGGTATTTATTTTGGATAATGTAGTTTCCATTAGACTAATTTTTTTAAACAGTACATCGACAGTCGTAGATAATTTAGGTATTTGATCGACGCGTTGGGAGATGGTGTCTGCTGAGGCGGTAGGAGAGAGCGATACCGGGTCAGGGGAAGCCGCGGTGGGTGGTGGAGCGGTGAAGGGAGGCCTGGTAGGGGTCGCCGTTATCACTTCAACATGAGACCGTTGGCCAGCTGGAGATTCTTGTCTATGTATAGCCGATAGAGTTTTTCGATATTTTTCTCCCGTAGATAAACTGTACATTTAGAATAAAAGGTAGGATGTTCCCCATTACAATTTATGCATTTTGGAGGATTAACACAGCTATCAGAGGTGTGAGAATTGTCACCACATTTTCCACAATTTACAATTTTACAGAATTTATCAGTATGTCTATATTTATAACATGAGAAACATAAAAGAGGTTTTGGTTCATAGGGCCTGATTTTGTTGGCCATAAAGTCCAAAAATAGTCGATCAGGGGATCGCTACGTTCAAATGTAAGTATAAGTAGTGGGGTAGGAGAAGGAGCTCTATTTACCTTTTTAAAAATTCTTTTAACCTTCACTACTCCAAAGTGTTCAAGTTCGGAAACTATTTCATCCTCGGAACAATTTATTAGCTCAGGAACATAAACAATTCCCCGGCAGAAATTTAGTGACTTGTGTAATTCAAAATGTATTGGTATATTCTGAAATGAATTAATGTTTCCTAAATTGATAAAATATTTTTCATTATTAACCGTTAATAGTATAGTACCATTTTTTTAAATCTTCATAGTGACAAGCGGGGCATAACTTTTAATAAATCGGCATTTATTGAAAGGACTAAAGTCCTTAAATGTTTTTTGTGCCGCATTATCATCCATACGCATCACTACGTACTTTTTACAGTATTTTCCCTTAACATTGAAAATTGAGTCCTGTAGGTCAGGTGGTTTAGGGTCTAAGCCCGTAGCCATTTCAAAACCAAAAAAATAAAAACAAAAACAACAGAAAATAAATTAAATAAAAATAAATAAATGGGTACTCCCTGAAGTCACCAAACGTCTTTTTGCTTCAGCATATACGGAAGTCACATAATTAAAATTAAAAAAAAAACAACAAAAAAACAATATAATGTATAATGTAATGTAATATAATGTATAATGTAATGTAATATAATGTATAATGTAATGTAATATAATGTATAATGTAATGTAATATAATGTATAATGTAATGTAATAAATGTATAATGTAATGTAATATAATGTATAATGTAACAATATAATATACAAGTTCAAAATTAAATTATAAACCAACTCAAAAAGATATACTACACTGTACTGAATTCTAAGAAAGATCCACAACAATCGGCTTATTGTTCTCTAGGATCAAAGAAACAAACCGCGATGTGTACTCTCCGAAGACTAGAAGAGAACTCTGATTTCAACATTAATATGATTTCAGAATCATCCGATGAATCCTTCTTTCTGAATCTACTGTTTTCTCTAAATCTTTACCTTGTTCCTTACTTTTCTACCCATCATACCCAATTCTCTGACACCTGGCTGGACCATCACATAACGGATTCATCTCTTAAGGTCCTTTCATCCTCCCAGCATCAGTCCCCCTACTTTGACTACTGCTGTACGACGTATGGGGGTGTCTCTAGAGATCTCATTATTATTCAACTGCTTTATCATTTTTATCTTTGGGATATCCAGGGACACCACTGTCACCCGATTCTACGAAGAGTTGAAGTAGCTTTACCCTTCTTACCGTTGTAAGTACTTTCTCCTTACAAGCTTCCTTTCTCTTCCAAGTTCTCCAATCCCGCCGTCCGTCTTACATATCAGATATGTTTTCATTCAAATACTCCATTCATTCCCGCAATACTCGTTCAGGGCCTTCAGACCTGCATATTGCGCCTCATAGAACCGCAGCTTTCGACAGATCCTTCCTAATCCGCTTCTCTTTCGTATGGAATTCCATTCCTTCACATATTCGACATTCTGATACTCTTCAGACCTTCAAATCCCGTCTTTTTGATCACTTCCTCTCTATTAAATTTTCAAAGAACCCTAAATCGATTTGCCAATTCAATTTTAATTAGTTAAATAAAAACATATAGGAACGATTATTTAAATATAATATCTTACATTGTGGTGCACTTGCATATTTAACTTTATTATTTCATCAATTTTACATCAATACAATAAAGTACTATTAATTAAAATTTTGTATATATGCACATATGTTTCTGTTTTATCTTATGTCTGGTTTTGTTATTAATTATTATTATCAAAAGCTACCTTTTAATTTATCATTATTGTTCACTTTTTATTTTATGTTTATTTTATTATTTTTTGTTTGTTTCATATTTGTACTAAAGTTCTTTTTGTATGTTTTGTAAAATTATTCAAAAAGGACTTGTCCCAGAATAAATAAAAAAATTATTATTATTATTAAAAAAAAATTTTGTTTAGTTACTTAAATTTACCAAAAACCATATTGAAAATCACCGTCTCAATTATAACACACTCGACACTAGCAGTTTTCAGTTTTCCTTTTGTTTCTAGATGTTTTATATCAATTATTTTGAGTAATGGACTTTTGAAGCACTGCTACATATTGCCCTTAGGTTCGCTATCTTGTCATTTTTTATATTGTTTTTAACGATGTGCCTACCTGGTGTGATAGAGAAAACTATAGATGATTCCAGTTGTAGACATTTCCTTTATGAGACATGATATCAATAAATTTAAGACAAAAAATAAATAAAAAGATTTTTATTTACTACGAGCTATTTTTATAATGTTTCAAAATAAATTTGAAAAAAAGAAGGAATCTTTCAATGAAGGCATGTTTTTTTCACGTGAAAGAGTGTTATATTTAACAAAATTAATAACTATATTTCGATTAAAACATAAGTAAATGCTCTTACCATCTAATGATAAATATTTTCCCTAACTATTGCTACACCGAATTCACAATCTGCAAGGGAATAATGATAAAAGATAGTAGAAAGAATAAGTAGAAGCATGAATTAATTAAATTATTTGAATCGATAATAATAAAATCTGGTGCGCGCGACACACGACTTTCACTTAACTCCGTTATTTATATCAATTTAATAATTTTAAAACAATTTAGAAATGAAAATAAATTGTTAAAATTATTTACATTGGATTTTAATAGGAACAGGTGTTTTATTAAATAATCTATTATATTATTATCTACGACAATCAGTTTGTTTTATCGGCTTTTCATTGCTCTCCGTTAACTTTTACAATGGTATGTATAAGATTATATTTCTTTAAAATCTCTAACATTTCAACGGTATATTATACATGTATATTACTGTTATTAAGTTCAAAAACAAATATTGCAATAAAAAAATATGTTTGCAGTTATCTCCATTAGTTGGATATCGAATTTGTTCAACATCTATATTACTTGTTTTTTAGCAATCCTAAACAGATGATATGGTTAAAGGTATTTTAGAGGAAAGAATTTTCAACTATCGGCATTTAATTCCTGTCAGGCTATTTCAATCACAATGAAACCTACATTATATTAAAGCCTGTCTAATTTTACATTGATATAGCGAGTTTAATCAAAATTGTTAGAGCCCTTTTTGATAAAATCGTAAATAGGGGCAAAATTCATTGGGATAAAGTAGGACTTTCGGTCAGCTGATTTTGTTGAAAAAGTTGCTATAATATCTCGGGCGTATATTTGTCTTAAATATAAAATTTCAGTTTCGTAGGACTCGTCGTTTTCGCCCGGGAGTTACCACACACACACACACACACACACACACACACACAGTTATTTGGACTCAGGGGACCCTAAAACGTGTATTTCCGTTGAAAACTGGAATTGGAAAATTTTCATGATCGCAATACTTTCCCTTACTATATATTTCATATATAGGTAAGTGAAAGTAAAAAAAATAAACATATGAATATAGTTGTAAAAATATTTGAGAACGAACATATATATATATATATATATATATATATATATATATATATATATATATATATATATATATATATTTATATATTTATATTTATTTATTCACAAACTTTTTATTTATTATAATTGAAATGATGAGCTGTTTCACATTCACGAAGGGATAATATAAAATAAAATATAATAGCAAGAGGAAACAGATAAAAGAGAGACGAATTAGTATGTTTACTACCTAGGTGGGGGAGGAGTGGAGGGGATTGATTGGGGTGTGGTTGGCAAGCCTGGCTCCTACCCCACCCCCTCAGTTCTGGTCTCTATGGTAGTCCTGCTCTAACCGGGGCCCCGTTTTCGTTTTGTTTTGTAGTTAGGAGCTTGTTAGAGCTTGAGGAGGCAGGATGGGATGTGCCATGTCCGCCGAAGAGAGGGCCGCTCTAGCCAGGAGCAAGCAGATCGAAAAGAATCTCAAGGAGGATGGAATTCAAGCTGCCAAAGACATCAAACTTCTACTCCTTGGTGAGTAATCTATTTTCATTCTCCCTGCTTTACTCCTATCACAACTGATACTTTATCAGTGATAGTTTTCTTCGGTGGCTGCCGTGGTCCAGTGGTCATCATCAGATATCTGCCACTCATCCATTATCATTTCTGACTGTCCGATTGGATGTTCAGTCATCATTTTCAAGTCTAACCAACTTGTCACGTTATCTGAGGAAAAATAAAAATTAAAAATCATGTCAATCCATTTGTGACGGGGTTCCAATAGCTGTTCAGTCAATTCTTTCGAAGAATATTTTCAATGTTTTTCTCTTTTTTACGGTCGAAATTAGTTCAGTTCAAGAAAGGTTATTTTGAATTTTTTGGACGGTTTCACTTTTTCATCAATTCATTTATACTTTGTATGTTTTCAGAAGAGTCCCTATAAATGTCTTGTTTACCTTTAATGACCCATTATAATCGTCGAATCTCACTTTCAATATTTTATAAATTGTTGGTAGTTCTTACTTTGCAGTCTTTAGTATCATATAATAGCCATATTATCCCTCAAAGAATAAAAAAAATTAACATAAAAAGAAGTATGTATAAGAGTATGAGGAATTGGCCGATTCCTGAGAAAGAATTCTTCTTATTAGCGTTTGCATAAACGTCTTTTCCAAATGGGTGTGCCTTTAAAGCTTGCATGCTTAGCTACTGCCTACTAACAAAAAGCTTGCATGCTTAGCTACTGCCTACTAACAAAAATAAAGCTTACTCTTGGCTGCTTCTTCATTTACGCCTCATGAATCAATTCTTCGAAAGAATGATCCTAAGGTCTTCCGAGATGAATGCAAAATCACTCTCACAAACATCATTCTCTTTGGTAAAGGATCAGGAACGGTTAAATGCTATTTCCTCTGACAGTCGCACTCGCTCAGAAATCGTCTAAAATCATTTAGAGTTTTGTTTACTTTTTAAAGTTTTTTTTTGTTTGTTTATATTGTTTCAAACATTTATAGTTATTGTCGGATAATTCGATCGATAAATAAATTTGACGATATTTTACTTTTTCTATCTAATTAGAGGTTTAACATTAAGACTAGAAACTAAGCAATACTAGTTTTGAAAAGTGAATCGTTGTAATATCATCATCAGGAGATATTAAAATTAAAAAAAACTACATAAATTTCCTTTGCTTCTAATGTAAAATGCTATCATGAATAAATATCCCATAACCTTTTGTCTATCAGTTCAATTACATATATAAAGGAATGCACTATAAAAATAATGAAGGAGATATTTGTCATTATCTTCTTTTTATATTACATAACTTAATTTCTTGTACTGAAAATCAGTTTTGAATGGAATAACTGTCGTATTTTGATTTCTGTGTGATATAATATTCTAAAATTGCCTTTAATTTCTTCGATTTTATGCAGTAAAAAAAAATATTATGCTTCTTTAAGGAAAGATGAAAATGGAGAATGTTTTTCTAAACTTGTGTATATTTTAATGAATTTTTCTTCCTCAGGTTTTTAATAGATACACTTCCTTTTTCCATAAATGAAGATGAAACCGGTACCAAGACTTGAGGAGGTTTTATGCCTTCATAGTAATTGGAAATTTCGAAAAGGTGCAAAACTTGAAAAAATAATATATCAATTAGAACTTTGAATTAGATATTTCACAAAGGATAACCTCTATGTGCTCATACAACCTTCTTTCGAATAATTTATATTTTAGTGGTTTGAATAAAAACGCTTTCATGAATATGTTAACAGATGAATAAATGTTAAAGACAGTAAATATCCCTTTATTCTTCAATCATAAATCAATTTTGGTACAAAATAAATAAAAATTACGCAGATTGATTATTAAGTAAAGAAAAAAGTATTTTGGCTAGGTATTGAGATATCGTATCTCAGCCCCTAGGTCCTTTTCTCAACATCAGCGCATTCCTCCGAGGCCCTCATAGCAGACTATTAACTCATCTTAACTACTCAATCATTATTCAATTATAGTTTACCGTAAAAAAAATTCAATTGAAAAATATTGATAGTTTAACTAATAAATAAATGTGATGGATTATGAGAATGAAGTTGACTCTATGGTGGCTGTGGATATATTTAATATGAATCGATAATACCTGTTCATTGTTATATCTCCTATCGGATAAAAGAAAAAACCCCTTTTCAAGGCAGTCGGAAGATAAATAGTAGAGTGATTTCGATTTTGTTGATATTGAATCCCTGTTTCTTACTATACCGAAACTGGTCGCTTGGATTTGACATAGCTACCTATCTACCACGAGGGCACGAGTTGAATATGGTTGTACAGCTTATCTCAAACATCCTCAACGAGGTCTAAAATATCCTCATTGGTGGCCTCGATCAATGCCAATGAATGTATCGTATAATCGCATATACTGATATCGCTCAACACGATCTTGTGCTAAAACTTCATTTTAGATTCCAGTTCATTCGAAACCAAAGAATGGTGAATTGACGATGGAATTAGAAAAAAAAAAACTGACGTATACATGGAATGAAATTTGTCATACATTTTTATATGGTATTCAATTAAACTATAAGAATTATGTCATTTCGTGAAAATCATTGTTTTTATATTCCCCTCATTTTTCACATGAATATTTCTCCATTTTCGGTTGTGAGCAATGACAAATGCTCTGTATGATTCTTATAGGTGATTCGATCCTTTAGAAGATTTGTCATTATACGTTTTGGTTTAAACTGCATCAAATATAGTTATAAAGGGTAATTTGATGACATAACCGACTTTATGATTTTTTGTCCGAATTTCTGAAACGAGATAGAAATACCTATAAAAGCTGGAACGTCTTCCCAGCTGCCATCGCCCTATAAAGTATTATCTTAAATAGATGATCCGAGATCTGTGCCCAGAAGATGAAGAAAATGCTGAGCATATTCTAGGGATTTTTCTGCCTTAGCCTTCTATGTAAGTGGATTATCTCAAAGAGGCATCAAGAAAACCCCAAAACATCATTAGATCTAACACTAGGGAATAAATATACTCTGTAAGAAGCACACAATGGCTTTGGGATTCGGGAGCTGATGGACCGTAACGGAGAAGGCTTTTCCAAACAAGGATGTGAAAATGACAAATGGAATTTCTTGGTAGTTTAGCCGTCTTCAAAATCGATATTCACAACTTTTTACACAAAAACCCTCTGGATCAAAACCTTGCAACATGGATTTTTTAAGAGGGGATCAATAATACCTCAGAACGAATATTACTGTTTTCTGTCTATTTGTCATTCTAACAACTATTAAAGAGGAGCTCATTGCCATAGTTTAGTGTAACAATGCTTACTGATGCCCTAAGTTTAGTGTAGCAATGCTTACTGATGCCCTAAGTTTAGTGTAGCGATGTTCACTGATGCCTTGAGTTTAGTGTATCAATGCTTACTGATGCCCTGAGTTAAGTGTATCAATGTTTACTGATGATCTGAGTTTAGTGTTGCAATGCTTACTGATGATCTGAGTTTAGTGTTGCAATGCTTACTGATGCACTGAGTTTAGTGTAGCAATGCTTACTGATGAACTGAGTTTAGTGTATCGAAGTTCACTCACGTCCTGAGTTTGGTGTAGCAATGCTTACTGATGCCATGAGTTTAGTGTATCGAAGTTCACTGATGTCCTGAGTATAGTGGAGCAATGCTTACTGATGCCCTGAGTTAATCATTGCAAGGATTGCGTGGCATCGAAAAAAATGTCGTGGCTAGTAGAAGTATTCTTTAGATAGTACACTCTGTTATTAGTTCATATCCATCTTTATCCGATTCCACACATAAAATATGGGGGTTAGAGTTGTGTTAAACTCGAATATTTTAGTATAAATGATTATCATATATTTGTCCACGAAAGAAATTTGATGAGAATATATGTATAAAAAGATTTTATTGATGCCCCCTTTCCCCAAATCCGATCCCCTTGCTAAAACTAGCCAATGCATTCCATTCCTTTATTGACCCTATATGTACCCTCCCTCCTCAGTCTTTCCCCTTTTCGTCCTAAACATTTTTCTAAGATTAGATGTCCTCAGATGTGATCACTAACGGTCAAGGATTGAAACAATTTCATGTTTTGAAGTTGGTTCAAAAGATTTTGGTTGTGGACAGGGTTAGGAATTGTCATAAATGCTAATGATGTTTGATAAAATCTCAAACATTTCTTAACATTCAATTCTCATGTTGAAATTTGATACATCAAGTTAAAAAAATATTTATATAGTATGAACATTTGTTTCATATTGAATACTATAAGAGTAAAAATGTGGACACCACTCCCTCCTTCCTCCCTTCGCAAAATCGATTCAAGAAAATTCGGGGAAGATGGGAACATTTATTTTTTATTAAATAATATATCAATGTAATTTCTTTTTGTCTATCTCTTCTATAAGTTGTTTGACAGGAAAGATTTTCCTCAAATGTTCAGATTAAGATCGCTACATTACGCATTAATATTCCTATTCTCCTTCAGTCGGTTATCGAATTCTTTCAGATTGTATATTCACTCATTTTTATCAGTGCTCACAAGAAATGGTCAATTGTTAAGAACCTAATAAGATAAGATAAGATAAGATAAGATAAGCCTTTATTTACACATATTTACAATATTTGTTGGTACATAAACTTTATATATATTTATTTTTATTTTAAAAACACTTTTAATAATTGATGTAAGTAAAACAATGTGACCAAATATTATATACAACTTTTAAATAAAATTTGCTAACATCTTTTTTACTAAAATTGCCAAAAAAAAACAAACAAAAAAACTTGATTAAATAAAAATTTTTATCTTTAGATAAATAAAAATAAAATGGTTTTCTACTAATGTGTAGGCCTCTCCTGAAGGAGGAATAGTCTTGATCGGTGACCAGCCGTACCTTCTGGGTTATGAGTTCGCCGCTGGTTTTTCAATAACTTGGCATTTTAATTCCCAATATTTTCGATCTTCTGTTTTCCTATGCCAAGATATTCCTTCTTGTTTCCTAATTTCGTCCGACCATCTTTTGAGTTGCCCTCCTTGCTTACGTTGCTTTCCGAGAGGTGTCCATTCGGTAATTGCCTTGCTCCATCTGGTGTCTTTTATCCGCATTAAATGGCCAGCCCATTCCCATTTCAGCTTCCTTATACAACCCACAGCATCCCTCACCAAAGTGGTCTCTCTCAGAGTCGTATTTTTTACTTTATGCTTTAAATTCACATTTGTCATACTCCTCTCCATTCTTCTTTGCCAAACGTTAATTCTTCTTTCCTGGGATTTAGTGAGAGACCATGTCTGGCTTCCATAAGTCAAAGTTGGGAGAATGCAGGTATTGAATACTAACCTTTTCCATTTAATTTCGGTGGAGCTTTTCATTAAGTTTTTAAAAACCCAAAATTTTTTCCAAAAGAGGCAATCCGTTTTTGAATTTCTTTGGAAAGGCGGTCATCGAATGAAATGGTCTGTCCTAGGTAAGTGGTGTCTTTGACTAATTCTATTTTTGCGAGAACATTTTCTATTTTGGATATATTTTCTGAATTTGTCATTATTTCAGTTTTAGATAAATTCATCACAAGACCAACCTGACCACACACTCTCTCCAAGTCTTTCAGCATTTCTATTAACTCGTCCTGGGTACTTGATATCAACACTATGTCGTCTGCAAAATTTAGATGATTTAATTTGTTTCCGTTGATATTAATTCCTTTGGTTTGCCATTCCAAATTTCTAAGAGCGAATTCTAGGACCGCTATAAAGAGAGTTGGAGAGAGAGGGTCGCCTTGCCTAACTCCCTTTTTTACAGGAAATATAGGTCCTTTAATATCTGTTTCAACATAGGCGATGTTATCACTGTATAGTTCAGTAATTATAGAAATGTATTTTTCTGCCACGCCTATGTGTTTTAGAGCTGAAAATATACTGTCATGCTTGAGGCTGTCAAAAGCTTTAGTGAAGTCAACAAATGCTAGATACAGAGTAATATTATACTCTTTTGATTTTTCTATTAACTGGTTCACAGTGTGAAGATGGTCTATGGTTGAGAAACCCTTCCTGAATCCTGCCTGTTCAACTGTTAAATAGTATTCAATTTGTTTCTTTATTCTATCATTTAAAATTTTTGTGAATAGCTTACCAATAGCCGAAATCAAAGATATGGGTCGATAATTTCCAATTTCTTCTTTATCCCCTTTTTTGTGTAAAAGAATTATTTTAGATCTTTTCCATTGTGCTGGGACTTGCTCTTTAATCAGTACTTCGTTAAATATTGTGCACAAGGCCTCGACTAGGATGCTGCCTCCAGCTTTTAACATTTCATTTGTTATACCGTCTTCTCCTGGACTCTTTCTTGTTTTCAGTTTATTTATAGCGTTCTCTACCTCTGATTTAAGAATATTTGGTTCTTCATCTTCTTCATTTTTTCCAGTATATTGTTTAGATGCTTTCGATGAATGCTCTTCTTTGTAGAGGTTTTTGTAGAAAGATGTTGCTATTGAAATCATCTCTTGTCTATTTGTTGTGCTTTGTCCTTGTCTGTTTTTAATTGAAAGGATCCAATGTTTGCCTGGGTTAAGTTCTTTTCTTAATTGTTTAGTTGATTTGTTGTTTTCCAAAATTTCTACAATTTTTCTTTCTCGGAATATTTTTAGGTCTGTTTTTATTTGAGTCCTGATTTCTCGATTGAGCTGCCTGATTTCGCTCTCCTCTCCCGAGTTTATTTTTATTTTTCTTCTTTTTTCTAAAAGAGAAAGCGTATTTTCTGATAGTTTATTTACATAGCCCTTTTTCTTACCCACTTTATTTTTTACTTCTATTGCACTGTTAATTATGGTATCTGTTATTTTATTATATCTTTGTTGGATATCTGGAAGTTTGTTTTGCTCTTCTATATTTAAATTGGATATCAATTTTTCTTGAAACATTTCCATCTCCATGTTATTTAGGGTTGTGAAATTATTTTTCTTATTTTTAAATCTTCTTTCTTTCTTTAGCGTGTCAATATTTAATGATGTTCTGACAAGGCGGTGATCTGAATTGAAATTAAATTTCGTTAAAACTTCTATATTCTTAACTGAGCTTAAACTGTTTATTAAAACGTAATCATATTCATACGTTTTTTTGTCTGGAGCCATCCATGTCCATTTGTTTTTTAGTTTATTGTTGAAATAAGTATTTCCTATTTTTAACTGCTGGCCGTATGCAAAATCGATTATCATCTCGCCCCCTTCGTTCCTGAAGCCGTAGTTAGATGCTCCCATTATCGCTTCTTCCCCATCTAAGCGCTGACCAACTCTTCCGTTCCAGTCACCCATTACTAGCACCGTGCTTTTCTTATTCCTATGTGTTGTAAGCGTTGTCACTAATTCTGAATAAAATAATTCTTTGACTATATTAGAAGATCTAGCAGTAGGAGCGTGTATTTGTATTAGTAGCAATTCTTTTCCCTTATTTATCCTTAACTTCAAAAGGGCTATTCTTGAGTTAATTTCTTTAAATTCAATAACATTATTTTTCCATATTTTATTTATGATAAAACCGACACCATACTGTCCTTTTTCAGAGTATGTATGCATAAAAATTTCTCCTGTTTTTGTTTCCATTATTTGCGTATTTCTTCTTCTTATTTCACATAGACCGACTACATCCCAATTAATATTGTTTAGAGCCTTTTCTAATTCAATCCATCTTTCTTCCCCTAGTAAAGTTCTTGTATTAAATGTACATATTCTGATGATATTTTTAGTAGTCCGATAATTGATGTTTTCCTGATTTGAAATTTCCTCTGTCTGTCGAATAGGTTTTCCGTCGGTAATTTCGGTTTTTTGTCAGTCCTCTGTTTCACTTGCGCTATCCTGTATTTTTTTTGGGTTTAGATTATGAACTTTAGAGTTTTTTTTAAAGAAAAAATTATCTAAGCTATTGCTCCTATGACGCTTCACTTCTGTTTTAATTGTTGCAATACTAACACCATTCCTATTTTTCAGTTCTTTTGGTTTAGGAGATTTCTCTTCACTTCTCTGTCGTTTTCCTGTTTTTTGTGGTTCATTTCTCAGATTTTCCAACGAATATAATTTGTCATTGATCAACAGTTTATCGTATCTGTAAACGGCTTTATCCCCTCTTTCTTTGTGAAATTTTAGAAACGGGAATAATTCCTTTCTAATTGCTCTAATGTTCTGAGGTAGATCTTCTTTAATAACAATATGTTTAAAATCTTCGTTTTTCCTTAATATGCCTTTTTTCCTGATTATTTCATTTCTAAGAATATATTTATAAAAAGATTTTATTGATGCCCCCTTTCCCCAAATCCGATCCCCTTGCTAAAACTAGCCAATGCATTCCATTCCTTTATTGACCCTATATGTACCCTCCCTCCTCAGTCTTTCCCCTTTTCGTCCTAAACATTTTTCTAAGATTAGATGTCCTCAGATGTGATCACTAACGGTCAAGGATTGAAACAATTTCATGTTTTGAAGTTGGTTCAAAAGATTTTGGTTGTGGACAGGGTTAGGAATTGTCATAAATGCTAATGATGTTTGATAAAATCTCAAACATTTCTTAACATTCAATTCTCATGTTGAAATTTGATACATCAAGTTAAAAAAATATTTATATAGTATGAACATTTGTTTCATATTGAATACTATAAGAGTAAAAATGTGGACACCACTCCCTCCTTCCTCCCTTCGCAAAATCGATTCAAGAAAATTCGGGGAAGATGGGAACATTTATTTTTTATTAAATAATATATCAATGTAATTTCTTTTTGTCCATCTCTTCTATAAGTTGTTTGACAGGAAAGATTTTCCTCAAATGTTCAGATTAAGATCGCTACATTACGCATTAATATTCCTATTCTCCTTCAGTCGGTTATCGAATTCTTTCAGATTGTATATTCACTCATTTTTATCAGTGCTCACAAGAAATGGTCAATTGTTAAGAACCTAATAAGGGTGATTCAAATATACCCCGTTTGACGCTACTTTGAAAGGATGGTAAATCGAGGTACTAGAAACAGCTGTTTGTTTAGTCTTTTGATGGAGGCCATTAGTAAAAGTAATCTGCAGAAAAAACAATTTTACTTTCGTTTAAGTCATTCAATTACTGAGTTAGTGCTTCGCTAAATGGAAACTTTCCTTCGCATTTCGATTGAAACGAAGAGTAAAAAAAAATATTCTGGGATAAAAGACCCCTTAGGATTACATTGTGCAGGGATTTGTGTCAGTACATGCATAGCGACTGCTACTACTCAAGTGCTATCTCGTATTTGAATGAATAGATGAAATGGATTTGAAATTGATCTTGATTCTTGGAACCTTTCTCCCTAGAACAAAAAAGAGTAAAAATTGATGCTCCTAGTCTTTAGAAGGTAAAAAGAGGAAGGTTTAGGGTTGTGTAGAAAGGGATTTGGAAAGAAATGATGTTGATTCTTCAAGGTTGGATGAAGGGACTTAAACTCGGTGTACCCAAATGCTTCATGCCGCTCAAAAACCCCAAGACAAATTGATATTTATTTCACCTTCTATAAAATTCTATTAAAATAACGATAATTCACCATCATTGAAGGTACTCATCCTTTGATTTTGCCTCACTTAACCTATTTTATTCGTATATTTCTTTTTTCTGACAGGTTCCTTTGATTTGATGATTTTTCTTATCCATGGAGTATTTTTAATGATTCTTTCGACCTGGTTCAAGAGTTGAGAAGTTACAAATGCTTTGTCTTTTATAGATTTTCGTTCATGTATATAGCAAAAACAAAAATCGGCTATTTATCAACGATATCGCAGAATTATGATGCCGTTTTTCACTCTTACTACATTCAATAAAGTTAAATAAATCAGAGTGAAGTGAGAAAGGTTGGCTGTGTGAGTAAGTGGGAGAAGTTATTTCAGGGTGCAGTCAAAATAACACACAATTAAGATTAGAACTCTATAACTGGTGCCGATGTTTCGGCCTAAATTATAGCCCTTCTTCAGGGCGTTTGAAAGAGAGCGTCAGAACAATGAAGCAATGATTGCTTGAGTATTTTATACTAAACTTATGAGTCACTCCCTCTTTTAAATGACAAAATAGATCTGTGAAAACCCATATCTATTTTTTTTTATTACTTTTTTAATGAAAATAAACACTCATTACCTTATATTTTCAGGAGTGATAGAATATAATAGACATTTACGGGGTATTTAACGATTGGCGAATGGCAATGCAAATCGAAATTTCATTTTTTATTCGGTGACAGTGAGTGTTTTCGAAAACAGACAGAGGTATGTAGATGAGAAAAAGTAGCGGGAAATGCTTGATAAAGCTGGAAAGTGATGTTCTAGTTGTTGGTAGGACAAATTCTTTGCCCTACTACCTTCCATAGCTTAAGAAGAAGCCGGAGTAAAAACCTGATATAATAATAATATATAAATATAATACAATAAATATAATAATTATTTTCCCCATTTTCTATTTATTTCTCCGCTGCATATATAACGATATTTGCCCCCAATAACGGAATATATCGGTTCCATATACTTTTCTTCCATACGTAGACAATATTTCCGTTGATCACACCTTTACCAAATCATCAACTACCACCAAAAGACCACACACTTAAAACTATATCACGCCATTCTCCCCTTTAAATTCTTATCCACACAACTAAAAATTTAGATCACTCCTCTGTTGTCTCTGATGATTCTCCCCTTCCCTTATTCGAATCCAACACCTTATAGCTTCGTAAACAGACACCCAATGACTATAAAAAATTTAGTTCTATCATCAACTTTCAATGTGAAGATATATTTATTTGTTTTGCCCTGATTATAGCTTTGTGGAATAATCCATTTAGGATTTTTTCATTACTATTATTTTTTGGAAATATTTTCTTTCTTTGTTTTTGTTAGTTTTATTTCGTATTTTTTGTACTTACATATGTTTCGTTTTTTACACCTTTGTAACTAATTAATTGATTTTATTGGTCCCTTGGCCAGACATATTATATTTAAGTTTCTATTTATTGTACAACATTGTCATTATTAAGGGGCTTATTCCCTCAATAAGTTATTTATTGTTATTATTATTATGTTAACATTTACAATGTCCCTCGATTTTTCTTTTACTAATTACTTATTAATCAATTTCCAATCTGTTCGACTTTTGTATATATATATATATATATATATATCTTTTTTAAAAATGATTCAGATAAAGACTAGTTGAAAAGTTAAGAGGAGTAGGAACTTGCTCATGTTTCTCTGACCACAACAATTAATTCCTTTTCTGAACAGTGTCAATTGATAATAACAACTATCTTTTCTCTATGATTCCATAGTTTTCTTCATGATAAAATTTTCATTTAGTTTAAATTAAAATTTTGATGTCGTTACTACATAAACTTTGAAGAACTGCATCAAATGATATAGATAGATATTATTTTATATGTTATAAAAGTCACTTTAGTTTATGTATTTTTCGTAGTTCCGTTTTCACACCTGTAACATCGAAAAATTCTTTTATAGTTCATATTTGACCATTTTCAAGTCGCGAAACGGAAGAGAGTCACATACTTTATTTGATTTGATTTATTAAAAAAAGTCTTTTCTTGAACAAGTGTGAACTTTGAGATCCGGTATGGAGCTTTTGAGTCCCGAAGAGTCGAAATAATGCATCAAATTTCGATTTGTAAATGATTCAATTGTAATTTATTTTTGAGATGTTATATTCTTAAGAGGTGGAATGATCTGGATATCTGGTGTTTAGATTTGAGTGATTTATCAACTTCAGTCTGTGTATGAATTATAGTTGGAATCAGTTAAAAAATATAAAAATCAATTCTTTGCTCAGCAAAGTCGATTTTTTTCAATATTATAGTTTTTTTCTCATTTAAAAAAATTCAAAAGAATAAAACTTTGTTGGAAACATGATTTATAATTGAGTTGAAATTCTTTCTTCCGTCGTTTTGATTATTTTGAGTACTTTTTAATCACTTTTGAGCGTATGATTCTATGATTGCACGCTCGAGACGAGCAAGATACACAGTCTTCTCAATGCACTGAATGAAGATGTCAGATTGTGTCATTGCTATCAGACCTGTCTTATCCTTTTGATAGTAAAGTGTATATTTAGAAGAAAAATGTGTATTTTATATAAATTACTTTGAATGATAAAAATTGTGGCAATGCTTGAAAAAGTCATTCATGTTTCGTTGAGTATATAAACTTTTTCTATGTCAACTATCATCAAATCAAGAGGCAAAAATTCAAAACTTCTTATTCATCAATAAAATTCCTTTCAAATAGATCTACTTTTAGGCATGCAACTGAAAAAAAAAATGTATTAGAATTTGTAATTGATCACTCGTTATAAATTATAAATGGTTATCGACCTCAATTCTGTTTAGTTAGTAGAATACCTAGTCAAGTATAAAACTTTTGGTATCCAATTTTAGCCTTTTACAATATGACATCCAATTTAAAGTGTAACGCAACTGATTTTTTTTCAACTTTTTAGCTTCTTTCCATTACTGTTAGTATAACAGTGCAAGGAAAAAATTAGTGAATACGACTTTAACGTCGAAAATGATGAAATGTTTTAAATGTTTCAGGAATTTGACGGTAAAACATTTGGTAAGGACATCTCACAACTTTCTCTAACCACCCTACATGGAACGCAGCCGTTTAGTTTTCTGGAAATCCCATTTAGTTTCATTGGGAATGTGTCATTTTTAGTTATTAGATAGACACACTCTCATAATAATAATAAGTCTTTATTTATATAAAGATTTAAACATTTGTAATACTTTTTTTTTCTTCTTTCTTTATATACATATATTTCATAGGCCTTCCTTTTCAGGAGTTTAAAGTGTTTAACGGTAACTACCCGTACTTGAGTTGGGTCATCTTGATCATCCAAAATTCTCTGCCCTAGACTATCACGTCACCGTATTACTCCTTTTGTCTTTTTGATTTCATCGACCCACATTCTTCCTGCCTCGGTTCCTTTTCCTATCCAATGGGGTCCATTAGCCCAGTTTTTATCATTTTTCCTCATTAGATGGCTAGCCCATTGCCATTTCATCTTTTTCACGAGTGTGATTGCATCAGTGACACCACTAACATTTCTTATTTTTTACTATTTAGCTTTTGACTTTTCTTCACGCCTAACATGCTCCTCTACATTGCTCTTTGACATGTTAGAATTTTTCTCTCCCGAAGCTTGTTGAAGGATAAGATAGAAGAGGCAAAATACGGCTATTGAAGGCTAACGTTTTTAGAGGCTGGCTGATATTGTTCTTCTTCATAACCATCCCTAAGCTCCAATATTTGCGCCAAGCCATAGCTGTCCTAGTTTGGATTTCAGTAGACTGTCTATCTTTAAAAGATATCATCTGTCCAAGATATTTTATTTCATCTACTACACTTATTGCACCAAGATCTCTCTTTAATTTTGCGACACTGGAGCTGGTGATTATTTTAGTCTTTGTCAAGTTCAAGGGCAGTGTAAATTTTCATCTATTGTTTTTTTCCGTCTGTTTTGAATGATTTTTGTAAAAAGTTTTCCTTTGCGCCCAATGATATTGGTCTGAAATTATGTAATTTAGTTTTGTCCCCTTTCTTGTGAAGCAAGACACACTCTCATACTGTTTTGCAAAGCTTTTTTCGGATCGAGGGAACCAATAGGCTAGTGTAAGTAAAAATGGTAAATATTCATTAATGACAGCAACTGAAACGCTGATTTGGAAAAAGTACTAAGTCTATATAGTATAATTAGCAGAGTGTATAGAAATATGTATAACACTTAGATTATGATGAGGATTTGTCCACTTCTTTGAAAGACAAAAAGTTTAAAAATCAGGCAGAAACCAGATAGCTTATGAACAATATTTTTATTTGAAGTTTATAATGTAACATAAATCTCTCAGTTTGTAATGAAGTGTTCATTGAAAATAGATTGAATGTGTCATTATATAAACTTGATATGCGATAAAGATAAACGTCGAGTGACATAATAATATTTACTGCATTACAAGGAAATATTGAAGGCTAAAGTTTATGGTAACTATATCCCATGTATTACATAATTAGTTCCTGATATGAAACTTTAGTTCTTAGAGATTAAACCTTTACTCGTATTTCTTATCGTCCATTTGATGATCCTTAATAGAATGCCGAGTCTGTTATTTTCAAATAAAGGGTTACATAAAAAATGCTTCACTTTTTACTTTCAGTTACTTACATATAAAACATGTAGTAAGGGAAAGTATTGTGAGGGTGAACATTTTCTAATTTCAGTTTTCAATGGAAATACACGTTTTAGGGTAGGCTGAGCACAAAGTCGCGCTAAAAGGTCTGTTTGTTTGTTTGTGGTAAATCTAGCAAAAATCTGAAATTTCATATTAAAGGCAAGAATACGCCCGAGATGTTACAGCAACAGTTTCACTAAAATCCCCTAACCGGAACAACTACAAAATACCATGCATTTGGCACCTTTTTACAATTTTCTCGAAAACGGTTCAACTAACTTCAACTCTATAAATCGATGTAAAATTTAACGGACTTTAATACGACGTAGGTTTAATTATGATTAAAATAGTCTTAAATGCAGAATTTTGAATTTTCTTTCTCTAAAGTGTCTTTAATTTTCTAAATTTAAAAAAATTAACTATATCATCTCCTCAGCATTGCTAAAAACAAGTTAAACGAATTTGATAACCAACTAAAGGGGAGAAGAGAAAACATATCTTTTTAGGTAATTTTTTAAATTCCCAATATAGTATTATAGATGGAAGGAAAGCTAAAGAGTTTATAAAAAAATGTTATCTTATATGCAAAGCTGGAAAGGTAACGCAGAACTTGGGCACAAACTTAACTGAGTCTAATCTAAAAAATATCTTTCCAACGAAACTCAATCTCATTATTTTAACTTCTTTCAACTCTATATATATATATATATACAATATCTTAAATTGATTTTACCAACCATGGTTATTGAAAGTCCTTTGTTTTCCGCACCAGATTGTTAAATTCAATTAGTTTGTTTCCATATAGGAATATTCCTCGAATAAAATCATTTAAGAATACACATACTAAAGTGATCTCAGGTCTCATCTATTATAGGTGTTTGGTAAATAATGTTAATAAATTGGTTAAGTGCGTTGGTTATATATTGCATGTGAAATAAATACGCCAGACTATGTTTAAAAGGAAATGTTTAATTAAAATTAATAATACAAAATAAAATAATAAAATGAATGCCCAATTCTAATGTGGTAAAGTAATAGTTCTGATTGAAATTAAATACTATAATTGTTAAATTAGTAGTGCTTCAATGTTATATTAATATTTAAGGTAAGCTTATCTGCTGTCCCCCTCTGGGACTTGTCTTCTTCTCGATTATGGGTCTCTCTGCTGTCCCCTTGTGGGACTAGATGGTCACCCTGTGTGACTGGATGGAAGTCCTGTAGTATGTACGCACTCACTTACGACTCGACTGCAATATTTTATTCCCGACACTGTAATTCTCGGTGATGCGCATGCGCGCCCTTCTGGTAACCGCGTAAGTTTATCAGCACTATTACTTCTTATGAAGCTTGAGAAGCCAAAGCATATTTATACCTTATTCTCAAACTCTTACGAATCGAGAATAATCGTCTATAATGAATGTATATAATGTCAACAAATACTATTACATATATTGTAAGAAAATACTATGAACGAGCAATAAAACAAAACATTCTAATGAAAAATGGTCAGAGTGTATGGTTCAACATATCAGATAGCTTTTAAAGTTTATTTCTTGCTTTATTTTTCAATTCGATTTTTAAGTTGAGCGCTTTCAACGAACGCTTCGAGAAAGTATTTTAAAAAAGTAATTTTCTTTTGTAGCTTGACCAGGGATTTGTTATATAAAAGAATATCCTTATATGGACTTAATAACTTGGAATGTCAATTAATTAAGATAACAATAATATAATTTTATATAGCACAAAAGTTTTATCTTATAATTATTTGAATTTATTAAAGAAGGAGGACCAAGGAATATGTAATAATATAATCTAACGCCCTTAAGGGTAAAAGATGTACAATAATAGAGGAGTGGACACGCAGCGCTAACAGATTCCACAAAAACTTCATGCAGCTTTATTCAACTACTAAAGAAAACTCAAATATTCTCTAAAATATAATAACAAGTCAAAAATTTCGAGCAACACTGTAAGAAATTAAATAAAATTTAATTAAATACATTGTAAAAGAAAACTAATCGTATCTATCAAGTAAAATTTATAAATGAAAAGAATAAAATCAACTAAGAGCATAGTAACTTAGCTGTTGATTCCCCAGAAAATCTCGTAATGTAATAAAATCTCTTATAATTATTTCATCTTTTCATTTATAGGGAATGAAGGCATTTGAGCCGTATTGAAAACAAAGATATAATTTAGACACCAATCTTATTGTAAAAACCACTATTGAGACGTTGAGTACTAAAGGACATTTCTTACCAAATTGATATTTGTATTCTCGTCGTTTCCTTTTATCTAAATATTCTATTTGATTTTATTTAAGCAACGCTCAAGTCCTTTGATTTAGTAATGCAATTATTTTCATTAATTTCACATTTAGCTTCGTTCCAAAATATTCTAAAGCATTGCATTCCATAGGTTTAATATGGTCTTATTAATATAGTAGAAAAAAGTTTTAGATTTTCTTTCCAAAATGAAGAAATAAGTTGGTTTAATGAAAGATAGTAATGAGATATTTTGGCGCTTTTTGTAAAATTTCCTGGAATAAATATAGTAGCTTTGGAAAATGAAGGCGTGGATAGTATGCAGGTACCTGTATACTAGGGTAAGTGAATTAGCTCTAATATCTGGCCAAAACTTGCACTCACCTTATTTTAGGTTTAATTTCATCATCTATATTTAATGCAGATTTGGGCGTTATTCGAATAAAAATTATTCCAATAAAGAATAACAGATAAATAATTTATTCGTTATTCGAATAAGTTTTTATCTATGGACAAATCATCCGTTATCGGAACAAATCGAATAACGAATAAATAAGCTATAATTTATTTGAAACTTTCGAATAACGAATAAATTATCTATAATTTATTTGAAACTTTCGAATAACGAATAATTTTATCTGTCGTTCAGAAATGACGAATAAATTGAATTTATCTGTCATATTTTAATTTAGTTATTCGAATAAAAAAATGATTCGACAAGTAAATTGTTATAAATAATTGTTTGAATAGGTAATAATTCAGCAAATAATATTATTTACTAAATATATATTTTAAAAAAATTATTAAATTTCTAAAAAAAAAAATTGGTGTTTCAAATAAATACATTTTCGTATCTAACTTATTAATAAATTAACGATGATTAATTAGGTTTGGTATCTTATTAATAGAGGTATTATTAGGTTGTCAAGGATGCTATTTTCAAATATGCAATCAGATTACTAACGCGCATGCGTGTTTCGATTAATTTTATAGTTTTTATTAATGCAGATGTCTTTTATTAGGTTATCAAGGCTGCTTATTCTGAATATGCTAACAGATTTCCGAATGCGCATGCGCGTTTCGTGTTTCGGTTACTTTTATAGTTATTATTAATAAAGGTATCTTTTATTACATTTTCAAGGACACTATTTCAGATTATGCTATTAGATTTTCGATCGCGCACGCACTTTTCGTGTTTCGATCACTTTTATGGTTGTTGTTGGGTTTTCAAGGATGTTAGTTCAGAACATCAGAAAAGCAACTATAAATATTTAAAAAAAAAAAAATGAAAATAATTATAATTCCCTCATTAACAAAATATTTTTTTTTTATTTTTTTTATATAATACCATATTTATATTTGGAAATAATTTATTACTTAATTTATTCAATCATTAATGAATTCAAAATTATAATTTATATGGATATCGTCGTCCAAATGTTAATTTCTTTAAATAATCAAAACGTCAAGTTAGGCAAAAAATTCATGAAAAGATAAAACGAGTCAACGCAATTTAGTCGAACATTAAAATTAAAATTTTATAAATATATAACACATGACAAGCCCGAGAACAATCAATTAATTTATTTTTCATTTTTTAACATTTATTATAAGTTGTTATTCTGATATTCCAAAATAGCATCCTTGAAAAGCCAATAACAACTATAGTCGCGTCAATGAAGCCGTAAAACAGGTTCCAAGGTAAAAGCTATCTTCGAAAGCTTTCGGAAACAGCTCCGATTTTGATAATTTTTTGTTTAAAATTCCTTTTTTATTGATAATTAAAATCAGAAACCTTTCAAAGGAGGGAAATAATTATTTATTTTGTTTAAACAATATGAATATTTATTAAATAGGAAACAAATTTTCGCTTCATTATTTTTCTTAAAAGAAAAAAAATACAAAACAAGTAACTTTTTCAATTTTTCATCATAGTGGATGTAATTAGTTGACCGTTGAATGAAAATTTAATTTTCAACTTTACATTGTGTATTTGCAACTTCATCTTCTTCAAGTGGTGGATCATTGTTACAGTCACTTCCACTGCATACAATGATAGCGCCTGAGCATTACAAACCACTTTTTCTGCAGCCACATTCTGAACCTTATTTTACAAGAGCAAAATCTAATTTTCAAGACGTTCATTGGTGCTGCAAGTTACGTCATTGTGATTGGTTACAAATAATTATCTAATTGCCAACCCCAATTTTCGGAAGATATTAGAGTATTATTTTTCCACTGTGAAACTTGCAGGTACACATCCTCTGTTGGAGGTAATGAGCTGAGTTGTACGCTGTTTTGAAGCTGATGGTATAAAACGCATGTATCGTAGTTCATTCAAGTTTTTGGCAGTTTTAGCACCATACATGGTGATAATACAATAAATACCTCCATCAAAAACTATTTTCTCACTTTGTTCTTGAATCATAAAAGTTTCAGCTGATGCGCGTAATTTCTGATCATTAATAAAAATTGTAATAAAATTATTTTTTCACTTATTATAAAAAGTAGATGTAGTATCACGTCCTGTGAATGTATGAATGAAAAAGAGATGCTTTTTGGTAATATTTGTATATTTTATTAACATGGTTTTGTTGGATAAACTTGTTGCAACACATTATTTTTGACTGGTTTTAAGAAAAATATTTCTTTATCATCAGGTGCTAAAGCTATCAATATCACTAAAACATCAATGTCCTCAGCCACAACGACCACATCATGGAAGGAACTATCAAGAGCTGATTGTACAATGAAACGATCTGGATCACTTTCTGCTTGACCCCATTCAATATCATTTTCAGCCAATTGTTTGCCGAAAAGATCTATAAATCTATTTTTATTTTTGCTGTTTCCTAAGAAATTTCTCCTTAGTTGTATTCAGAGGCATATCTTCTTCAAACAAATAATCGATTCAAGTAATACTTATATATCTGGGATTTCTCACGGACGCTTTAGTTCCATCATTATTGTATCCATCAAAAACAACTTTGACATTGGTACCATAGTTATTACGTAAATATCTGATATATGGTTGAAAAATATCCATAAACTTTTGACTTTTTTCCCAATTTTTGATGATTTAAAAGAAACTCGACAAAATTCTTCCATTCCGTCCACTACGCCTTTTGTAAATAACGCTGTTCTTATCTATTTGAAGACAACACTTGGTGTTGCTCCACTTCTGAAAGGACCACCCTCTATTTTTATGGACTTCATGAGAGTTTGCTCTATTCTTTGATCAGTTGAAATTTTTGTGAAATGCATGTACCATTGTACTTTTAACAACTATTCCCAACACCAAAATTAATACACGAATAATGATAAAAAAAAACACGCAGAACTGATTTCTTTATATAAATAACGTACATATTGTTTAAAATATATAAATAATTATTAAACCCCTTTGAAAGGTTTCTGATTTTGATTAATATAATAAATAAAAAAACTGATCACAATCGGAGCTGTTTCTGAGGAATTTAGACGAAAACCCTTCATTGACGCGACTACTATAAAAGAAATCGAAACACAAAAAAAGCAACCGCGATCGAAATCTGATGACATATTCAGAAATAGCATCCATGAAGATGAAAAGATACCTTCATAAAAAATAACTATAAAATTAACAGAAACGTATTGTTAACAATTAAAAATAAAGTTTTACAAAAGTACTTTAACCGAAACAAACCGCAAATGCGCAAGGTTCGACACTTAATTTTAAAAAGTTTGTAAGGAAACCTTATTACTTATCCTAAAAGTATTTATGAGAAAGATACAAACATTTATTTATTAGAGACTTATAATTTTTTTAAAGAAATTTAATATTATTTTTAGGCATATATTTATTAATTAATATTTATAATGTTTATATTTAATTCGTTTTTTAGCTGCTGAATATTTTTTTATTCGAATAATCATCTATGATGACTAATAAATTCAAGTATTCGTTATTTGCTAATGACAGATAAAATTATTCGTTATTTGAAAGTTTCGAATAACAGATGATTTATTCGTTATTTGAAAGTTTCGAATAACAGATGATTTATTCGTTATTCGTTATCTATCATCTATAGATAAATTTTGCCCAACACTGATTTAATGTCGTTGTTTAAATTTTGTTTGATATGCCTATTCTTTTAACTAAACTATATTTTATTTTCTTAATATGTTTACCAGTCTTGATAATTTTGATATTTTCATAACCATATTAAACTATTTTTTTTACCCAAGTTGGAAAATAATTGTATATCGACTCGAATAATACTTTTATTAAAACAGGGTTATATTTATGTTCAACATTTATCTGTAAACACATGTGCTATACAATTCCTGTATAATTTTTGGATGTGTAGCGGTGAAATAATGATTTTGGGAAAAGGAGATTCACAGCTAAAAGTAAAAAAATATATCAAGAATTGAATGCATCATGGCTCTTTCCAATTATTTTTCTGAGTGAATTCTAGATACCATCACTTTATGGAAGGCTAAATTATGTTTGCTGCTTTCTAAGCTACATTTTTTGGCTGTCAGTCTCGATTAGTGAGAGATTAAAATCAAACGGATAACTGGACCATAATGTCATAAGTTTTTTCTAAATTCTTCTATTTCTTTCTGAGAAAAATGTAATGTTCATAACTTATATCTCAATGGCGTAGAATATTTATGTAATTGTAATGCCTGGCATTATATTTTTGGAGCTAAATTACATAAATATTTAGGAGTATGTTTCAAGAGACTTATTTCAAGATTAATTTACTATATTTGCAATTCCAAATATGTTACACTCGGAAATTAACTAAGCTAATTATTTACGGCTTTAATTAATCTAAGATTAACTGAATGGGCAGATGTTGAGAATAAAATTATGGAATTCAAGCCAGGCTTTCCAAAGCTGTATTCTACTATTGATAATATATTCTGCTTTATGAGCATTATAAAACTTAGTTTAAAAGTAAAAAGAAGTAAAATATATTGTTGTTTCATTTATTTTAAGGTGGATTTTGATAAAATTGATAGGCGGGCACTATTATATAAATCAATATATAACTTGGAATATCATGTAGAATAATACGTATAATAACGACCCTAAATGAGGAAGCGGGGGCGAGAGTTTTGTGCCAACAGGGTTTAACCTCACACTTCAAGACCGAAAACGGACTTGGGCAGGGTTGTTTTGAGACTTTTTTTTTTTTTTTTCATGCGCCATAAATGATTTAGAGGACACCATATGCGGTGGCATTAATGTGAATGAAAGGAAAATAAAAGTACTGGCATATCCGGACGATATCACATTGCTACTAGCTACTCACCCTAATCATTAATGAATTTGAAAAATATTTTCAAAGGTGGAATTTAGAGGTCAATTTGAGTAAGAATAAAAGTCTTGGTTTTTCAACAGCCAAGCAATAGAGATAGTGAATGAATATAAATACCTGGGTATTATTCTTACACCAACACTATCCTTAAAACAACATTAGCAGTAGAAGCTATCAAAAGTTAAAATGGCAATTAATTCTATATGGATTTAATTTAATTCGATATAAATTCCTATTGAACCATAGTACACCCTATAAATCAAAACTTGAAGTATTTAATGCAGTTTTTAAATCATTCATAGTATATGGGGCTCATCCATCGGGAAGTAAGGAATATATAGAAACTGAAAAATATTCTATTATTTCATTAAAAAATTATTATGCCTGCCACAAGCCACACCGCCATACTTAGTGCAAATTGAAACAAAGATAGTCCCAATGTTCATGGAAACATTAAAAATACAACATAACTATTGTACATTGTAAAAGTTAAAAATCTGCCAAACAATAGACTGCCATATTTCATAAATGAGGAAGTAATCATACAAACTATTTTCTGGACAATAGATTTTAGAGAACTGGCTTAAAAAGATAATATTTTTACAAATAGACATACTATTTAACAACAAAAATAGCTGGTCTTTTGTCTATCCTACATGAATTTAGAGAATTCCTAACAGGTATTTATCCATCAAAATTTATATAAAGGGCTGTAGTTTCAGAAAAAATGTTTGTATATAAAAACTTAAATTATGATTATAGGACGCAATATTTGTTTGATAGAAATTTTTTGTATTGAGATATATTACAATTTGTCTCAAAATGAACAGTAGTAATAGTGATATGATACCACATTCATACAATATAATAACAAATTAAGTTTTAATTGGGTGAAATGGATATTTAAAGTCATATGTTAATTGATATACCTCAACTACAATTGATTTTGTTCAAATACCAATGTTATGTTCTCGCTTTATAATAGATGAGAAGTAGAAAATACGTTTCATTTCCTCGCTAAATGTCCTGTTTTGCGTGAATAAGGTGCTTCGGAAAGAATTTTATACGCCGACGAAGTAATGAAGTGTCTTAACGTTCAAAACTGGATGGCTGTGCATAATTATTGTAAACTAGCATGTTCTTATAGATACAAACTTATAAAATAATTTAATTATATTTAAAAATTGTAATATATAAGTTAGTCATTGTTTATTGTTATTGCTTTGTTGTTTTGAGCCTGGTGAAGAAATAGAATCAGTGAGTGAGATTTGTTTTAGTTGTTGTATAATTTGTAAAATTGAACAGTTCGGCTCCGGACTAGACAGTTTAAAGGATCATAGTTCTATTAATGTTTTTTTTATATATTGAAAGATTGTAATTTTTGAAAGACTATATTTTTGTTTTAATATGCTGAAAAAATATATCTATCTAAAATAAAGTTATTAACAAATTAAAACAAAAAAAGATATTCTCGATAGAAATGCACAAGAATCAATTGAATCAGTTTAATAATATAATGATTTTCACGATTTTAAAATGGGCTAAGTAGACTCTGAAGCAGCCATGCCCAGTAAGCAGTTGAGTGAGATAGTAATCTTCATCTCCACGTTTCCGGGATAACCATGTCGATATGTCGGAAATTAGGCGGTAGGTCCATCTTCCAGAAGATGAAGCCTTCCAGCGTTTCTGCCATATATCAAGAATTTGAATTCTCTCTTGCTTTGCTAAAGAAGCCCAGTGAGCACCTGTCTCTTCTCGTTTTCTTCGGTAGATCCTTCTGCATTCATCTGCCAAAAGATCAATCGGAGGAATGTCTGCGATGACGCATACAGCATCGTAGGACACAGTGCAAAAAGCTCGAGCTACACGCAGGGCATTTCTTCGATGCACGCTGATAACTTTACTGACATAAGACTGCACTTGACAGAATTCTGCCCAGATCGGTGCTGCATACAAAAGCTTGGAACTGGCTACGTAGGCCAGAAGCTTTCTTTGATTTCCCCTTGGTCCACCAATATTTTGCATGATTCTGGCCAATTCATTTACCACATTTGCTGCTCTAGTTCTAACTTTATGCAGGTGTTCATCAAATTGAATTCTGGCGTCGATCTGCACTCCGAGATATCTAATTGATGGCTTGGATAGGCTATCGAACTCCCCGACGGTGAAACTGACTGTCTCCTTCACTTTCCTACTGGTTATCAATACTGCCTCAGTTTTATAATCAGCAAGCTGGAGGTCTACAACTAAGAGCCATTGACGAATAATAAAGATTGCCTGGTTCCCATTATAAGATATAGCATTTCCAAGTCAATTGTAACCTTTTCCAAGTCAAATGTAACTTTTTCCATTTCAAATGTAACCTTTTCCAAGTCAAATGTAAACCTTTCCATTTCAAATGTAACCCTTTCCAAGTCAAATGTAACTTTTTCCATTTCAAATGTCACCTTTTCCATTTCAAATGTAAACCTTTCCATTTCAAATGTAACCCTTTCCAAGTCAAATGTAACTTTTTCCATTTCAAATGTCACCTTTTCCATTTCAAATGTTACCTTTTCCAAGTCAAATGTCACCTTTTCCTTCACTTCTAGCCTTAAATATTCCGTTTTTTTTTATTTATTTATTGAAAAATAATTAGTTTAATTAAAATTATGACTTTTTTTGATAATTTTGGCATATCCTATCGCTATTTTTTTTTTGTTTTTTAGATATTTGATATCAAGTTCTGTTTTTTACGAGCTAATATTATGAAAAATTAATTATCGTTTATTTAGTTTTAAGATAGATGTTGATTTTGATTTTTTAAGAGGGGAGGCGTAGTTTTTGGGAATAATTAATGTGTTTTCGGGTATTATAATTACGTTTTTCGAGCTGTATTTTTTATCACTCGCGTGCATGTTAACTCGCATTAACGTTTAATGTTTTTTATTGATATAGGAATTAATTAATGTGCTTTCGGGTGGTTATGATAACATTTTTAACTGTGTTTTTTATCGCTCGCGCATATTATAATTTAAATACATACTAAAATTTACTTTTTTTCTTTTTTATTGATACAGGAGTTGATCATTGTGTTTTAGGGTCCTATAATTACGTTTTTTTTTTAGTTTTATTTTTTCATCGCTCCCACGCATTTATCTCGAATTTACGTTTAATGTTTTTTATTGATATAGGGGTTGATAATTGTGTTTTCGGGTCCTATAATTACGTTTTTTTACTTTTATTTTTTTATCGCTCCCACGAATTTCAACTCGCATTTACTTTTAATGTTTTTTATAGATATAGAGATTAATTAATGTGCTTTCAGGAGGCTATGCTTACGTTTTTGAGCTGAATTTTTATTTTCTCTTGCTTATTTTAACTAAAATTTACTTTTTATGTATTTATTGATATAGGGATTAATTAATGTGCTTTCGGGTGGTTATGATTACGTTTTTTGAGCTGTATTTTTTCATCGCTCCAACAAATTTATAGTATCTTCTATGTGCTTTTCTTTGTTTCTTTCTTTAGCTCAGGCAATTTTATAGTATCGTCTGTGTGCTTTTCTCTGATTCTTTGTTTCAGCTCAGGCAATTTTATAGTATCTTCTATGTGCTTTTCCTTGGTTTCTTTGTTTCAGCTAGGACAATTTTATAGTATCTTCTATGTGCTTTTTTGTTTCCTTTTTTTAGCTCAGGCAATTTTATAGTATCATCTTGTGCTTTTCTCTGATTCTTTGTTTCAGCTCAGGCAATTTTATAGTATCTTCTATGTGCTTTTCCTTGGTTTTTTGTTTCAGCTCAGGCAATTTTATAGTATGGCTTTTGTGCTTTTCTCTGATTCCTTGTTTCAGCTCAGGCAATTTTATAGTATCTTCTATGTGCTTTTCTTCGTTTCTTTCTTTTAGCTCAGGCAATTTTATAGTATCGTCTTGTGCTTTTCTCTGATTCTTTGTATCAGCTCAGGCAATTTTATAGTATCTTCTATGTGCTTTTCCTTGGTTCTTTCTTTTAGCTCAGGCAATTTTATAGTATCTTCTATGTGCTTTTCTTTGGTTTCTTTGTTTCAGCTCAGGCAATTTTATAGTATCTTCTATGTGCTTTTCTTTAGTTTCTTTCTTTTAGCTCAGGCAATTTTATAGTATCTTCTATGTACTTTTCTTTAGTTTCTTTCTTTTAGCTCTGGAATTTTTATAGTACCCTTCTATATGCTTTTCCTTGGTTTCTTTGTTTGAGCTTAGGACAATTTTATAGTATCTCTATGTGCTTTTCATGGTTTCCTTCTTTAGCTCAGGCAATTTTATAGTATCGTCTGTGTGCTTTTCTCTGATTCCTTGTTTCAGCTCAGGCAATTTTATAGTATCTTCTATGTGCTTTTCCTTCGTTTCTTTCTTTTAGCTCAGGATATTTTATAGTATCGTCTGTGTGCTTTTCTCTGTTTCTTTCTTTTAGCTCAGGCAATTTTATAGTATCTTCTATGTGCATTTCTTTGGTTTCTATCTTTTAGCTCAGGCAATTTTATAGTATCTTCTATTGCTTTTCTTTGGTTTCTTTTTTAGCTCAGGCAATTTATAGTATCTCTATGTGCTTTTCTTGGTTTCTTTTTTTCAGCTCAGGCAATTTTATAGTATCTCATTTGCTTTTCTTTGTTTCTTTTTTAGCTCAGGCAATTTTATAGTATCTTCTATGTGCTTTTTCTTGTTTCTTTTTTAACTAGGCAATTTTATAGTATCTCTATGTGCTTTTCTTGTTATTTTTTAGTTTCAGGCAATTTTATAGTATCTTCTTGGCTTTTCTTTGGTTTCTTTTTTAGCTCAGGCAATTTTATAGTATCTTCTATGTGCTTTTCTTTTGTTTTTTCTTTTAGCTAGGCAATTTTATAGTATCTTCTATGTGCTTTCTTTGTTTTTTTCTTTAGCTCAGGATTTTATAGTATCTTCTATGTGCTTTTCTTTGGTTTCTTTTTTAGCTAGGCAATTTTTAGTACTTCTGTGCTTTTCTTGATTCTTTCTTTTAGCTCAGCAATTTTAGTGTATCTCTATTGCTTTCTTGGTTTCTTTTTTAGTCAGGCATTTTATAGTATCTTTATGTGCTTTTCTTTCTTTTAGCTCAGGCATTTTTTATAGTATCTTCTATGTGCTTTCTTTATTTCTTTCTTTTAGCTCAGGCATTTTATAGTATCTTCTATGTGCTTTTCTTTGGTTTCTTTCTTTAAGCTCAGCAATGTTATAGAATCTTCTATGTGCTTTTTTTGTTTTCTTTCTTTAGCTAGGAAATTTTATAGTATCTTCTTGGCTTTTCTTTATTCTTTCTTTAGCTTAGGCAATTTTATAGTTCTTCTATGTGCTTTCTTTGGTTTTTTCTTTAGCTCAGGCAATTTATAGTATCTTCTATGTGCTTTTCTTTGTTTCTTCTTTTAGCTAGGCAATTTTATAGTATCTTCATGTGCTTTCTTTGGTTTCTTTCTTTTAGCTCAGCAATTTATAGTATCTTCTATGTGCTTTTCTTTGGTTTCTTTCTTTAGCTCAGGCAATTTTATAGTATCTTCTATGTGCTTTTCTTTGGTTTTTTCTTTTAGCTCAGGAAATTTTATAGTATCTTCTATGTGCTTTTTTTGGTTTCTTTTTAGCTCAGGCAATTTTATAGTATCTTCTATGTGCTTTTCTTTGGTTTCTTTCTTTTAGCTCAGGCAATTTTATAGTATCTTCTATGTGCTTTTCTTTGGTTTCTTTCTTTTAGCTCAGGCAATTTTATAGTATCTTCTATGTGCTTTTCTTTGGTTTTTTCTTTAGCTCAGGAATTTTATAGTATCTTCTATGTGCTTTTTTTGGTTTCTTTCTTTTAGCTCAGGCAATTTTATAGTATTTCTATGTGCTTTTCTTTGGTTTCTTTCTTTTAGCTCAGGAATTTTATAGTATCTTCTATGTGCTTTTCTTTGTTTTCATTTTTTAGCTCAGGCAATTTTATAGTATCTTCTATGTGCTTTTCTTTGTTTCTTTTTTTGCTTAGAAATTTTATAGTATCTTCTATGTGCTTTTCTTTTGTTTCTTGTTTTGCTAGAAATTTTATAGTATCTTCTATGTGCTTTTCTTTGGTTTCTTTCTTTTAGCTCAGGCAATTTTATAGTATCTTTTGTGCTTTTTTGGTTTCTTTCTTTTAGCTCAGCAATTTATAGTATCTTCTATGGCTTTTCTTTGGTTTCTTTCTTTAGTCAGCAATTTATTTCTTATGGCTTTTTTTGGTTTCTTTCTTTAGCTCAGGCATTTTAAGTATCTTCTATGGCTTTTTTTTTTTCTTTAGCTCAGCAATTTTATAGTATCTTCTATGTGCTTTTCTTTGTTTCTTTTTACTCAGGAATTTATATATCTCTATGTGCTTTTTTTGTTCTTTCTTTAGCTCAGCAATTTTAGTATTCTATGCTTTTCTTGGTTTCTTTCTTTAGCTCAGAATTTTATAGTATCTCTATGTGCTTTTCTGTTTTTTTTTAGCTCAGCAATTTTATAGTATCTTCTATTCTTTTCTTTGTTCTTTCTTAGTAGCAATTTAATATCTTCTATGTGCTTTTCTTTGTTTCTTTTTTTACTCAGAATTTTATAGTATCTCTTGTGCTTTTTTTTTTTTTTAGTCAGGCAATTTTATAGTTCTCTTGTGCTTTTCTTGTTCTTTTTAGCTCAGCATTTTATAGTATCTTCTATGTGCTTTTTTTGGTTTCTTTCTTTTAGCTAGCAATTTTATAGTATCTTCTATGTGCTTTTCTTTGGTTTCTTTCTTTTAGCTCAGAATTTAAGTATCTTTTATGTATCTTTTTCTTTTTTGTATTTTTATTTTGCTCTTTTGTTTTTTCTTAGTGCTTTTTTTTTCTTCTTTTTGTCTTTTTAGTATTTTATTCTTTTGTTTTTTTTTCGATTTTATAGATTTTTGTGTTTTCTTGTCTTTTTTGTCATTTTAGTAGCTTTATGTTTTTATCTTTTTTTTTCTTCTTTTATCTTCATTTTCTTTGGTTTTTTTTTTGTTTTATAGATTTATTCTTTGCTTTTTTTGTTTTTTTGTAATTTTTGTATCTTCTATGTCTTTCTTGGTTTCTTTTTTTGCAATTTTATATATTTCTATGTCTTTTCTTTGTTCTTTCTTTAGCTCAGGCAATTTTATAGTATCCTATGTGCTTTTTTTTGTTTCTTTCTTTAGCTCAGGCAATTTTATAGTATCTCTTGGCTTTTTTTGTTTTTTTTTAGCTCAGGAAATTTTTAGTATTTCATTGTTTTTTTGTTTCTTTCTTTCTAGAATTTTTAGTATCTTCTTTGTTTTTGGTTCTTTTTTTAGCTCAGGAATTTTTATCTTTATTGTTTTTTTGTTTTTTTCTTTCTCAGAAATTTATATCTCTATGTGCTTTTTTTTGTTTCTTTTATAGTCTCTGTGCTTTTGTTTTTTTTCTAGGCTTTTTTGTTTCTTTTTTTTTTGGCTTTTTTGTAGCAATTTTTTCTTTTTTCTTTTTTGGTCTTTTTTTATCTCTATTGTTTTCTTTGGTTTTCTTTTTTCTTCTTTATAGTCTCATGTTTTTTTTTTTTTTTTCTTAGCGCAATTTTATAGTATCTTCTATGTGCTTTTTTTTTTTTTTTTTGCTAGGAATTTATAGTATCTTCTATGGGCTTTTATTGTTTCTTTTTTGCTCAGGCAATTTTATAGTATCTCTTGTGCTTTTATTTTCTTTTTTCGTTTAGGCAATTTTATAGTATCTTTATTTGCTTTTCTTTGGTTTCTTTCTTTAGCTCAGGCAATTTTATAGTATCTTCTATTCTTTCTTTGTTTCTTTTTTTTGCTTAGAAATTTTATAGTATTCTTCTATGTGCTTTTGCTTTTTGTTTCTGTTGTTTTTTACTGATTAAATTTTATAGTTCTTCTATGTGCTTTTCTTTGGTTCTTTCTTTTAGCTCAGGCAATTTTATGTATCTCTATTCTTTCTTTGTTTCTTTCTTTTGCTAGGCAATTTTATAGTATCTCGTGTGCTTTTCTTTGTTTTTTTTCTTTGTAGGAAATTTTATGTATCTTCTATGTGCTTTTATTTGGTTTCTTTCTTTAGCTCAGGCAATTTTTAGTATTCTATGTGCTTTTCTTTGGTTTCTTTCTTTTAGCTCAGGAAATTTTATAGTATCTTCTTGTGCTTTTCTTTGGTTTCATTCTTTTAGCTCAGGCAATTTTATAGTTTCTTCTATGTGCTTTCTTTGTTTCTTTCTTTTAGTCAAGAAATTTTTAGTATTTCTATGTGCTTTTCTTTTGTTTCTTTTTTTGCTAGAAATTTATAGTATCTTCTATGTGCTTTTCTTGTTTCTTTTTTAGCTCAGGCAATTTTATAGTATCTCTATGTGCTTTTCTTTGTTTCTTTCTTTTAGCTCAGCAATTTTATAGTTCTTCTATGGCTTTTTTGGGTTTCTTTTTTTGTAGGAATTATATAGTATCTTCTATTGCTTTTCTTTGGTTTCTTTCTTTTGCTCAGGCATTAAGTATCTCTATGGCTTTTATTTGGTTTTTCTTTAGCTCAGGCAATTTTATAGTATCTTCTATGGCTTTTGTTTTTTTTCTTTTAGTCAGATTTATAGTATTTTATGGTTTTTTGGTTTCTTGTTTTACTCAGGCAATTTAAGTATCTCTATGTGCTTTTTTTGTTTCTTTTTCAGCTCAGGCAATTTTATAGTATCTTCTATGTGCTTTTCTTTGTTTCTTTCTTTAGCTCAGGCAATTTTATAGTATCTTCTATGTGCTTTTTTGGTTTCTTTTTAGCTCAGGCAATTTTATAGTATCTATGTGCTTTTCTTTGGTTTCTTTTTTTAGCTCAGGCAATTTTATAGTATCTTTATGTGCTTTTCTTTGGTTTTCTTTTTTACTAGCAATTTTATAGTATTTCTTGTTTCTTTTTTGGTTTTATTTTTCACTCAGGCAATTTTATAGTATCTTCTTTGCTTTTTTTGGTTTCTTCTTTTGTTAGGCAATTTTATGTATCTCTTTTTGTTTTCTTTGGTTTTTTTTTCTCTGGCAATTTTTATAGGTATCTTCTAGTTCTTCTTTGTTTCTTTGTTTCTGTCTTAGTCAAATTTTATAGTATCTCTTGTGCTTTTTCTTGTTTCTTTTTTAGCTCAGGCAATTTATAGATTTCTATGTGCTTTTCTTTGGTTTCTTTCTTTAGCTCAGGCAATTTTATAGTATCTTCTGTGCTTTTCTTTGTTTCTTTTTTTTGCTCTAGCAATTTTATAGTATCTTCTATGTGCTTTTCTTTGTTTCTTCTTTTAGCTCAGGCAATTTTTATAGTATCTTCTATGTGCTATTTTTTGGTTTCTATCTTTTTGTCAGGCATTTTTATAGTATCTTCTATTGCTTCTTTGTTTTCTTTTTTTTGTTCAGGCATTTTTTAGTATCTCTATGTGCTTTTCTTTGGTTTTCTTTCTTTTAGCTCAGGCAATTTTATAGTATCTTCTATTTGCTTTTCTTTGGTTTCTTTCTTTTAGCTCAGGCAATTTATTAGTATTCTTCTATGTGCTTTTTTTGTTTTTTTTTTTAGTCAGCATTTTATAGTATCTTCTATGTGCTTTCTTCGGTTACTTTCTTTTAGGTCAGGCAATTTTAAAGTATCTTATAGTAGTTTTCTTTGGTTTTTTTTTTTTATCTCAGGCAATTTTTTAGTATCGTCTGTGTGCTTTTTTGATTGTTTGTTTAAGTTCAGGCAATTTTATAGCATCGTCTTTTGCTTTTCTTTGTTTCTTTCTTATAGCTCAGGCATTTTTATAGTATCTTCTATGTGCTTTTATTTGGTTTCTTTCTTTTAGCTTAGGCAATTTTATAATATCTTCTATGTGCTTTTCTTTGGTTTCTTTCTTTTAGCTCAGGCAATTTTAGTGTATCTTCTATGTGATATTATTTGGTTTCCTTTTTTTTAGCTCAGGCAATTTTATAGTATCTTCTATGCGCTTTTTTTTAGTTTCTTTCTTTTAGGCCAGGCAATTATATAGTATCTTTTATGTGCTTTTCCTTGGTGTCTTTCTTTTAGCTCAGGCAATTTTAGTGTATCTTCTATGTACTTTTTTTTGGTGTCTTTGTTTCAGCTTAGGCAATTTTATAGTATCGTCTCTGTGCTTTTCTCTTATTCTTTGTTTCAGCTCTGGCAATTTTATAGTGTCAGTATCATCTATGTTCTTTTCTTTGGTTTCTTTTGTTTTAGGTTAGGCAATTTTATAGTATCTTTTATGTACTTTTCTTTGGTTTCTTTCTTTTAGCTCAGGCAATTTTATAGTATCTTCTATGTACTTTTTTTTGGTTTCTTTGTTTCAGCTCGGGCAATTTTATAGTATCGTCTCTGTGCATTTCTCTTATTCTTTGTTTCAGCTTAGGCAATTTTATAGTGTCTTCTATGTGCTTTTCCCTTTTTCTTTGTTTCAGCTCAGGCAATTTTATAGTATCTTCTATGTGCTTTTCCTTGGTTTTTTTCTTTTAGCTCAGGCATTATTATTTTTCTTCTATGTGCTTTTCTTTGGTTTTTATCTTTCAGCTCAAGCAATTTTATAGTATCTTCTTTGAGCTTTTCTTTGGTTTCTTTTTTTTAGCTCAGGCAAATTTTATAGTATCTTCTATGTGCTTTTCTTTGGTTTCTTTCTTTCAGCTCAGGCAATTTTATAGTATCTTCTATGTGCTTTTCTTTGGTTTCTTTCTTTTAGCTTAGGCAATTTTATTATATCTTCTATGTGCTTTTCTTTGGTTTCTTTCTTTCAGCTCAGGCAATTTTATAGTATCTTCTATGTGCTTTTCTTTGGTTTCTTTCTTTTAGCTCAGGCAATTTTATAGTATCGTCTTTGCGCTTTTCTCTGATTTGTTTGTTTCAGTTTAGGCAATTTTATATAAGTATTACCATACGTCGGATTAGAGTAAAAAAATGTTTTTTAAGTCATCTTTAAACGATTTTTTTTTACATGAGATTTTGAAAAACGTATATTATCGAGCAATCGAGATGAGAATCTAAAATATCAATATTTATATAAAGGTTTTTTTAAATACTCCTTTATATTTATAAAGGAGTACTTCCGACTCGTGAGTAACAGATTGACACTCCGCCCAGCAAAATATCATTTCGAAATTTTTAACTCATAGCAGACGAAAATTTATTTTCGAATTTTTAGCTGTATTGAGTGAATGGAATGTTTTGACAATGATAGAAGTCGAGAAATTACTGGTCAAGTGAATTAACGTAATATTATTGTTTATCGAAATTTCTTATACGTTTTTTTGGAAAAAAAAAACTTCATTTGACTTGAGGATCGCTTTGATTTAGTCGAAAAACCTATTTAATTAAAGTCCTTGTAATCTTGAGTTTTCTTGCGCAAAAGATTTCGGAGTTATCAGCTATTTCATTCCTCGATGGTTCTGCATAATGGCCGAAAATCACTCGTTTTCAAGGTTTTGGATTATTTGGCATTAAATACCCGAATGAAAAATAATTAAAATTTTGATTTTTTTTTTTTTTCTATTCAAAAGTAGCAGTATGATCCTTTTCAACAGATGTTTTCGTGTATCCGATTGCTAAATTAGAATGATTATTTATTTTCCATACTTATCAATTTTTTCTCATTTGTTAATGCTTAATGAATGATAAAATCAATGGGTAATAAAAAAAAACATTGAATTGGGTGTAATTTGTGCGGATGGTGGGGAAATTTGGGCTCCTCGAGAGAGCCTTTGACCGGGGCGAGGTATTGATTCATACCCTCCCCCCACCTTCCCCCCTCCACCCACCTTCCCCTACCATCCTCCACATCCAGCCTCTTTCTCTCAAATACATCTACCTACATTTATTTCATATTATCCTTCATAAAGTGTTTACTTAACTTGTTGTTAGCAGAAAATCTAAATGAATATGAATAAGAGTCTCCTCCTATTTGCTCAAAGTTTAGATGAGTTGATGTAGAATTTTACTTGTGATTCCTTTAATAGATAATCTCTTCCCTGGTTATCCAGAAAAATCATCAACTACTTCGTTGAATGTCTAGGTATCAATATAATTTTCTTTTTCCTCGCTTTTACTTGGCAATACCCCCGAATTACTTTTGGCGAAATGATTATTGCTTCATTTATCTACCATCATTGATCTGTCCTTCAGTACACATGGCTTCCATCCGAGGTTAGAGAAAGTGCGTTTTCTCAAATTCAACCTCCTGGACAGTTCATCTTGGAAACTGGAATATGACATAATGAATCACTCTCTGATATGCAGTGATTCAGATCAAATGTGTTTCTCCTTTTCGAAAAAAAAAAAAACTACTTGTTATTAGTAGAGTTTGTTCGACAAAACTCTTTAAATTAGGTGACATTTCTAAAATCGATTTTCGAACATGAAATAAACACTATAGAAAGCTATGGCAACTGATACATTCTGATGATTGCGGCAGTCGAAAGGGCTTTCTAAAATGTAGGAGATGGAAGCATCATCAATTATGCAAGCGGTGCCTAACGTGACTCGATCAAAAGACATGAATGGAGCTCGGGTTGAATGCGGTAGTGGTATCGAATAGGATGTCCCTTACCATCCTCCCTTGCCCGTTCCGAGAAATTAAAACCGCTGAAACCAAATCGGAACTAGGCTCTAGATAGAATTTTGCTGGACTGTTTGGCTTTAGTGGTCATCCTCATTTTTAAATAGATTATTTTCGTATTCGGCTGTTGATGAGTATCTTCACATGTAAAAGTTGATGGTTGAAAATCACTTTGCTATCGTTTCAGAAGAAGCTTTCCTAAAAGGAAAGGAACCAGGGGAGGTTATCGTATCTGAGGACTCCTGGGAGGCTTTAGCCCAGGGCATTATTATTTTCTTAAAAGAGATGGAAAAACAAAGAATTATGTTCCGTTAGTAAGTAATATCAAATAGATATATTATTTCCTGTTTTATGAATCAGAGATAAAATCATTTTATTTTCGGATTTTCAATCTTTTTTCAAGATGTTTATAAAAAAATAAACATAAACTAATATTAGGGATTGGGTCCAGTTAGACGATGTGAGAATCATGCTGTAGGACCCTCCACAGGCTGTGGACATTGGATAATTCCCATATCGTCGGAACAAACTGAATGAAAATCACTTGGCTCAGGGAGCACTCTATAACTATAAGTAGTGTTACAAGCCCGTCTTGAAACAGATATTTTATAACTTTTGTACTTCATTTTCAAGGTTTTATTTTAAAAGTGTATCATACAATTATTTTCTCATTTATTATATGTATTTATTTTTTCGGATATATTACAATATGTCACAATGGACAATAATAATATTGCTACAGGATTACATTCAATCAATACAATTATAGTTTAGGCATAATGCCATTTTCAACTTACCAATCTACTTTGACATTATTCTTCAAGTCGAGATTCATTTTCTTGTAGAGATATCTTGTGATTTCGTTTGTATATTCTTTCCTGTTTTTAGGTCATCTGTTATTTCATAAATTATCCACTGTTATTCACACTAAATATTATTATAACATGAAACTTGAAATTTGTTTAAAGAAATTGATTGAGTTTGGATGGAAAGGTGTTTGAGATTGAATAAGCTTACAATATAAATTATTATCTACAATGACCACTTGAGTTAATGCCCTTTTTGTCTTTCTGCATTAAGCTTTGTATATGAGATGACATTTTTTTCTAAAATCTGTAGCCTTCTAACGTTATATTATACATCTATATTACTATTCTTGTGTTCAAAAAAATTAAAAAAGTATGTTTACTCTTCCCTCCTTTAGTTGTCTATCAAATCTTCTAACTTGTATATTTAGCCGTTTTTTATCAATGCTAATAAGATATATTTCATTTTTTCGAATCTACAAAATTCAAAAGGTACTTAAGAGGAGGTAAATGTCGGGATTTCAGCGCTGCCAGACTATTTTAATCTCATTGAAAAACGTGATAATAAGGCTTATTAAATTTTACATCGCTGTTGCGAATTTAATCAAAATCGTTAGAGCCTTTTACGAGAAAATCGTAAAAAGGTGGAAAATCCCTGGTATAAAGTAGCACTTTTGGTCAACGGATTTTTGTGAACGTCTCGGGCGTATAGTTGTATCAAATATGAAATTTTATCTTTGTATGGCTTTTCGTTTTCGTGCTAGTGGTAAGCCACACACACATGTACACAAACACACAAACCTTTTGGGGCGACTTGGTTATTTGGACTATAAAAGACTATTTCCGTTGAAAACTGGAATTCAAAAATATTCACGATAGCAATACTTTCCCTTTCTATATATTTCATATATATGTAAGTGAAAGTAAAAAATTGTTTTTAACCCAGAAAAATACTTTAATAGCAATTTATATACATTTATATATTTAACACTCATTTCAAATAAACAAAATTTATACTTGTATGATAATGACACCCGGCTGATATCAAATACCAACTTACTATACTTTTCTGCAACATATCAGTAAAATAGAAAAATGGTAAACAAATTGATAATATATGGTTGAAGCTAATCAATGACTTAGGATACCCGAGGCATGGACCATTTTGCGAGGCTTAGTTCCTCCAAACCTCTCATCTCTTTAAAAACGTATATTACAACAGAAATATTTTATTCAGTAATAAAAATTATTTTCATTATTTAGATATGTTACATCAAAAAGCAGTCCATACTTAATATTTCTTTATTAAGATGCAATACAGTATGTATATGGGTGTGTGTGTTTGTATGTATGTATGTGTATGTCGTATATATATAAAAAAAACAATGGAAATAGGGCTGGAGTGGGAGGGGGAATAGCAATTTATGATGGGAAAGTTATATCCTTTAATACATTTAGAGTCCCTTTGCTTGCGAAGATGGCTGGGTTCTGCCCATTTAGCTTAGCAGATTTTATAATGTATTCTTTTATTTTCCCATAAAATTACTAATAAAAAAACATTTATCCGAAAACTGCCTTGTCATATACTACATTAATTTAGTCTAATATAACAATCTTAATTAACTGATTGTCTTTATTTTAGAAATTGAAATTATAGAAAAAAAATTGTATTACATTATTGTTTACTCTTTTTGCCAATTATATAAAAATTAAAAAACAAAAAATGTTACAGATGAATATCGTGCTTTGATGCCGAAAGCTACATTGCGTCTTAATAAAGAAATATAAAGTGAGGGCTGTTTTTGGTGTAACATAGCTGAATTATAAAAATAAAATAGCTGTCCATTTATTCCAAAACAATTATGTTTTTAAAGAAACATGTATAAAAAAAATTAACTGTTAAACAAAAAAAGACTTAGCGGAATGATAATATACCACTTCGTCTATATACCAAATATATACTAGATGATCAAGAATCAGCTTATCACCTTCTTTTGTCTAGTAGTCAAGTTTACAGTATTTAATTAAGTTAGATGGCGTGATATAAAGTCACAATATTATTTCAATGGTTTTAATTTTTATTTTCTCGAAAAATAAGAGTTATTGAGATATGGTCGGAAGTGATACTCGCAGCGCCGCAATTAGGTCGCTCCACTGCCATGCCACAATCAAGAACATGCGATCTTCACATTACTGTCCACATGCTAGTTTCACATGTATTATTGATTTTACCTTCCTGACTTTAGTTTCTGATATCGTTAGTAAGAATAAGGAAATACGCCTTACTAATAGCTTGTGTGCATGAAACCAGATTTCGGCATCCATTTTACATTTACTTTACTTAAAAAAAAAAAAAAAAAAAATGGAATCAATAAATTTATCAACACGTTAATTTACGTTAGAATTGGTGACAACAGTTTGGTGTCATTGAGACAAGCATTTCAAGATCCAACTTAACACTTGTTTATTAGTTAGTTAGAATATTTGTATTTTTTTACAGTAGCGGTCTTTGTCGAGGACATTTTTTGAAAAACTAGTTCTAATCATGAATGAAAACTTGAAAGTAAACTTTTATATTGTTCTTATTTACGTTTACGATCACCTTTTCAAGTAATCATTATTTCAAATAAATAAATTAGTTGAGTTTTGTTAACCTTGAACAATTTTTTTTTTTTTTTTTTTTTTTTTTTTTTTTTTTTTTTTTTTCTTATCCTTCTTTCCCCCCACTGTACCTTAGGGCAGCCCTATGCCTGCGGTTCGTTCCAATTTCTTATTTAAATTTAATTTGCGCGCATTTACATAGCCTCGGTCGTCAAGATTGACAACCGAGCGGGCAGGACTGCACTCAAGTTGATCCAAGTTTTTATATTTTTATTTATTTTAATTTTTATTATTTACAGCTCACACTATTGTAATCAAGCTAATTTATATACCGGTCTTGAAGGCATGACCTGGGTCGCACACCCTACTTTTCTTTCTCTCTCATGTTCCGATTTATAATTTCCCTATGTGATATTCATATCCTATTATTTTCCTTACATTTATTCCTTCCTATTTTTATTTGCTCTAAATATATCCTAGACTTCTTCTCCCTTTAGCTTTTTATAACTTCCTAGTCATTTGTTTCTGTAGAGGTTTGCACTCGCACAGGTCTCCATCACTCTGTTATCCATGGTTTCTTTTTTTGACATTGGCATGGGCCTGTGGGAGGAGTTTTTTGATTTGGTGGAGAATCTGGCGCCTGTTGTGGGTCCCTTCTCTGATCTTGCGAAGATGGAAGGAAATGATGGCGGGGTGCTGAAGGTGGCACACATTAATGCAGAATCCTTGCCAGCACACATCGATGAAGTTAGATTGATTCTTCAACAGGCGAAGTTCGATGTATTAGCTGTTAGTGAGTCTTGGTTTGTCCCAACACTTTCCTCATACAGCGTTGGCATTGACGGTTACAAATTATTGAGAAACGACAGAATCGGAAAACCAAGAGGAGGAGTAGCTATGTATGTTAAGGCAGATTATCCGGTTTTCGAGCTGAAAGCCTCTGCTCATCTGGAAAATCATCCAGAATATTTATTTCTTGAAGTTCGGGCAGCTAGAGGAAGTATTTGCATAGGTGGTGTCTATCGCCCACCAAAAGGCGGATACCTCACTGATCTCGAAGAAATTATCCAATGTTACAAACAAAAGTTTTATAATCTTATATTACTCGGAGATTTTAATGCTGATCTTTCTGGTGACTCGTTTGAATCTTACCAAATGACTTCCTTGTTTAATGAGCTCGATCTGAACATCCTTCCTTCCCTAGCAACAAACCATACTCACACTGTGGCCGTCAACTCTGAGACATGGATTGACCACATCATTGTGTCAAACCCTTCAAAAATAAAGCGTCATGGACAGGTGCAAGTTCCAGGTATCTCAACCCATGACCTCATATTCGTTCACGTTAAAAGAGGACCTGAATCAAGAAATATTTCTCTTTCTCAGAGTAGAAATATGAAAAACATAGACCAAGAGGTATTGTTCCTACAGCCGACCGGTGCGGACGTCCATTATGCCTTCGTGTGATAAATTTTTAAAGGGTTTTCCCCATAATGCTTTTCGTGTAGAGTGCGTGAAATGTGTAAAAGTTTTTCATCTTCCATGTGCTGACATCACAAAAAGTGATTATTTACTTTTAAAAGATGGGAAAAAAGACTGGATATGCACACCATGTCAAGAGGAAAGTGATCAAAATGAAAAGATCAAAAAGGCTATTCAATCAGGTGACACTACTAAAATAATTTTTGCTATAGAAATGTTGAAAGAAACAATTAACTCTATGAAAAGAAGTATGGATGGTTCTCTTAACCATTATTCCGAAGTGGTAGAAAAATTATCATCAGCAGTTGAAGATAATAATAAAAAAATTGATCATGTGATTAATCAGATTAACGAATAAAGTATCGAAAATACTCAATTAAAAAATAAAATAATAGAATTGGAGGTTAAAAATAATGATTTAGAGCAAACCATGGCAGCGAACAACTTAGAAATTCATGGCGTTACTCATATTAAAGACAAAACGATACCAGAAATTATTCAAGAGCTCGGAGGTGTACTCGATCTAGAAATAAACGATAAAGATATCAGTGAGTGCTATAGGTTAAGGCCACCTGCGGAAACAACAAGGCCTGGTATTATAGTAGCTAAGTTTATAAGCAAAAGGATAAGGGACGAGTTTATCTATAGAGCTAGAAAGAAAACATCAATCACAACAAGAGATCTAGGAATTATCGATGGGGAACCAAGCCGTATCTTCGTAAACTACAACTTAACGTATTTCAACAGAAAACTTTTACGAGACGCTAAAATAATAAAAAATGAAAAACATTATAAATTCGTTTGGTTTAACAGAAGATTAACTCTCTGTATGAGAAAGGGTGAAAATTCTAAAATTATTTTCATAAGAAATAAAAATGATTTAGCATCTCTTTGCTAAAACGAAAAAGATAAAATAATTTAAACACATTTAACTATAATGGAAAACCATAACATAATTTCTCAACGGAATCATAAGGAACTTAAGGTATGTCATTTGAATGTAGAATCACTTATTGGACATTGGTCTCATTTTCAAAAATACGTACTTGAAAATAATTATGATGTGGTTTGTGTTAACGAATCATGGTTAAATGATGGTATTGGAGATTTTTCTGTTTCAATAACCGGATATAGTATTTATAGGTCTGACCGGAAAGATAAAAATCGAGGTGGGGTATGTATTTATGTAAATCGATCCCTGTCTTGTAAAGTTTTGGATTCTTCAAAGACCCACCAGTCCTTCTCATTCGAATATTTAATTTTAGAGATTAGGCACGGCCTTGAAAAAATTTTACTCATTACAATTTATAGAGCACCGAATAATAATTTTTATATGGATTTACGTTCAATTTTAGAAAAATTCGTTCCAACGTATGACAATATAATTTTAAATGGTGATCTGAATGTTAATTTTTCAACTATTTCTTATGATTAAAAATTTTTAAATAACCTTTTTCGCAGCTTTAATTTGCCACTCGTAAAATTTAACCCTACTTGTCATACTAAAACAAAAAATACTTGGGTGGATATTATGGTCGTCGATTATAAAAATATAGGTAGAGTAATCACATCGGGTCAACTATCAGTTCCTTTTTGCCGCCAACATGACGTTATATTTTTGTGTTATCGGCTTGGGGAATCTCAAATATTTAGGAATGTGATTTTTCGAAACTTAAAAAATTTTAATCATAGTTAATTTAATGATGAACTGGGAACATATAGCTAATTCAAATAATATTGATGATAAAATTAGACAATGAAATTCGAAACTTCTTTATTTTTAAGATAAATATCTCCTTATAAATCTGTAACTTATAAAAAGAAACCCGCTCCTTGGTTCAATCCTGAAATAAAAAATTTAATGAAAATTAGAGACCGTTTTAGGAGGGATTATAAGTTCTCGAAAAATCCCGTTTTCCTGGAACAGTTCAAACTATATAGAAATAAAGTTACCTCAGAAATTCGTAAAAATAAACAAAAATATTATACTGAAAATTTGACCTCGTCTAGAACACCAGAAAAACTTTTAATAACTATCCGTAGTTTTGGCTTAGTAAAAAATCGCGAGGCTTTACCCTTGACTGTCTCAAAATCTGAATTAAATAAATATTTCGTAAATCCATTATCTTATCGTCTTTCTTCTTCTTCGGAACTACTTCGCGCTGATAATGAATTCGATTCGAATGATTTTTTCTTCACTCATGTCAGCCTAGAACTTTTTCATAAAAAATTTCAAAAATCGAATATGCATTCGTCTGGAATCGATCGCCTATCTTTAAAATTCGTTAAATTATTCTTACCACAGATAGTTCCTATTCTTTTAAATATTTTTGATTTTTCTTTACAATCTTCAAATTTCCCGTCACTCTGGAAAAACGTTTTAGTTACCCCTCTACCTAAAAATTCAAACCCGACTGATGTCGAACATTACAGTGTTCACTCTCAAAAATTCTGGAACGTGTTGTATACGATCAAACCGTTGATTATTTAAATTATTTAAATAAAATCTCTTCGACAAATATCAATCCGGTTTCCGTTATGGACACAGCACTCAAACAGCACTATTGAGACTAACTGAAGATGTTAGACTTGCAATGGATCGACGACATGTAACAATCCTCGTATCTTTTGATTTTAAAAAGGCCTTTGACTTAGTGGATTACAATATTTCATTGCAAATGTTGAGAAACAAGTTTAAATTTTCCCGTAGCGTTGTACTATGGTTCGAATCGTATTTAAAAAATCGAAGCCAAGCGGTAATTGATAGTGATGGCTCTCTATCCGAATTTCTGCCGATACATTCAGGAGTTCCTCAAGGATCGGTTCTTGGTCCACTTTTGTTTCTTTTGTACATTTCTGAAATCTCCTCGGTTTTGAAATCATGCAAGTATCACGTTTATGCCGGCGATATCGTTATTTACTTGCCTTCATCCGTAAATGAGTTCAACGAAAATGTAAACAAAATAAATCGAGACATAGATGAAATCTTGGTCTGGTCAAATAGATTAAAACTTGTTCTAAATCCGTCAAAGACAAAGGCAATAATTTTTGGCAGTCGTTTTTATTTAAAATCGGTGATGGAAAGAAATCCTCAAAAAATAATATTAGGCAAAACATATATTGAATACTCTGAATCGTTAAAGCTTTTGGGTGTTACCTTCTCTAGTACTCTTGACTGGCAAGATCACGCTGTAAATAAATCAAAAATAATTTTTAAACAATTAGGCTATTTACGTAGAAACAGAGACTATTTGCCTGTACAGGTTCGAAAACATCTCGTTTCCACACTTATAATACCGCACGTTGATTACTGCAGCATATTATTTACTGATATGTTTAATAGAGACATAACGATATTACAGGGAGCGTTAAATGCGTGCGTAAGATTTATTTTTGATCTACAAATTAATGATCACGAAACACCCTCATATAAAAAACTCAGTTGGCTAAAAATTCCCGAAAGAAGAAAATATTTGTTAGGAATTTTCCTATACAAACTTTTTAATAAAAGAACTCCGAATTATATCCTGGAATTTTTCGAAAATCACTTGTCTCTTCCAACGCGTCCGATGAGAGAAACCCACAGTTTATACAATATTTCTGTACACCGTACAACGCGATACGATAAATCTTTATTAATAAGCAGTATACATTTATGGGATAAAATTCCTCATATCATTAAAGAATCAAAATCCCTTTCGATTTTCAAAAATTGGTACTACAAAGAACTTTTAGATTCATAATATTGAACCCTTTCTCCACCATTGATTTCGTTGACACAGGCTTCCAATTATTTTGTTTTCACTAGTTTTATTAAATTCGATATTGAGTACTGATTGGTTAAACAGCAAATATTTTATATATTTATATTCTTTCTACCTTAAGTTTCTTAATGTAAATTGAATTTATTTGTTTTTTATTTTCACTCTTTACTCTGAATTTTTAAAATCCTAAATTGATCTTTTGTTGTATGTTTTTTATTGCTTCCATAATTTTCTTTTGAAATATGGCTCTGTCTAGTTTTGTAAGGGGGTATAAAACTCTATTTACGTTTAATTTATTTTACTTTCATTTTTTCCAAAAAATAATTTTAGTAAGATGGTTAGGAGTTTAAAAATTGTATTTTGGTTTATTATTTGACTAAAACATGTAAATTTTCTGTTTATGTTTAAAATTGAATTTTATTTCAGTTTCGTTTTTTGTGTAATTTTAAGTTGTTTACAAGTATTTATGTACTTTTCTTTATAAAGAGAACTTTTAATTTTGTTCTGTAAGATTAAATATTTTAAATCATTTGTGATTTTGATGGATTGGTGATTAAAATTGTATTTTATGTTTCATTATTTTTCTACTTTCTTTTAATTATTACTTTTATTGATTCTTATGTTGATTATTGCATTTTGATTTGAAAATTTTCTATATGGTTTAGTGAAATTCGATTTATTCACAAGTATTTGTTTAATTTATTTATAATACTCTTAATAGTTGAATATTATTAGTATAATTTTCGTAAAGTTTGAATTTTTCAAAATTATTTATGTATTTTTATTTGTGAAGAAAAGTTTTATTCGAGTTTGTGTAAAGTAATACTTGAATAATTTAAGATTTCAACATTTTAGGTTAATTGTTTCTCTGATTTTGTTTCTATTTATGATTATTATTTTAATTGATTCTTATGTTGATTACTAATTTTTGAGTTTAAATTTTCTATCTGGTTTGTAAGATTTAAGTTATACACTAGTATTACATTTTTTTATTATGGATATTCTTGAGAAAATTATTTAAAGTTAAATATTTATAGTTTCATTTTGTAATTTTTTTATTTATAGTTTTTCCACAATTATTGATGCATTTTTATTTGTATAGAAAATTTTTATTTGATTTGGTATAAAGAAATACTTAAAAAATTTAAGATTCAACAACTAGTTATCTTATTTTCATCATTTTTCTGACTTTGTTTCTATTAATGATTATTGTTTTTATTGATTCTTATGTTGATTATTAATTTTTGAGCTTAAATTTTCTATCTGGTTTGTAAAATTTGAGATAATCACAAGTATTTACTTTTTATGTATAGATATTCTTGACAATTTTCTTTATAGATGAATATTTTTAGCTTAATTTTCGTGAAATTATAATTTTTTTCAGAATAATTATATATTTTTATTTGTAAAGAGAAGTTTTAATTTGATTTTTTTTTAAATTTTTTTTTAATTAATTTAAAATTCAACAGTTATTCATTTTATGTTCATTACAATTTTTTATTCATTTACTTATAATTATTGTTTTATAAAAATTGTCGGCTGATATAATTTGTATTGCTCAAGGAGACTCCATTGTCTCAGAGCATTAAAATGTTTAATTGTAAATGTGTTGTAAGGTAAATAAAATCTCTCTCTCTCTCTCTCTCTCTCTCTCCCTCTCTCACACTCTCTCTTACTCACTCACAGTATAGTTCCTACAGCCGACCAGTGAACTAGTTTTGAAGTTTGTAAGCAAAAGATTTAGAGACGAATTTATCTACAGAGCTAGGAAGAAAACCTCAATAAGAACAAGAGATCCAGGCAATATCGAGGGGAACCAAGCCGTATCTTCGTAAACAATAACTTGACGTATTTCAATGGAAAACTTTTACGAGATGCCAAAATAATAAAAAATGAAAAACATTATAAATTCGTTTGGTTTAATAGAAGATTAGCGCTCTGTATGGGGATGGATAAAAATTCAAAAATCATTTTCATAAGAAATAAAAATGATTTAGCATCTCTTTGTTAAAACGGAGGAATATAATTTAAAGGAGAAAATAATTTAAAATTTTTTAATTATAATGGAAAATCATAATATAATTTCTCAATAAATTAAGGTATGTCATTTAAATATTGAATCACTTATTGGACATTGGTCTCATTTTCAAACATACGTATTTGAAAATAATTATGATGTGCTTTGTGTCATCGAATCATCGTTAAATGAAGGGATTAGAAATTTTTGTGTTTCATTAACCGGATATAATATTTTTAGGTCTGACCGGAAAGATAAAAATCGAGGTGGGGTTTGTATATATGTAAAGCGATCTCTATCTTGTAAAGTTTTAAATTCTTCAAAGACCCACCAGTCCTTCTCATTTGAATATTTAATTTTAGAGATTAGGTACGGCCTTGAAAAAAGTTTACTTATTACAATTTATAGAGCACCGGGTAATTGTTTTTATATGGACTTACGTTCAATTTTAGAAACATTCGTTCCCACGTATAACAATATAATTTTAAATGGTGATCTAAATGTTAATTTTTCAACTGTTTCTTATGACTAAAAATTATTAAATAACCTTTTTCGCAGCTTTAATTTGTCACTCGTAAAATTTAACCCTACTTGTCATACTAAAACAAAAAATACTTGGCTGGATATTATGATCGTCGATTATAAAAATATAGGTAGAGTAATCACATCGGGTCAACTATCAGTTCCTTTCTGCAGCCAACATGACGTTATATTTTTGTGCTATCGGCTTGGGGAATCTCAAATATTTAGGAATGTGATTTTTCGAAACTTAAAAAAATTTAATCATAGTTAATTTAATGATGAACTGGGAAGATATAGCTAATTCAAATAATATTGATGATAAAATTAGACAATTAAATTCGAAACTTCTTTATTTTTAAGATAAATATCTCCTTATAAATCCGTAACTTATAAAAAGAAACCCGCTCCTTGGTTCAATACCGAAAAAAAAAAAATGAAAATTACAGACCGTTTTAGGAGAAATTAGAAGTTTTTGGAAATCCCGTTTTCCTTGAACAGTTCAAACTATATAGAAATAAAGTTACCTCAGAAATTCGTAAAAATAAACAAAAATATTATATTGAAAATTCGACCTCATCTAGAACAGCAGAAAGACTTTGGAAAACTATCCATATTCTTGACTTAGTTAAACATCGTGAGGCTTTACCCTTGACTGTCTCGAAATCTAAATTGAATAAATATTATTATCTAATCGTTTTTCTTCTTCTTCGGAATTAATTCGCACTGATAATTAATTCGATTCGGAATGATTTTTTCTTCGCCAACGTCAGCCTAGAACTTTTTCTTAAAAATTTTCAAAAATCGAATATGCATTCTTCTGGAATCGATCGCCTACCTTTAAAATTCGTTAAATTATCCTTACCACAGATAGTTCCTATTCTTTTAAATATTTTTGATTTTTCTTTACAATCTTCAAATTTCCCGTCACTCTGGAAGAACGTTTTAGTTACCCCTCTACCTAAAAACTCAAACCAACTGATGTCGAACATTATAGGCCTAAAGCGAAACTGTGTTCACTGTCAAAAATTCTGGAACGTGTTATATACGACCAAACCGTTAATTATTTAAACTCTAAAAATATCTTCGACAAATATCAATCTGGTTTCACCTAAGCATTATTGAGATTAACTGAATATGTTAGACTTGGAATGGATCGACAACATATAACAATCCTCGTATATTTTGACTTGAAAAAAGCGTTTGACTTAGTAGATCACACAATTTTATTGCAAATGTTGAGAAACAAGTTCTAATTTTCTCGTAGCGCTGTACTATGGTTCAAAACGTATTTAATATATCGAAGCCAAGCGGTAATCGATAGTGACGGCTCTCTATCCGAATTTCTTCCGATACATTCAGGAGTTCCTCAAGGATTGGTTCTTGGTCCACTTCTGTTTCTTCTGTTTGTATTGAATTCTTGCAAGTATCACGTTTATGCCGACGATATCATTAAATGAAAATGTAAATAAAATAAATTGAGACATAGATGAAGTCTTGGTCTGGTCAAATAGACTAAAACTTGATCTAAATCCATCAAAGAACAAATCAATCATTTGGCAGTCGTTTATACTTAAAATCAGTGATGGAAAGCAACCCTCAAAAAATAATTTTAGACAAAACATATATTGAATATTCTGGATCGTTAAAGCTTTTGGGTGCTACCTTCTCTAGTACTCTTGGCAAGTGGCAAGATCGCGCAGTAAATATATCAAAAATATTTTTTAAATAATTAGGCTATTTGCGTAGAAACAGAGACTATTTGCCTGTACATGTAGGAAAACATCTTGTTCCACACTTATACTACCGCACGTTGATTACTGCAGCATATTATTTACTGATATGTTTTATAGAGACATAACGATATTACAGGGAGCGTTAAATACGTGCGTGAGATTTATTTTTAATCTTGGAATTAATGATCATGTAACACCCTCATTCAAAGAACTCATTTGGCTAAAATTCCAGGAAGAAGAAAATATTTGCTAGGAGTTTTCATATATCAACTTTTAAATAAAGGAACTCAAAATTATATCTTCGAATTTTTCGAAAATCACGTTTCTCTTCCGACGCGTCGAATCAGGTAAACGTAAAGTGAATTTTACTTGTTTTTGTATAATGAAATACTTGAAAATAATTTATGATTGAACGGGTAAATAAAATTGATAAATTTGAGATTATTACCTAAATTTTCTCGGATCCTTTGCCGGTGGCTGTAACCATGAAAATCGCTCATAGTAATCGTAATGAGGTCGTTTTGCCCTTACTCCCAAAATGATTTTGGTCGGGTGATGAAAATCAAATTTTTAAGACTAAAGTAGAGGGGGAAATGTCGAATCTGAACATTTTAGGGAATGAACCCGAAATATCCTTAGCTAAATTAAATAACTCTACTAAATTATCATCTAAAAAATAAAAGAATATATAAACAATAGCGTTAACCTGCGAAAGAAACAAGAATGGTGTGATTGGAGTAGCTTACAGCTGAGAAAAAAATCAATCAAATTTTAAAGAATATGTAAGAGGAACAATTTCATTTTTTTAAGAAAATTTTATTTAGACAGTAATAGTACTTGTAAAGCTCACTGCATATCAAAACGAAATGATTATCTCTAAAAACAAGTAGATAAATTAATTCATACTAAAGATTCGCAACAATTTTGGAGTATTATTAAAATATTTAAGCAAACTAAATTCTGGCAAATAATGGTATCAGTGTTGAAGAATTCAAAACATATTTTCAAAGCCCCGATAATAATTAGATAATAAATACCACAAAAGTATTAGTCATTCAAAATTAGTTTTGACCGTATTAACAAACCTTAAAGGTAAAGCGAAAATAGCATATGTCAAAAACCTCGATGACGTACACCAAATTTTAGATTATTTAAAGAAAAAATATCTGGATTCGCGAACTAGAGAACAATTAATTACAGAAATTCTTAACACGAGAATTTATGAAAATTAAAATCCTCATGATTTTCTTGAACGTTTTGGACAAAATAGGTGTGATCTTTATGCGAGAATCTATACCGACACAGACATTGACGATAAAGCTGACGAGATGAAAAGCTATAACAAAGAGATAAGCCACCACGCAGTTCATCAGCTGCATCCCGCCCTGACTGATTTTATTTATCATATTAAATTCGATTCGTTAGCAGACTAAGACGACATTTTAAGAAATACACTTAGAAATTCTCAGTACACAGACTGTACCCCGCACGCAAGCCAAAACATGAAAATACTCAAAATACCAATAAAGTTAAACATACCGATAAAAATTATAAAAATAACCATAAACAGTGTTATAACCCGCCGCATCAACAACAAAATTATCACCAACAAGACCCTAATTATCACGGAAAAAATTATAATCCAAATCATAACCGACAAAAATATAACAACTATCATAACCAACAAGTACTTATACACAATAAACCGTAGGATCCTCAATCCCAACATCAATTTTTCAATAGACCTAACTCGAAGCAATGGCGAAATAATAATAAAATAAAGCCCTACAGCCACCGATGGAAAAAGCTGAGCCAGCACCGACTGTTTCAATGCGCACGGTCTCGAAGCAAGTTCATCACGTCCAAGGCGGCAAAGTCATAATAATAGCTAAATGAAAAGAAAAATCTCGAAACTAAATATCAATTTTTTTTTTAGAAATAGGCCATCACTCCGATGATCCGTCAGATATAAACCAACTCTAGAAAAACCTAATCAAAATTGCGATGAAGTAAATCATATCGATTATTTATCTATATTAGTAGACTTTAAAAACAATCAAAGACTTATCGATACAGGAACCAATAAAAATTATACACATCCAAATTTAGTACTTTTAGTACGTTACTAATCAATAAAAGAATTATTAGACGAACAAATCACCGAGGCTTACATACAAAAATACCTTGAAGATTTAAAATTAATACACTCTTTTACTCGTGATAAAATAAATGCGAAAAAAAGAACAAAAAACGAATAAATTAAATGAAAGTAGGGAAGGTCCTATAGATTTAGATAATGATCAACAACCTTACTATAAAAATAAAGAAAGCAACATAAAATCCAAAGACAGATTTAGAAAAGTAAATTTCCTTGTTCAAGGTGAAAAGAAAAGAAAAACACACATTGACAACATAAAAAACCCTAATAAAAAGAATAATTAATGTTTTGTTACAGATGAAAACCCTACTGGTTCAAATTGTCATAATTCTCATATTGAACCTCTGTAGACATTCAATTAAGGTAACAGACCTCTCCTGGACCACTACATTACTCTGTAAATAATATTAAAATTATTGATAAATTTTATGAAACTTATTATTTTTACAACTAAACCCTACTAGAACTAGAACTTAACAAAATAGAAAATAAATTATACAGATACACAGACTCTAACATTTATCCCATATTATGTGACTCTATAGAACACACCAATAATCAATTAAAATTATTAAAACCAATTAGAAACAAACGCGGATTCATTAATGGTTTCGGAACCGCTATTTCATGGATCACCGGCAATACGGATGCCAATGATAAAGCATATTATTACAATATAATTCAACAATTACAACTGACTAACACACAGTGGAGTTTTAACATGAAAAACATTATTCAGACTAATAAAAAGTTAATTAATATTTTTTTTTATTTATATTTATTTACTGACATTTAAACTTATTGAACAAACAATTTACAACTTACTGAAATTTGCAAATTTATTATATAACAAGTAAATATGCTAAAAGAAAAATGACATGAGACAGTCTTGTAGAGGAACAACCCAACGGCAGCACTCCAGTAACTATTTTAAACTAGAAGGTCTCGCTCGAGGCCAGCTTCTTTTCAGACGCCTTGGAGGATTATCTGGAATCGAAGAGGAAGCAAGGGTTGATACTAGTGAGTTGGGGTGGGAATGGAGTTTGTCATTAAAGGATCGATATCTGGTTCGGACCAAATCGGCAACATATGGAACATTTAGGTCTTTATGGATGATTTTATTTGAGACAAATTAAGGAGCGTTGAGGATTTTACGAAGGATTTTGGATAGTAAGGATCGGATACCGGAAGAAGTCGATGGTTTAGTAGAGCCCCAAACCTCAACTCCGTAAGTCCATATAGGCCTTATGATGGTAATGTAGATGAGCCATTTGTAGTTAAGTAAAAGGTTTGAGCGTCTGTCTAGTAATTATTGAAAGTGGCGAGCAGTTTTTTGTCGTTTCAGTCTTATGTGCGGATTCCATATGAGACGTTTGTCAAGTAGAAGTCCTGGGTAGCAGATCAGTTCAACAGGGACAAGTGGGATATTATAAAAGGATACTGTAGGACAGGATGTCATTGACTTACGACCAAGGGTAAAGGTTATTTGATGGGATTTGTTGGAATTGATTTTAATTCTCCATTTCTGACACCATATCTCAAGGTCCCTGATGTGGGACTGAAGGGTTTGAGAGGCAACAGTCGGATCGTTATTGACTGATAACACAAACGTGTCATCATCATAAGTCGAAAGAATATTGGTAGGATTGGTTGAGATATCAGCTGTATATACAGTGTAGAGAATGGGTCCTAAGATACTGCTGTGAGGAACACCAGCGGACTGAGTAAAAATAGATGAATAGGACCCATTGTGATTTATTTTAGATCTGTCAGCGTGGTAGGATTGAATGATAAGGAAGTATGTTGGAGGGAGGAATTTTCGGAGTTTGTACAGCAGTCCTGGATGCCAGACTCTGTCAAAAGTTTGCTCTACGTAAAGAAAGGCTCCAGTGCAGTACGATCCGCGCTCCTAAGCAGAGGAGACAACACCCACCACACGATTACATTGCTGGATAGGGGAATGGGATGTTCAGAAGCCAAACTGATGATCGGGGATAATATTATTGGAATCAAGGATAGGATATATACGTTTCAGAAGGAGTTTTTTAAGGATTTTTCCAATGATACATAAAAGAGAGATAGGGCGGTAAGATGGCGGATATTCAAGTGGCTTTTAGGATCATTTTGACTATTGATAATTTCCAGGGTTCGGGAAAATATGTAGTACGGAGTACAGCATTATAAATATAGGTAAGAAATAGGATGGCTTTTCGAGGAAGGAGTTTTAAAATTTGGGATGTGATTAGATTGGGCCCAGGAGCTTTGCGGGAAGGCAGACTATGAATAATGCTTGAAATTTCTAAGGGATGAAAAGCTTTAGGTGCAAGGGACATTAGGAGAGGAATAGTTAGTTCTGCTTCAATACATTCAAGGTGGAAGGAATTAAGGATATCAGGGAGTGGAATAAAAGTTTTAAGAAGGTGTTGTCCAAAAAGCTGGGCTTTTTCCTCGTCGGTTCTTGTCCATCTTTGGGATTAAGTAAGGAGTGGATAGTTGCAGTCTTTGAACTTGAGCAGCTTCTTAGTGGTCGTCCATAGTGATTTGTCAGTTGTGAGATTTTCTGAAAAATAATTGAATGTTGTTGTTGTTAAAACACACTTGTTTTAATGTGTTTTTCTTTTTAATGACCGCACCCCCAACCATCTTCCTCATCTAATTAAATTTTGATTTTTTAATTTGTTATTAAGTTTAGTATAATAGGTTTTTCGAATGGGTATCTAGTTTTTCCCTTAATAAGATGCAAAGGTGAGGTGGCAAATTAGTCTGCTGTGAATTACTAGTTGTTGTTTGATTTGTTATCTTTTATACTGGTCTGTATTGGTGTTGTAAGTTTTTCTATGGCTCTGTCAATGTCATTTGTTGTCTTCAGAGGAATTTTCAAGTTTAATTTATTTTCCAAATCTGTCCCAGTTGATTTGTCCTGTAATCAGTGTAGGGGGAGAGGGTCTTGGAGCGAAGTTTGAATGTAATAAAAGCAAAACTGGACTATGATCTGATGAAAGGTCGTCTAAGGACTTGATGTTTGCTTGGGAGGGGAAAATCTGAGAGGTAACAAATATATCTAGGATATCAGGATGTTTTTTCAGAGATGTAGGCCAATAGGTGGGGTTCATCTGTGAAAGAATAGAGTAAGAGTTGGAGTTGGATACATGAGAGAGAATATATTGGATGATCGACAACCCCATCGTTGTTGGTTAGCATTGTAGTCACCTCCAGCAATAAAGCGCGGTCCGAAGGAACGGAATAAGGATTCAAGATGGTTTTATGAAAGGACATTGCCAGGACGACAGTATACAGCTGAGAATGTTAGATGGTAAGAACGGGTTGTAATGATTACTGATGTGGATTGGCGTCAGTTGAAGTAGAAGGAATAAGGAATAATAGGTTAAGGATTTATGTATAAGAATGCAAGAACCGGCATGTGAAGTATTGTCTGGATGGTCCGATCTGTAAGTAATGTAGTCACGTACGTAGAAATGTGATCGCTGAGTGAAGTGAGTTTCAGTCAGAAGTGCAATATCTATGTGATTGTCATGTAGAAATATGTCGAGTTTGTCACGGTGGTTCAGTAGGCCTTTAGCATTCCACAAAACCATAGCTAGGGGCTTTAAAGTCACTGTGGGATATTAAGAGGAATTTCAGACAAGAATCTTGTGAGTAGGGTGGTCAGTGGATAAATGGTGTTTAGAGTAATCACCTCCAACTAAATGTCAAGATGATCACTCCTTTAGTAGTATATAAGTGGACTGTATGAAAAATATAACTAAATGAAATAAGGCTGGACCAAGATATAAAAAATTAACCACAGTATGGGGATAAAATTAATTATATTATAAAGAAAATTGGTACATATCTAACTTCATGGCCAGGTGTTCATTAGGACTGGGTTAGTAAATTATAACAAGTGATAACTTATGTGGTGATCTCTGAGATGGTGAAAATGCTCCGGAAGGTGAATCTGTTCTTCTCTCCTCCTCTCCGTCCCCCCTTTGGCCAAGGGGTCGTCTTAATTCTCCACTTCATGGTAAAGGGTGGTTCTACAGGAGGAACAAAAAAACTAGAGCAGGCTGTCTGGCACAACCAGCCAGGACCTGCAACTTCAGTTTCTTTCTCGGCCGCTAGGGGCGCTCTCTTTCTCCCTATGGCCATTAGATGGCAGAGCAGTGACATTAATTTCTCTTTTCGGGAACCCGAAACATACCGCCCACCTAAATCAGCTCCAGGTGATTTACTTCCATCACGATGAAGAAAGATGATTTTGGGGATTGCAGTCTTCATGAAGGTCTTAGGTTGAAGCCTGAAAATACAAAAGAAAGATCTCTATTCACAGAGCTTGAGAGAAAAAAAAAATTAGGGCATGACTTACTTAAAACTGAAAGTAGATTGATGTTAATTATATCAAATGTTTATGTTACTTTATGTTGGAGTCCAAAATGAATGGAAATGATATCATAAACTGCGAAAACAAAAATGCAACTGAATCAGGAAATAATAACAACGAAATGACTCCAAAAGGAAAATAATAAATATTAGTTTGCAACTTATCTCCTAGAAGGCGTAATAAAATCATCGTCCGCCCACCATGATTAGCCCCCGTCATTAAGGAAAGGGCGAAAGAAAGAAAACAAAAATTATATTTTCTTAATAAAAAAAAATATGCTTATATGAATGAAACAAAACCAAAGAGTTTTACTTGTCTTTATCCTCAAGAGGGTAAAATAATGGCACTACCGAGGTGACTGCGCGAGTCAAATAGCTTCCAGAAGGGGTACCCACCGTTAAGGTGCGGGTGACTCCGTCCCTACCTGGGAAGGTTTCTGTGACTCTTGCGATGGGCCACTGACCAACGATGGTCCGTTTTTCGATGAGGATGACAAGGTCTCCCACAACCAACGTAGGCCTTTGCTCTTTCCACTTATGGCGTTGCTGGAGCGAGTGTAGGTATTCCTTCCTCCAGCGATTCCACACATGTGTGATCTGGGCCTCTATCATTTTCCATCTGGACATAAGAGGAGGCATCGGTTCGTTCCGAAAGGGCGACAGCTGATCGAAGGATTTAGGGATCCGGAAGGTTTCACCGAAGCACTCAGGAGGAAGATACAGTCGCTGAACGAAAACGATGCATCTAATCTCAGCTTCGGCAATCTCGTTGACGGAGAACTGCTCTGACTGCTGAACACTGTGTTTAGAGGAAACCCTGGCCCTTCTTAGCCTTATAAACCTTATAATCCTCGCCACGGTTCTAACAAGGGTGCGCATAGAAGAGAAGCGAGAGGTCCAATCATAGGGCGGCTCGTGTAGCCTTGGATTTGAGCGTAGTGCACTCATGACGACGGTCCTGGAGACGGGTGCAAACCAAGATGAGATTGGTGAGCTCAGCCACTCGGGCCCATTCCACCATATAGTGGCGTCCTTCAGTTTCTTTGGATTGCATCCGCGCGATGCTAGATCGGCGGGGTTGTCCTCGGAATCCACGTGTCTCCAAAAGTCAACAGGCTTGGGTAATTTGAGACACACGATTGGCTTCGAAAATCCCTAGTTCATGAGTTGGAGTATGCAGCCAAGAAAGATCCACTTTCGAGTCCGTGAAACATATTACATTACTAGCCGCAGGTAACGTGATCGAAGATACCAATCGAGCGAGCAGGAGAGCGCCACACAGCTCGAGACGTGCAATAGAAACATATCGTAATAGGGCCACCTTCGACTTGGCTTTTACGAGTAAAATCTTCACGTCTCCATCGGAACTCTCGGAGCGTAAATAGAGTGCTGCCGCGTATACCTTGGAGGAGGCATCACAGAATCCAACTAGTCAAAGACTCGCATGTCTGTATGCTATGTATCGAGGTATAGAAATTAATGAAAGAATTCGCCAATCAGCCATCAGCGTTCTCCACGCATCGCTCAGTTCTTGGGTCACCTCATCGTCCCAACCTAGTTCGGCCTTCCAAACCATCTGAATGATAAACTTTGCCGAGAATATAACGGGAGTCAATAGTCCTAATGGATCAAAAATTCTGGCCACCACTGACAGCATAATACGCTTAGTTATAAGATCCAATGAAGGCGGCAATGCGATGTAGGAGAAGGAATCAATGGTTGAATTCCAGAATAGACCAAGAATCTTGACACTTTCTTGCTCCGGTTGTTCGATAGGAACTACTTTAATTTGTTCGCAACATGATGGCAGCACTTCCGCGACGTTAGACGCACATTTGCTTAGACTGAATCCACCTATAGCGAACATCGAACGCAATTGCGAGATAAGCTCGCGGGCCTGACCAGGGGGTTTTCAGCCCCACTTACAATGTCGTCCACATACATCTCATTCTTCACGCTGTTGGAAGCAAGAGGAAATTGTGAACCTTCATCTTTAGTCAGTTGCTGAATAACACGAAGAGCTTGATAAGCGCTTGACCTAACTCCATATGTGGCAGTGTTGAGTTCAAACTCCTGAATCGCGTGAGCGGGTTCGTCACGTCATAGAATGTGCTGGTATTTGCGGTCCTCCGAGTGTAAGACTATTTGCCGGTACATCTTTACGATATCGGCGCATACAGCAACAGCGTGAAGACGAAATCTTGTAAGAATCATGCACAAGTCTCCTTGAAGCTTTGGGCCAGAATATAGTAATTCGTTCAGACAGGGACCAACCGATCTACTTGAGATATCAAAAACTACTCGCAACTTGGAGATATTTGGAAGCTCTTGCCATACTCCGTGATGTGGTATGATGTACTTGGAGCTCGCGGAAGCTAGTGACATATGTCCCAATTCGGAATACTCCTTCATGAATGTTTTATAATGGTAAAAAAGGTCTGGTTCCTTTCGGAATTTAGATTCCAGCGCATAGAATCTACGCAGAGCAGCTGCCTTATTCTCTGCCAACTCCTTGTCCTCGGTCTTGAACGGTAGCTTAACAATGTATCTACCATCTTCAGTACAGCTGTGGGTCTCCGCGAAATGTTGCTCACACTGAATATCATCAGGGTGCGACCTATCTACAGTCACAGGTTCCTCAATCTCCCAGAACGCTTTTAGTTGAGCTTCGATACTGAATTTGGATTGAGAGAAGAGAGAGCACAAAGCGCTCGGCGTCACATCATACACCACTCCTGAAACCACCACCTCGAATACTGTGGGAGTCAAGTACAAGTCTTGAACTCCTGCAGGATACGGTGCTCCAGTAAGCAGGCGCGGATTCAGGTCTCCTCCGATCAATAAGTCAATAGGGCCTGAAATGCCAAACTCTGCCAACGGGTGGTGCATGATATAGTTTATTATGGACTTTGGAAGTTCACGGCCTGGGAGTGCAGAGGTAATGCGTTCGACTACAATCGACGAGAGCTCGTACTCCGCTTCTCCAACACACGAGCGGATGGTGCAGCCAACGGACCCCTTGAGATGGGACTTGGGTACTATGGTTTCGCACAGGCCGGTTATGGCACCGTTGAATGGTGTCACGTTTGTACCAACCTTGCGAGCGAGTGTACTGGTGATGAATGGGTGCTGGCTCCCTGAGTCCAACACAGCGCGTGCAAGGTGGTAATCTCTGCGCTGACCCTTCACGAGGACTTGTGCTGTACCTAACAGCACCATGCCACTCGACGATGAAGCTGAGGGTACGGAGCCAAAACCAGTGAAGGTCTCTGTAGGTCCTTCTGTCCTCGGACTCGTGGCGGGTTTTGTGACCTCCTTAGCTTTCCCATCAGTGTGGATTAGAGTATGATGTCGGCTATTACAGGTCCGACATCGGAACTTGGAAACGCACGCGGAGACACCGTGACCAAAACGAAGGCAATTAAAACAAGCATTCAATGTGCGGGTGCGATCCAGTCTCTGTTGAGGAGATAGTGATCGGAAAGTATCGCACCTGAAGAGCAGATGGTCTCCATTGCACAATGAACACATCTTCATTGTACCGCCGTTGCACTCGTTCTTCTTTCTTTGGGTTTCCTTCCTAGTTGCATTTTTAATATACCCAGGATTCTTGGAAGAGTACCTCGCATTGTCACCGGAAAATAATGCGATGGAGTTGGATGTACGATTCTGAGTATGACGTGAAGAGAGAAGCATATTATGCGACATCGCGATCGCCGTTTTCCTTTTCCGCACGAAGTTTATGACATCGTCAACCGTGGGGAAACCTTCGGTGGAGGCTAGTGACAACTCAAATTGTCGCCTGGTGTCCGCGTCCAAAGCTTTTAGCGCAAGCGTGGCTAATAGGAAGTCTGCCGGATCCTGGAGTTTCAGCGCACGAAATGCTTCGATGGTGTCAGCGATTCCTGTGAGAAACAGCTCGTGTCTTGACATCTCACCCTTTGCCTTTGTGTGGTCGTGATCAATGATCCGATGGATCAGCATGTTGGCTAAGACTCGAGGATTCTGGTAGGTATCGACGACTCTTCTCCACGCTAGCTCGTACGAATCCTCTTCAACAGGAAACCTTGATATCAACGTGGCAGCCTCACCCTTCAAGGCGCCAATTAGATAGTGGAACTTTTCCACTTTACTCAAAGAAGGTTCCGAGTGGACCATAGAAGTAAAGATATCCCGGAAGTGAGTCCACTTGAGCATATCGCCGCTGAAAGTGGGAATCGGAATCTTCGGTAGCTGCACTTTCGGGGCGTAAAGTCCGCTTTGGTTGAGTGTGGAGTTGGCAGCGAGCGTGGATTCCTGTGCCTTTCTTCTAACTTCACGCTTCTGTAATGTCAACAGCGTACCGCTAGCCTTGTGGATATCTTCGCTTAGGGTATCGTAAAGTCGATACCACGCTTCGCTGGGGAAGGTATCGCTTGACCCTATCTGAATTGCTAATTCCTCGCGTTCATTCCATACCCCTCGGAACTCGGACCATAGCTGCTTTGCTTCAGCAATTCTAGCTTCGAAGATATCAGCATCAGCATCACTAATGGTTTCTTGGTCAATGGTCGGAATGCTGCTGATATTGCGTTTGAGGCCACGCATACGTCGCTCCAACAAGGTTATGCGAGCGAGAACGGTCTCACTTGAAGATTTATCCTTACTAGGATCAGTCATTTTGATAATATTCGATTATTATAATTAATAAGAAGTCCCTGGAACCTCGAGGGAGGGAGAATATGAGAGAGAAGAAAGTTAAGCGACATCGCCCCATCCTGGGAAACTAATGTATCGCGGGTTGAAATATGAAACAAAAAATGAATAAACCTTGCCAGTCTGAAATACAAATGGTGAAACGTCGAAAGCCAAACTAAATTATGACGTCACCGCAACTATTGTAAATAGAGTTTGAAAATTAAATATACTGAAGCGCCGAAGGAAACTGAAAAATAGCGACAAAAAAAAATATTTAAAAGCCCTGAAAATGACAATGGTGAAACGCCGAAGGCCAAACTAAATTATGACGTCACCGAAACTAATGCAAATAACGTTTGAAGATTAAATATAGTGAAGCGTCGAAGGATAACTGAAATATGGCGACCACAAAATATTTAATATATCAGAAAATGAAGATGGTGTAACGCCGAAGGCCAAACTAAATTATGACGTCACCACTAAATAATTGCATCAATATCTAAGAGAAAAGGAAACGAGGTGAAGCGTCGAAAGAAAACTAAAACATGACGTCACCAAGTAGAGACTCGATTGTAACTGGTAATTGAAGTTGATGCCAGTGCTAGCACAAGTTAGTCCGACCTCTTTGGATCCAGGTTATGATTAAATGAATGACTAACTCATGAACGTCCACCATATTGGAAGTAGGGATGGGATATCGGAAGGAAAATATCGATATCAATATCGGTCAGCGATATCGATACCGATATTATATCGGTGCTAAAATATCGATATTCTTAAATATCGATATTGATATATCGGTAAATTACTATCTCTTTAAATAGATACACGCGCCATAACATATTGAAACGCCATTATTTGGCGTGTATAGTAATATAGATATTTAGTTGCATTTAAATGTTTCACGATAACTTTTCACGATATTTTCGAATATGTATATCAGAAATGAATACCTTTGATATCCTGTTATACAATATCGTTATTATATATATAATATATTAATGACAATATGGCGTAATATCGGTATTTTCAAAACACTTGGATCATATATATATATATATATATATATATATATATATATATATATATATATATATATATATATATATATATATATATATATATATATATATATATACTATTAATAATAGCTAATATGGCATCAGAATATTACTGAGATTACATACATAATATAACGGAAACATGGGGATATTAATATTTAGTAGCAATATCGGTATTAGTTACATTTATGTAAGGTAATATCGATATTAGTTACATTTATATTAGATAACATCGGTATTAGTTACATTTATGTTAGTTAATATTGATATATCTCATATTAAAGGTAGATAATATCAATATTTAGTACATATGTTAAATAATATCGATATTAGTTATATTTATGTAAGGTAACATCGATATTAGTTACATTTATGTAAGATAATATCGGTATTAGTTACATTTACGTACGATAATATCGATATTAGTTACATTTATGTATGATAATATCGATATAGTTACATTTATGTTAGATAATCGGTGTAAATACAATTATGTTAGTTAGCATCGATATTTCTCACATTTAACGTAGATAATATCGATATTTGTTACATTTATGTATAATAATATCGGTATTAGTCATATTTATGTAAGGTAATATCGATATTAGTTACATTTATGTATGATAATATCGATATTAGTTACATTTATGTTAGATAATATCGGTGTTAAATACAATTATGTTAGTTAGCATCGATATTTCTCACATCAAACGTAAATAATATCGATATTTTTTTACATATATGTTAAACAATATCGATATTAGTAACATTTATGTAAGATAATATCGATATTAGTTACATTTATGTAAGATAATATCGGTGTTAAATACAATTATGTTAGTTAGCATCGATATTTCTCACATTTAACGTAGATACTATCGATATTTGTTACATTTATGTATAATAATATCGGTATTAGTCATATTTATGTAAGGTAATATCGATATTAGTTACATTTATGTTAGATGATATCGGTATTAGATAAATTAATGTTATTTAATATCGATATTACTTAGATTGAAGGTAGATAATATCGATATTTAGTAAACATATGTTAAATAATATCGATATTACTTACATTTATGTAAGATGATATCGTTATTAGTTACATTTTTGTTAGTTAATATTGATATTCAGTACATATGTTAAATAATATCGATATTAGTTGCATTTATGTAAGATAATAACGATATTAGTTACATTTATGTAAGATAATATCGGCATTATTTACATTTATGTACGATGATATCGATATTAGTTACATTTATGTAAGATAATATCGATATTAGTTACTTTTATGTTAGATAATATCGGTATTAGTTACATTTATGTACGATAATATCGATAATAGTTACATTTATGTATGATAATATCTATATTAGTTATATTTATGTTAGATAATATCGGTGTTAAATACAATTATGTTATTTAATATCGATATTACTTAGATTGAAGGTAGATAATATCGATATTAGTTACATTTATGTAAGATGATATCGTTATTAGTTACATTTTTGTTAGTTAATATTGATATTCAGTACATATGTTAAATAATATCGGTATTAGTTACATTTATGTAAGATAATATCGATATTAGTTACATTTATGTAAGATAATATCGGTATTATTTACATTTATGTACGATGATATTGATATTAGTTACATTTATGTAAGATAATATCGATATTAGTTACATTTATGTTAGATAATATCGATATTTGTTACAGTTTTAGTAAATATTATCGATATATTTTATATTTATGTTAGATAGTTTCTATATTTGTTATCGTTATATTTGATAATATCGATATTTGTAATATTTATGGGAGATGATATCCATATTTGATAAAGTTATGTTATATGATATTGATATTTGTTATATTTATGTGATATAATATTGATATTCGATACATTTATGTTATACGATATCGATATTAGTTACTTTTATGTTGAATAATAACGATATTAAATACTTTTTTTTATGATATCGATATTTGTTTTTTTTATCTTAGATAATATCGATATTTGTTATATTTATATTAGATAATATCGATATTTGTTATATTTATATTAGATAATATCGATATTTGTTATATTTATGTGAGATAATATCGCTATTTTTTTATATTTATGTTAGATAATATCCATATTTTTTACATTTTTGGTTGATATCATATATCTTTGTTATATTTATGTGAGATTTATTGATATTTGTTATATTTAAGTTTTATTATATCGATATTTGTCACATTTATGTTATATTGTATTGATGTTTGTTCCATTTATGTTAGATAATATCGATATTTGTAATCCTTATATTAGATAATATAGATATTTTTTTTATATTCATGTGAGAGTACATCGATATTTGTTACATTTATGTTATATGATATCAATGTTTGTTTTATTTAACATAGATAATAAATTCTTTTGGCATCGTTTATGTTATATAATATCGATATTTGTTATTTATATGTTAGATAATATCGATATTTGTTATATTTTTGTCAGATAATATCGATATTTTTACATTTTTGGTGGATAATATCGAAATTAGTTACTTGTATGTTAGATAATATCAATATTTGTTGTATTTATATTAGGTCATATCGATGTTTTGCTACATTTGTGTTGGATTATAGAGATATTTCTTAAATTTATGTTAGATAATTACACCACTCAAGACAAACGATGATATTGATACAGCTATTAAAAAACTGACTGACTCTATAACTTGCAGTATAATTGACAACACAAGGACCACCAACATTAATGACACTCAACATACTGACTTGCCACAGCACATTCGATTCTTAATAAAGGAAAAACCCAGAGCGAGATCGAAGTGGCATAAGACTCGATACCCAGCTGACAAAACTTACTATACCAAACTAACTAACAAACTCAAGTCAGAAATAAAAAAATACAAAATTCAAAATTTACTGAGCTTTACTGAAAATCTTACTACAACAGACAAATCGTTATGGACAACCACAAAAAAAATTCTTAAGTTCAAAGACTGTAACCACCCACTCCTGACTGAAAACCAAACCTGGACAAGAACTGACAAAGAGAAAGCGCAGTTATTCGGACAACATCTTTACAATACTTATACTCCCCATCCAGATATCCTTAATCCCAATCACCTCGAAAGGATAGAAGAAGACCTAACTATTCCCCTCCAAATGACCCTTCCACATAAAGCTTTCCATCCTTCAGAAATATCCAATATCATTCATAGATTACCTGCTCGAAAAGCTCCTGGCCATGACCAAATCACTTCCCATATCTTAAAACATCTCCCTCAAAAAGCCATCCTATTCCTCACCTACATCTACAATGCCGTTCTCCGTACTACTTATTTTCCTGCCTCCTGGAAATTATCCATAGTAAAAATGATTCCTAAACCCAAAAAGCCACCTGAAAATCCATCTTCCTACCGTCCCATATTCTTTTATGTATTATGGGTAAAATTATGGAAAAACTCCTTCTGAAACGTATATACCCAATCCTTGATTCCCATCATATTATTCCAGATCACCAATTCGGATCTCACTCCACTATCCAGCAATGCCATCGTGTGGTGGACGTTGTCTCCTCTGCGTTGGAGCGCGGATTGTACTGCACAGGAGCCTTTCTCGACGTAGAACAGGCCTTTGACCGAGTCTGGTACCCGGGATTGCTTTACAAGCTCCGTCTATTCCTCCCTCCTACCTATTTTCTAATTATCCAATCCTACCTCGCTGATAGATCTTTTAAAATAAATCACAATAGTTCCTATTCCTCCCTGTTTTCTCAATCTGCTGGTGTTCCTCAAGGCAGCATCCTAGGACCCGTTCTTTATACAGTCTATACAGCTGATATCCCAACCCATCCAAAAACTTTCCTTTCTACCTATGCTGATGACACGTGTGTGCTATCAGTAGATAATGATCCTGTTACAGCCTCTCACACTCTTCAATCCCACATCCGAGACCTTGAAGTATGGTGCCAGAATTGGAGGATTAAAATTAATTCTAACAAATCCCACCAGATAACATTTACCCTTCGTCGTAAACCCATGACTTCCTGCCCTACAGTATCCTTCAATGACACTCCACTAGCCCCTGTTGAACAGATTCGATATCTAGGACTCCACCTTGACAAACGTCTAACTTGGAACCCCCATACAAGACTGAAACGACAAGAAACTGCCCGACGTTTTCGACTACTTCAACACTTACTGGACAAATTATTATATTTGTTCTTAGGTAACAATAACTGCTAACTACTTATGGATTGATTTAAAATAAAACTGCATGCAATGAATAGACATTATTTAAAAATTACCTTTAAAGGCAGTCAGTTAAATGAATTAAATTGGCTCTGTGAATAAAGTTACATATAATAACACTTAGAAATATTATACAATTATAACAAACAAAACAGGCAATACATTATTTGATGTAATTTTGTTAGTTCTATTAATAGGTTAGTTCTATCATAACAATGAAATATCCTTAAATTGAATTTATTACAAACATTAAAACTTTTATATTGCCATTTAATAGAGGTTATTATTAGGCGATTAGAGCACATTTAATACAATAAATTTTTAACAATGAATGGCATACTGTTGTAGAATTTTGCTAATGGATATACAATTTTGAAATTATTTCACTAATGAATTGAATAAAATATATTTAATATCTTGGCCCTATGGAAATACAATTTTGACTATAAATTGAATAAAAGATGTATCATTTTGGCTGTAACCAATTATGAAATGAAAAGAACAAATGTTTTAACATCTTGGCAATATATAAATACAATTTGACTTAGATTGTCTAGGTCCAGAGTTATCAAATGGTTAGGTATCTAGGCCCGATAGGGCAATTTGTTAGGATATCTAGGCCCGCTGTGACCAATTGTTAAGATATCTGGGCCCGGAGTGACCATATGTTTAGAGTAATCACCTCCAAATAAATGTAAAGATGATCACTCCTTTAGTAGTATATAAGTGGACTGTATGAAAAATATAACTAAATGAAATAAGGCTGGGCCAAGATATAAGAAACACAGTATGGGGATAAAATTAATTATATTATAAAGAAAATTGGTACATATCTTACCTAACGGCCAGGTGTTCATTAGGACTGGGTTAGTAAATTGTGCTATTGTAAATTATAACAAGTGATAACTTATGTGGTGATCTCTGAGATGGTGAAAAATGCTCCGGAAGGTGAATCTGTTCTTCTCTCCTCCTCTCCGTCCCCCCTTTGGCCAAGGGGTCTTCTAAATTCTCTACTCCATGGTAAAGGGTGGTTCTACAGGAGGAACAAAAAAAACTAGAGCAGGCTGTCTGGCACAACCAGCCAGAACCTGCAACTTCAGTTTCTTTCTCGGCCGCTAGGGGCGCTCTCTTTCTCCCTATGGCCACTAGATGGCAGAGCAGTGACATTAATTTCTCTTTTCGGGAACCCGAAACAAATGGTCTCTTGAATTTCGAAAATGAAGGATGACAGAATGGAGGTGATGTCGACAGGATGTTGGTTGTAAAAAGAATAAGGATCAGGAGGTTGAGGTGAGTAGCTGATGTGGTTATAATTGGTTGCTGGAAAGTGGATACGCTGTGGTGTACAAGGAGTTGATTCGGTTTTTGAAGGTTGGATTGGGTTTGATCGGATAGGTAGAGTGGACCTTAGGGTTGGATGCGGAGATGGTAATATAACCCGCAACGGAAAGTGATGGGGAGGAATTGACTGAGGTTTAGACTGGAAAGATCTGGCCTGAGGTTTGGATTGGGAGGTCTGTGGCTTGATTTAAGAGGTCTGAGGGTTGGGAGACCCGAGACGCCTGAGGTTGTTGTTCCCTTGTTGCTTCTGAGTAAGGATTGTCCTGTGTCCTGTTGACGTGGATGGTTGCTGGGTGGTGGCTTGAGTTGGTAATTTATTCAATTCAGGAAAAATAGCCGAACATTGAAACTCAGGAAGCTGGATGTATCTCTTTTCCTGGCGTTTAACTGTTGTATGTAGATTACGGTTTCTGAGCTGACTTTTTAGACGGACCCGGGTAGCTCGCCAGGTGTCCTTCTTCACAGAGAGCACATTTTGTTGGCTCATCTCTAGGTCTGCTACATGCGTTAGAGGCGTGTGGGCCGGCACATTTGACGCACCTGGCCTGGTGTTAACAATAACTCTTTGTATGCCCCAAATTTTGGCATTTGGTGCATTCAACAATGATATTTGTTTGTCTCGGCTCCTCAAATTTAACAGTAGAGTAATCTAGCCGGTTGATATTAAAGATATCTGAATTATTTTTTGATGCTCTAAATCCACGAAAAATAATGGTAAAGGATATTTATCCGTAGGGTGTAATACACATGACACATTTCTTACGATGTGACCGATTTCATCTAATTCTTCTTTGATAACATCTGTAGGGGTTGTTTAATGGAAACCTTGTAAGACTGCACTGTAGGATTTTTTCTGTTTTAACTGGTAACAGTGAAAATCATAGTTTTTAGTGTGAGGTGGCTGATCAGTATTTTATAGGTTTCTTTGGAAGTGGTGTTTATTTTTACGTCACCAAATCGAGAAAAACATCGAAAATTAGTAGGTCCAATTAGTAGCAAAGAAATAACTAAATTTTATGAAATTTTCTATTTTCGATACGTAGACGGGTGGTGTCTCGGGATCAGTAAAACCCTGTGGCTCCGGAATCGCATTTGGTTTATTTAGCGTGGTAGTTGGATAATTGCTAGTTGAGGTACTTAGTTTAGAGGTGTCTTATGTAATAGCTGCAGTAAATTGGCTGCGAGTAATAAGTTTTTTTAAATATTGCTTTATTGAGAAATAATACAATCTGCCACTATCTTGGGCAATAAGTATTTAGGCTAAAAGAAGTCATTCATACCATATGTACAGAGTAAAAAAACAAAACCAAAGTAATAGACATAACAGTAATAATAATAGTAATAATGAATAAATAAATTAAATATATATATATATATATAGGAAAACACTGGGCCTTTTCCTGCACTTGTAGAGGGAAAAGCGGAGTCCAGGAGATCCAAGCGCCTCGCTCTCAGACGCGTCACTGGTGTGAGCCAGTGGAGGCCGAGCTAGGGCGCAATAGCCACAAACATAAATTACATGAATGGAGGATCTGACCAGTGTCAGATTTCGATTTAAATGTTTACAATACGTCTCGGGCCACTGCCGTTTCAATCTTCGAGGAGGATCGTAGGGATGGGTGGTGATGAGTAAGGTTCTGATGAAATTTGAAAAATTTGGATGGTACCAGGTCTAAAATAAATGGAATTTTAAGGTCGTGGTGTAGGGTACAGTTGGTAACGTAATATGGAGCATTAACTATTGTTCGAAGAAATTGGAAGGATTGGATGCGTTTGATGTTAGAATGTTTAGCTGTCCCCCACAGTTCAAGTAGGTAGGTCCATATAGGTTTCAGTTCTGTCTGGTATATTAGTAATTTGTTACCAACTGTAAGATGAGATTTTCTTTTTAGTAGTCTGTATAACTGGCCGAATCTGCGGTTGAGATCTTTTCTTTTAAGTCTTGAATGTGGGTTCCACGTCAGTCTTTTGTCTAGTAAAAAGCCAAGATACCGGACTGTGTCAGAGGAAGGAAGCGGTATGGAAATCAAATTAACCGTTTGACAGGATTTACGTCGAAGGGTGAATGTGACCTGTGTACACTTGCTTCGTTCACCTTAATACGCCAAGCATTACACCAGTCTTCGACAAGGGAAAGGTGCTTTTGGAGATTCAGCGATGCTGCTTCAGGATCGGAATTCGTTGACAAAATGGCGGTATCAAATGCAAATGTTGCCAGAATGGTATCGGGATCGGTAGGAATATCGGCGGTGTAGAGGATGTAGAGGACGGGTCCCAAGACGCTGCCTTGAGGAACACCAGCCTCAACAATATAATGGTTGGAAAATTCTGAGCCACAGCGAACTCGAAAGGAGCGGTTTGATAGATAGGATCGGAGGACTAGGTATAAGGATTGGGGTAAATGGGTTCTGAGCTTAAAGAGCAATCCCACACCCGGTCAAAAGGCACCCGAACAATACTCCTTGCACTCAAGGGTGGAGGAAATGTGGTCCACAACTCGGAGTCCTTGCTGAGCCTTGGAATGTTGAGGACGAAATCCGAATTGATGAGAAGGAAAATTTTGAAATTTGACTAGGATCCGTTTTAGTAGGAGCTTTTCGAAAATTTTTGAGAGGATCGAAAGAAGGCTAATAGGTAACATGGCGTGTTGTTAGAAGGTTTGCCTTGTTTTAGGAAAAGGATGATAGTCGAATGTTTCTATAAGAGAGGGAAATAGGTAGTGCGTAGGATACATTTACAGAGATATGTAAGGAATGCAATAGCTTTAGGTGGAAATTGTCTTAAGATTTGAGAAGTAAGGAGATCGTATCCAGGGGATTTACAGAGAGGAAGCTTTTTAAGAAGATATTTGACCTCAGAGGGGTTAACTGCTTTAGGTGGTAAGGATAGTTGTATTGGTGACGTAAGGAACTCTGTTGCAGTATCGGTTGGATTGAGCTCAGGATGAGAAGTGAAAACTTTGAAAAGGTGCTGTGCGAATTCCTCGGCTTTATCCTTGTCAGAAGCAGCCCAGGAACTTTAAAACAATTATTAACAACGGTAATTTTGTATATTTAAGAACCAAATAAAAACTAGAATGAAGATGAGAGTATTTTATATAATTGTGGTCCTTACAACATATTACCTAAGTAGTCAAGAAAATGGTAAAAAGAATCACAAAAAAATACATCAACTGAAACCACTAAATTTTATCCTGTAGTACTTATCGTATAGAGGTATACTCTAAGTTTCAATTTTTTTTTCCTTTTTGAGATATTTTACTATAAATATTACTGAGCTGAAAAATAATCCTTCTTTGAAAATCTATATTGAAAAAAAGATACAGCGTACACGATCAAAATTTTAGTGAAACAGTAATGAATTGATAAGGCTATATAAGGGAAATAATTAAGCGTAATAATCATTTCTAGCCTTACTTGTCATTCTTTCGTGATTTTTTTAAACCATTTTCTTGGTTACTTTGGTAATGCGTTGTAAGGACCAAAATAATCTCATCAGCATTCTAATTTTTGTTTCGTTCTTAAATATGAAAAATTACGGAAGTTAATATTTTTTAAATAAAACGTTATTTTAACATTTCAGAGAATTTATAACTCCGGAACTAGCTTAGTCTCAAAGACCAAATTTATATCAATTGCTTGTTTCAATTAAAATATATTTTTTTTTTTTAAATTTTATTCGTATATATTACAATTTGTCATAATAGACAATAATAATAGTGCTACAGGATCTCATTCATACAATATTTACTATATAAACAAAAGGAAAGTCAAATTACATAAAATAAAATCAAAATAAATAAACGTATACAATAACAAAATCTGGTACTAATTGTACCCATTAAAAATTTTCTGGTTGTGGACTGTATGGTAAAAAATAATAATAAAAACTTTAAATTTATATTCTGCCCAGAATAAGGGATCTCCAAGTCGTTTTACAAATAAATTTAAGATAGACAGCAGCTTACCTAATCGCCTTCTTGTGTCTTCTAGAACGGGCCCGCTCAGGCTTGGCAGTCTCCTCCAGCTGCTCCTAGATTTATCTTGTAAAACTTAGGAGAACCTAAATTCTTGAAATTGAGTCCCTCTATCGTGACCGGGAACCGAATATCACCACAAATATCGTCACGGACTACAAAAAACATGCAATCGGGACAGAATCTCAATTCACACTGACACTATAGCAAAAAACAAAAGACTGTCGAATTAAACATATGTGTATCCAAGGCCCAATCTAATTAAATTTGAATCAAAATAAATATTATTATTTTTAATTCGCGTAATCGCGAACACACACCCGCCCCTGAAGGTTCCTATCTTCAGCAAAATCAAATAAAGACTTCAAAACATTTTTTTAACTATCCTAACTAGAACTATTTTTTAAACAAACTAAATAAACACAAATCCAATCCAAACGTATTTACCATGTATACAACGACTACTGAGCCGGGACCTACTGAGATGGTAGAGGATATAGTTTCACGACCAGCCGCTTATAATTTCCGGATCAAGTTCGAACTACGGCCACACAGATAACACCATCGGCAGGATTTTCCTTTCCATCGACATGAAACCACGAACCATTGGGGGTTGGTTCCTGAATTTTGACTATCCTATTGGCCATAAAAGTTTGCCACCTGAATGAAGAAGCACGGATCCAGCAAAGAACTATTTCTGAGCCCATAAAATAAATCGTACGATCGACAGGTCGAAGAAGCGTCAATGTCTTGGTAATCGTGTTCACTAAGTTGATTAGAAGTAATGCGGCACATAATTCCATTCTAGGAATAGACGGTATTTTTGTATGAGCTACTTTTGATTTTCCACTGATCATACTGACGTAAGATTCATAACCAAATCGCTCGACATTGGCATATAGCACAGCCCCATAACCCACCATCGAAGCATCTAAAAACCCGATTAAATTTATTTTTTCTTCAGGGTAAATTCTTATATGCCGTGGAATTCTCACATCTTCCAAACTAGTATATTCGAACTGAAACTGTTGCCATTGTTTAGCAACTAAGTCTAACGGTGGCTCATCCCAATCTACCCCTTCTTTCCAAAGCCATTTTATAAAAACCGTATAAAGCATAACTGGATCTAGCAGTCCCATCGGATTGAAAATCCGGAAGACAGTTGGCAAAATGTTGCGCTTTGTGCCACTCTTAAATTCAATACCTATTTTGAATTTCAAGAAATCGCTCTTTAGAACCCATCGTAAACCCAGAACTGACATAGAATGTTTCTCTGAAAGGTTTTCATTTTTCTCTTCATTGGACTTTGAGCAAGGAAATTGAATTAGATTAGAACCCTATTTAGTTAATTCGAAACCACCCCTTTGAAACATATCACGAGCCCTTCGACTGATTTCTAAAGCCTTGTGTACCGAAGGGAGTGAGCTGACCAAGTCATCCATATACATATCACGGGGTATTAAATTTGCGACCTCCGGAAAACTTCCTTTCTCGTCCTCGACAAGCTGGTTTACCGTATGGAGAGCTAAGAAGGGAGAGGATGACAACCCGAAAACCTCACAATTGAGTTCATAAACTGGAATGGGCTCATCGGGAGAAAATCTCCTTAGAAATCTCTGAAATTTCCTATGTTCAAGAGTTATCCAAATCTGTCTATACATCTGTTTGATATCTGCAGTAAGTGCAACTTCAAAAATTCTAAAATTTATTAATAACGACATAATATCGATTGGCAACTTAAGTCTGACAAATAAAATGTCATTCAGTGATTTTCCGGAAGTTGTTTTTGAACTCGCATTGAAAACAATTTTCAACGGAGTGATCAAACTTTGAGGTTTGAATATTCCTCGGTGTGGGATATAATATCCTTCAGAATTCAAATCTGCATCAGAAACTAATGATGCATGACCCTGATTTAAATAATATAGGATACCATCATTATACGTTTTCCTAAATTCTTGTAAACGACTTAAGCGTTTTTTTAAGGCTATGATGCACCTTTTGGCAACAGCAAGGGATGACCCTAAACCAGAAGGTTCTTCATGGAAAGGTAAACGCACAATATACCTTCCATATTCAAGCCTCCTTAGAGTCGAGGAAAATATCTCCTGACACTTAGCATCTTGAGGACTTAAGATAGGTGTTGGAGGAGAAGGAACTCCCTCTATTTCCCAAAAGGATTTTAATAAATTTCCTATAGGCGTCTCGTCAGTACAACAGAGTGATATATTAGGTTCTACGCTCTGAATGATTGGCGCTTTTCCCATCAATACAAATCCAAACGGACTTTGTATTGCTATCGGTTGATCAGAGGAACCACGAACTTGACGCCTTCCCAGAAAATATGGACAAAGCTCCGAACCAATAATTCCATCAATGGCACCAGGAGTGTCAAAATTTGGATCTGCTAGCTCTAAATTTTTAAAATGATCCATTTGAGCCCTATCTATCGGGGTTGACGGCATTCTATCAACAATTTTGTCAACAACGAACGAATCAATGTCATACATTACATCAGGATTTCTTATTGATGACAATACAAACATTGTTTTGCCCCCAACCGGTTTCGATAAGCCTCCAAACCCCAAAATAGAGGATTTTATTTTTTCAATAGAGAGCCCCAATCGGCGACATGCGCTCCAAGTGATGAAGTGAGACTGACTTCCTGAATCTATCAACATTCGTACCCTTTGTAATTGCCCCGAACTATCTCGGACGTTTCCTACTACCGTTGCTAGAAGCATTGTATTTTGTAAGGGAGGAAGATGTTTATCTTTATACAATGAACAAAGACTTGTACTCGAATCCGATGTTCGGTCTTTAGGGGGATTCACCTCGTTTAAATCGTCATTGTTGCGTTGAAATTCGAAATGCAAGAGAGTATGATGAGGTAGATCGCATTTCGAACAACTTTTAATTATGCTACACTCTTTTGACCTATGGTTCTGAGAAAAACATTTTTGACAAAGTCTCTTATTCTTAATCTGCCTATAGCGATTCCAAGGGGACAATTTTGAGAACTTTGCACAATCTGGAATTGTATGCGAACCCTCGGAACAAAATTCACAGCAAGATCCTGAAATGGAGTCTGGGGTTACAGATTTTGTAACAAATGAATGAGTAGTGCGTATATTACGCTTTGGATGCTGGAAAGTTTCTGATAGAGGTATTGTCTTAATTTGTTTTTCTAAAAATTTAACCAAATCATAGTATTCGGGAATATTTTTATTTCTATAAGCGGCCTCAAATTCCCTTCGTGTAACCGGATCAAGAACCCTTAGATCCATATAAAAAAAAATATAATCCTCAAGAGAATTAATAGAATCTAATTGCTTCAGCGCTCCGATCGAAGCACAAAATTTATCTAAAACCATCGTCAAACCTTCTCGACTCTCTGATTTGAGCGATTTAAATCCATAAATTTGATCTATATGACTATCGGCTAAGCTTCGATCATCATTATAACGATCAAAAAGACTCTTCCATATTACCCTATAATTGCTGGCTATTGGTTTTAGTGTTTTACAAATGCTAGCGGCTGGACCGTTCAATTTTGAAACTAAATATTGTAATTTTTCTAACTCAGATAAGCCCTCGTTTTCGTGAACTAATGTTTTAAACAATTCATAAAACACTGGCCATTCATCTACACGCCCATTAAAGGTAGGAATATCAATTCTTGGAAGTTGTACTTTCCTTTCCGGCTCAGCATTCATTTTTCCGCCCCTCGATTCAGTAGGACCTACCGTCGATTTAGTAAATTCCCTAGCGGCGACTAACCTAACCAATCCTACCATATCTATCAATACATCGTCGAACTCCGGTGTAAAATTTTTATCTAACTCACATTGAATTTCATTAATCCTAAATTCTGTCTTCTCAAACTCAACCACCGTTTCGTCTAAGGATTGATATAAAATTTGAAATTGATCAAGTAATTTTTTATCTTGGCTAGTGACTTTTAAAGCAAGGTCGTATAGACGTTGAATCCTTTTAAAGTATTTTTCTTTCTTTGCAATAAGTACTCTTAAAGATGATTCGGACATGTTTGCAAATAATTTTTAATTTAACTTCTAAAATTAAACACTAAGGCAACCTACCAAATAATAACAAAAAAAACAGATGTTTTAATTCGATATAATATCGATAAAAAGATCGATCGGATATCGATTTATCGATACGGTTCCTATCGATTCTTGGGCTAAAAAATCAACCCTTTTGCCCAGATTACGAATAGAAATTGTATAAAACGGATTTAACGATCAATCCCAATCTCTAAAAATCCGGCTCGGTCTGGACCAATAAATTATGGTACTAATTGTACCCATTAAAAATTTTCTGGTTGTGGACTGTATGGTAAAAAATAATAATAAAAACTTTAAATTTATATTCTGCCCAGAATAAGGGATCTCCAAGTCGTTTTACAAATAAATTTAAGATAGACAGCAGCTTACCTAATCGCCTTCTTGTGTCTTCTAGAACGGGCCCGCTCAGGCTTGGCAGTCTCCTCCAGCTGCTCCTAGATTTATCTTGTAAAACTTAGGAGAACCTAAATTCTTGAAATTGAGTCCCTCTATCGTGACCGGGAACCGAATATCACCACAAACATCGTCACGGACTACAAAAAACATGCAATCGGGACAGAATCTCAATTCACACTGACACTATAGCAAAAAACAAAAGACTGTCGAATTAAACATATGTGTATCCAAGGCCCAATCTAATTAAATTTGAATCAAAATAAATATTATTATTTTTAATTCGCGTAATCGCGAACAAAATCTATAGACAAAATAAATACAAATAAATGAAGTTAACAAATAAATAAACAAAACATGTCTCATTCATACCTATGTACAATATTTACAATCAGCTCGGGAACCCCGGACGGGGCTTGTCCCCCCACTTGTGGAAGGACAAGCAAAGCCTAAAGGATCCCAGCGCCTCCCTCTCAGCCGCATCACTGGTGAGAGCCAGCGGAAGCTAAGTGAGGGCGCCACAGCCACAATCACACCGCACATGAGAGGAGAATCTGACCAGTGTCAGAACTCCAGAATAGATGTTTACAATATGTCTCGGGGCCACTGCCGTTTCAACCTTCTAGGAGGGTTGTATGGATGAGTGGAGCTGGATAGGGATTGTGCTAGAGGATTAGGATGATGAATGAGGTTCTGGTGGAATTTGGAAAATTTAGATGGAATCAGGTCTGAAATAAATGGAACATTAAGATCGTGGTGCAAGGTATAGTTGGATACATGATAAGGAGCATTTACTATTATTCGCAGGACTTTGGATTGAAAGGATTGAATGCGTTTGATGTTAGAACGTTTAGCTGTTCCCCACAGTTCAAGTCCGTAGGTCCAGATTGGCTTCAGTATTGTCTTGTAAAGTAATAATTTGTTGTCAACTGTAAGCTTAGATTTTCTGTTTAGTAGTCTGTATAACTGTCCGAATCGTCTGTTGAGTTCTTTTCGTTTAAGTCTTGTATGTGGGTTCCACGTCAATCTTTTGTCTAGTAGTAAGCCAAGATACCGGACTGTGTCTGAGGAAGGAAGCGGTATGGAATTGAAATGAACCATTGGACAGGATTTGCGTCGAAGGGTGAAGGTGACGTGGGTGCATTTGCTTTCATTAACCTTAATACGCCAAGCATTACACCAGTCCTCGATAAGACAAAGGTGTCTTTGCAGGATTAAGGATGCTATTTCAGGATCGGAATTGGATGATAGGATGGCGGTGTCATCTGCAAATGTTGCCAGAAAGGTGTCAGGATGAATAGGAATATCAGCAGTGTAAAGGATGTAGAGGACGGGTCCCAAGACGCTGCTTTGAGGAACACCGGCCTCAATGGGATAAAAGTTAGAAAATTCTACACCACAGCGAACTCGGAAGGAGCGGATTGAGAGATAGGATCGTAGAATGAGGTATAGAGACTGGGGTAAATGCGTTTTAAGCTTGAAGAATAATCCGGTGTGCCATACCCGGTCAAAAGCTTGCGCTATGTCCAGAAACGCACCAGAACAATACTCTTTGCATTCAAGGGCTGAGGAAATATGGTCTACAACTCGGAGTCCTTGTTGAACAGTGGAATGATGAGCACGGAAACCAAACTGATGGGAAGGAAGATTTTGTGATTCTAATATTGGCAGGATTCGTTTTAGAAGGAGTTTTTCAAAGACTTTTGAGAGGATGGGGAGTAGACTAATAGGTCTGTAAGATGAAGTGTTGCTGGAAGGTTTACCTGGTTTTAGGAAGAAAATGATTGTGGAATGTTTCCACAAGAGAGGAAAATAGGTGGTGCGTAGGATGCAGTTGTAGATATAGGTTAGGAATATAATAGCTTTTTGTGGAAGTTGACGGAGGATCTGGGGGGTAAGGAGATCATCTCCAGGAGATTTACTGAGGGTCAGTTTCTGGAGAAGATATTTAACCTCAGAGGGATTAATAGCTTTAGGAGGTAGGGAAAGAGGTGTTGGTAACAAAAGGAAATCTTGTACGGTTGCGGTATGATTGCTTTAGGATTCCGGGTGAGGAGTGAATACTTTGGAGAGGTGTGTGGCGAATTCCTCGGCTTTATCTTCATCAGACGCAGCCCAGGAGTCATCACCACGCCGGAGAGGATGGGAAACTTGATGTGATTTTAAAATCTTCTTCGTGACATTCCACAGGGAATTATCACTAGATGACAGAGAGAAGAGGTAGGAATTAAAGGACTGGGAACGGAAGGTCGCCAACTCCTGCCTCAATTGTCTACAATAGAAGTTATAGGAGTTATCTGTTGGGTGTCGGGTGCGCTGCCATAATGATCTGGCACGGCGTTTTGCATGGATTAGGTCTGTAAGGTGTTGAGGCAAATGGTTTTGGTGAGGAGTTATATTGGAGTGCTTAGGAGAGGAGGCAGTCCAGACAGCTTGCTGAATGGCGGTTGTGAAGGAGTAGACGGAATCGTCAAGGTCTTCTGGGGTTTTGAGGGTCGCTCTGAGGTTAATATTATCGGTCAGGATTTGGCGAAATAGGTTCCAGTTGACAGGGCCTCGGATAAATGACGGTGGGATAGGTTTAGGAATTGGAGTGAGAGATACTTTTAGGATCAGTGGACTATGGTCTGAGGATAGTTCATCAAGTCGAGTTACAGATAAGTTGAGAGAGCCTAATCCGCTGTGAATGAAGAAGTCAAGGATGTCAGGATTACGGTTGGGATCGGTTGGCCAGTAGGTAGGGGAATCAGGAGGTAGGAGATTGAAATGACGGGAGTTGAGTGCAGACAGCAAATTTCGTCCACGAGAATTCGTGGTTCTCGAACCCCACTGTTGATGCTTGGCATTTAAGTCTGCACCCAGAATGAAATGATTTCCTAAGGTATTTAGAAAGGATACAAATTCGGTGTTGGAAATGGAGTGTTTGGGAGGGCAATATGCTGATGTAAGGGTTACCGGAAAGGAAAAAGTTTTGATTACTATGGCTGTGGTTTGTAGGAAATCATAGGTAGGAAGTGGGAGTAAGTGATGAGAGAGGGACTGGTGCACAATGACAGCAGTACCGGCATGGGCTTTGCCGTCTGGGTGGTCCGTACGGTATGTTACGTATTGAGGTATTTTGAAGAACTGTTTAGTGGTTAGTCTAGTTTCAGTAATAAGTGCTACGTCAACGTTTCTGTCTTGCAATAAAGCTGTAAGTTCGTCAGTATGATTTCTAACACCATTCGCATTCCATAGGAGAATGGATAAGGAGTTAGGTGAAGTCATTTAAGGATTTTTTAAGGAAGGGATTAAGTTTGATACTAGATTAGTAAGTAGTGATATTAGCGGCATAACGAGGGATTTGATTTCAGTGATGAAGGATGTCATCAAACTTGTAAGGTCTGAGACATTTGATGAAGGAGGAATATGAGAAATTTGATGCGGGTGAGGTTTTTGAGGGTTGGGTAAATTTTGAGGAATAGCTGGTTGTGGAACGGTTTGAGGATTTTGAAGCGTGCGTTGTTCCGGCAGGGCCTCGGCCTCTTTGTTCTGGTTCCCACCTCCAAGTAGATGGGCAAATGTAACATTGGAATCAATTGTTTTTGAAGGTTGTCTTCTGCTTCTGATCGGTTCAGCTGTTTCATCCAGATTCTGAGGTTTTTGGTATCTGCTTTTGAGGTTCTTGTAGATTTGACATCCCTTGTAGCTAGCCGGGTGGTCCTTGAGGCACAGAGCACAAACAGCGGGTGTTGATCTTGGTCTTGTACATTCTTCTGACTTATGTTGTTCACCGCATTTCACACAGCGTGGTATGTGGTGACAATAACTTCTAGTATGACCAGATGCCTGACAATTGTGGCACTGTACTATTTCTTTCTTAGTGTAAGGTTTTTCAACTCTTACACTAGTATAGTATAATCTATTGAGGTCATAAATTTTTTCGACTCCTGCTGATGGCTCCAAGTCCACAAAGAATAGAGGCAGTGGAATTTTATCTTTTAGGACGTTGGTGACTTGCCGCACTTTATAGCCTATCTCCGTCAGTTCTTCTTGGATAGCTGCTGCTGGTGTCGAAGGGTGTAGGTTTCTAATTACAACCCTTAAAGCTCTCTCCTGGCGTAACTGATATGTATGAAAATCAGCTTTGGTCTCCGTCAGATATTTTACTATTTTTCTGTAGGTTTCGGCGGTAGTCGGGGATATTTTAGTATCACTGGTTCTACTTATACAATAATAACTGTTAGGATCGGTTAATTTATTTAGATGCACACACAGTAGTTGAAAGTTTTTAATATTTTTAACAAATATTGGTGGAGGTTGTGGTTCTTTTGGTATAGGAGAAGATTCCATTGATTCTTTTTTAATTTGAAGGATCTGAAATGGGTTCGGTGTAAAAAACGGCGATTCTTCAGATAATCCTTGTGATGATGTGCTAGGCTGTGGTTCAGATCCTAAAGAGGTAGCTGAAGCAGTCGCTGGTGGAATCATTTTTTTATTATTATCACGGCGAGGTCTCTGTTTTGTGGGAGACGAGTTTGAACCTGCAGATCTAGATCTTTTACTTGTAACTTTCGAGGACATCACTTGATGAAAATATCGCATTGATTAAAAAAAATAAATAGGAATAAATATATAATGGAATAGGAATAAGAAGGAAAAAAATAAGTAAAAGAAAGATAAGGAAAATAAAAGCAAGCCCGAGCTTGCCGAGCTAGCGGCAATCAGCTGATCAGTGACCCTCCTTTCACTTTTTCGTGATTGTACAAAGTAAATTATAACTTTGCTTACCGAAATTTCTCCAATATTCACTGCTGTAGTATTCCTGAGGTCTAGTGATGTTTTCCAGACTGAACTCAAGCGAATTCCTACTGAAAAAAGCAAAAATCTGAGAGACGAAGTAACGTATGACTGTTATCATCGAGCGCATCAGCTGATATCATCAATTAATATCAATTAAACACATCGTATAGATAGGTAATCTGTATTAGTTTCATAATTGTTTATTCATTCTCTTTTGAGATATTTCCGTGTAAACATCTTGAAATATGTTTGCCAATTTTGAAAATTCATATACGAAAAAAAGACTATGTTCTCAAGGTCGAAATTTTTACAGCAAGCAGGACTATGACTAAGTTATATAAGAAAAATAATTAAATGTTAGTCTCTTTTCCTTTATTTACTTGTATCTCGTTTTTTATTCATTTTCGAGAATTTTTTAAACAACTTTCTTCACTATTTAGGTAATAAGTTTTAGGAACTAAAAATATAAAGCATGTCCTTATCTTATAGCTAATATTTCTTTTGATTTCATATCTAAAAAAGTACAGGAATTAGAAAGATGTTCCCATCACATGTTTTCACCCGTGAAGATGGCGTAAAACGGTTATTTAAGTATTGGCCCGAAAAAAATTTTGTTTACAGTTTTATGTTCACGAAAGGGTAAAGAATAACTGGTCAAAAATCACTTAAAAATGTTGAGTGGCAAGGTCTGAATGATTTCAAATAGATAGACCCATATATAAAACGAAAATACCGCCATCTAAATTCTTTACCAAATGACTTATATATAACGAAAATGGAATCAGACTAAGAAAACAATCTTATCTTACTTCAGTTCTTGATTATAAAGGAGTATAAAAGATATTTCCTCATAAAATTCCATGATTGACAACTTTCAAAAATGCTAAAACACACACTCACACAAACACAAAAACGGCCGAGGTAATGCAGATTCTGGGACAAAAGATTGGAGATCTACTTAAATTTATTCGAACAAAGCACAATGTTCTTGGACAAATCCAAAGTTATGCCAGTGAGATTAGTCTTTACTTTTAAAATCTGGGAACTGCTGTCTTGCCGAAAAAGACTGTAGATGGAATAGCCTAGACAGAGGAGCTTAATTCACAAGAGCGGATGGCGTATGATAATAGAAAAGATGAAGCAATTAGCTCGCAAGCGTTGTCAACTGCTAAGACCTATGGTAAGAAGAGGAACAAGCCGAATAAAACTGTGAAAATAAAACAAGTACGTGATCAGCCTCAGAAACCAGACCGTACTATTCGGCCAACAGCTGAGCCCAAGGTATCTTGAGCCATGGCAAGTAGTACGTAAGTGACCTAGGAAAAAATCTCATCTCAAACCACCGAGACCAAATGCCGTAATTTTTTCAGAAGTTTCAGAAGGACAGGCGTAAGCAGATGTGCTCCGGAAGATAAGAGATGACCTTGCAATGACGGAACTGGGTTCTTCTATAACTAGGGTCCGAAAAAACAATAAATGAAAACAAAAAAATTATTCTGGAATCAAGTCCCCTTAGAATAACGAACAATGAGCAAAAATAAATCCTTATAGTCTGGTTACTTAAGGAAGATATATATATGTTATGAAGACTCTGGCAACTTAAATAAAAAAAATAAAAATAAATGAGAGAAAAGAGGTGAACAAATGACTCACAAGACAACTTTTTTAAGACTGACTTTATTCTCCATTAATCCTATATTTATATATTCCCATCTTGTTTATGTGATAAGAGTTGGTATTAAGCTGATACCGACTCCCCCCCGCCAGTTTACGAACATCCCTCGTAAACTTACAGATCCAAGCGGGGAGCTGGGACGATCAGTCAGCCGACAAAAAAATGTACAAAAGACTAACTCTAAAAAGAACATAAGAAACAATAATATAATAATAATCAGCCTTGAAAATAACATAATACACAATAATAAAAAAAAAAAACTCCGTAAAAAGGAACGAAAGTGATAATACATATCTTGAAAGTCTGAATCACTAATAACCGAAACACTGAATATAAAAAGCTAAGGAAAAAAAGCACAACACTGTGAAACAACCTAAAAAAAAAATTAAGAAAGAAAAAACGGCGTACCGACGGGGCAAACCAGACAACTAGGGGTGCGGAGAATCAGAAGGAGGGAGTTTCAGCTGTTCTACGTGCACGTTCCTACGCTTTCTAGGGTCTTTCAGACTATCAATGGTGACCACATTGTGTTTGCGAATAGCTATAACGCGGAATGGACCCTCGTACCGCTCCAACTCCTTTCCCCGGTTCGAACCTCTCCGGCGGTACACAACTAGCACAATGCGAATTCCTCCCGCAATGTCCCTGACACCCAGGTTGTGTTTAGCGACCCGTCGACGTTTCTCCGACTCGATCCGCTCTCCGACCTTGCCCCAACGTTTCACCAACGACACGCGGTTAGCGACCACCCGATCCAAAGGTTCGGTGCCAGCAACGGTCCCCGACCAGTCCCTCTGGCGATCTCGCAAACCAAACATAATTTCGAACGGCGTGAAGCCCATAGCGGTATGCACTTAGTGATTGTACGCCGCTACCGCCTTCGCCATAGCTACATCTGGGTCTTCTTTTTTTTTTTTTTTTTTTCCACCCCTGCCTTGCCATTTCTGGCATACGGGGTTTGGAAGCAGTAGGGTAGTGCGCTGGGTATGCGCATGCTACTGCCCCCTAATCTCTGTTATTTTTTATTTTATTTTTTTGTCTTTTATGCTGTTTTTCTTGTCTGTTTGTCTTTATTTCAATAAAACTGTGGTGCAGCCTGGTGCACGGGTGTGTACCTTAACAAAGCTGCACCTTAACTGCTACTATGGTGTAACCCAGTGCGCAGGTGCGCACATTAGTGATGGGGTTACACCTTTTCCCTGTCCGTTGTATCCGTCCGGTCCACGTCATTTATCTAGTCAGGTCTGTTCCGCCGCACCCATCCGGTCCACCGCTTCCGTCCGGTCTGCCGCATCCGTCCGGTAATCCGCATCCGTCCAGTCTCAGTCTGCCTCCTCTGCTTCGTCTTCTGAAGACTCGCCAGGGTCAGGTGGTCTTAGCCTTCCTAGGGTGAAGTGATCAAGGCCCACCACCTCTTTCCACCCATATACAAAATCCTTAAAGGATGGGTATGCGTCTTCTTCCATCAGACGGAGGAAGTCTGACTCGGCGAGGGCGAAAACTCCGGTATGTCTCGACAACCTGGCACGGTGCCGCTCCATGGCAGTGCAAGATACAACGACGTGCTCTGCCGTTTCGGGGACTCCACAGGTGGGGCACAGGGGGTCGATTTCCTTGCCATGCTGGCGTAGTTTCCCCCGAAACCCTCCATGTCCTATTAGGATTTGCGAGACCCAGTAGTCAGGGAGGACCCACTTTGCCTTCAGTCTTCCTTGGACGGTGGGGAAGAACTTCCTAAGGGTGGCGCCTTACTGAATTGTCACCCACCGTCCATTCCATTCTTCTATAGTGGCCTCCCTGAGTAGTTCTTTCCATTTATTTGGGGTCTCACATCTGGGTCTAATCCGTTGGCCACCTGGTAGACCCGCAAGTGGTCACTTAATGTACTGTGGAGACGTTCAATTCCTCCCCTGCTCTTAGAGTGCCCTGGAGTATTGAGGTGCCACGTAAAGTCCGAGGTCTTAGCTTCCGCCCGCACAGGAGCATTGTCAAATTCCATGCCGCTGTCAGAACTCCGTAAAATTGAAACTACGTCCGCAAGGCTTCTAACAACGCCTCCGACGACCGTTGCTGGGCCAAGTACGCCATCGTAACTTTACTAAAAGTATCCTGGTAAATGTGTCGATCTGTAGATCCCTCGGAGCTGTCTCCGCGGTTGGCGTCTCTTCTTGCACGGCTTGGGGGGATGACGATCATACTTCGTAGTGAGGCAGACGTCGCAATTCCCGATGACATCGTGAATCGTCTTCCGCATGACCCACCAGAAATACCTCCGCTTCAGAGCCCGTAAGGTCTTCTGGACTCCGCGATGGTTCGTCTTACCCTGGTGGTAAGACGAACGTCACTTCCCAACGTCACTTCCCGTTGACGGTCCGCGTCCCTGAGTGTTTCCACCATCAGCGTGCATCGAACGAACGACCGATCCACCCCAATTTTCTCCTCGTACCAGAGCCGCTTGATTTTGTCCCACACGGTATTATTTCCGACATAAAGGTGATGCGTTCGTCCGGGCTTGGATGCGTCCTTAAGCGCACGGCAAATCCCCTCGCTAACACCCGGTCGCGACCAAATGGTAGTAATTTCAGTTTTCCCAAACTGGCTATATTTATGTTTGAGCAGCCCTGTCGTCCTCGTCTTCCAAATGATCTGCCTGGGTGTAGTTCCCCAGACGTTTCCCCTACCTCTTGCTCTACTGCGTTAACTACCAGGGCCCGAGACAGCCAGTCCGTCACCACGTTCTCCTTACCTGGCTTATACACAATGTCAAAATTGTATTGGCTGAGGAATTCCTTCCACCGGGTGACCCGCGCCGAGGATTCTTTCAGAGTGCCCACCCATTGTAAGGGACGATGGTCCGTGTGGACTTTGAATTTCCTTCCGAATATGTACGGCCGAAAGTGTTCGATGGCCCAGACAATCCCCAACAATTCGCGTTCCAGGGCGCTGTAACGAGTTTCCGCATCTGTAAGGCGACGACTAGCGTACGCGATAGGGCGGTCCCCCTCGAAATGCTCTTGAGATAATACCGCACCCAATACATATTCACTGGCATCGGTCGTGATGTGGAAGCATCGCGAGAAGTCAGGGAAACCGAGCACGGGCTCTTCCTGCAGCCTTGCCATACAACGTTCTAATGTTCTCCATCTCGGGCGTCACCACCACCTTCTTCCCTTTCTTGAGCAGGTTATTCAGGGCACTAAGTACGCCGTCATTTCTGGAATGAACCGCCTATAATAATTCAAAGTCCCAAGCAACCGCCTTATCCGGGGACAGCTTGAGGCCAAACTGCTGCATTCTGTCAAACACACTCCTCAGATGTTCGATACGCTGGTCTTCCGTTTTGCTAAAAACGACTAAATCGTCCATGTACACCTGACAGACCGATTCGTCTATCCCCCGCAAGAACTCATCCTTGAGTCTCTGAAAAGTGACGAACGGCATCCTACGGAACTCGTAATGTCCGCGTTCGAATGTGAATGCTGTCTTGTGGCAATCTTTGGGGTGCATCTTGATTTGGTGGTAACCCGCTTTAAGGTCGAGCGTACTAAATATAGTAGCCCCGTTTAGCCTTTCGAGGATGTCGTCAAATCTTGGAACGGGATACTTTTCATCCACCGTATTTTCACTTAATTTTCTAAAATCGACCACCAATCGATATTTCTCCCTGTTTTCCCCAGGTGCACTCTTCTTCTTAACTATCCACAGAGGACTATTAAACAGGGACGTGCTATCTACAATTATACCCTGATTCTTCAGATCCCGAATTTCTTCCCTGATGTGTTCCCTGAGTGCCTGAGGGTACCGCCTTTCTTTCACATATTGTTTCAGGGCAATCTTGTGCACGGTTTCCGGTTGCTCCCAGAATTTCGTTTTCGTTGAAGAAAATGTCGCGATATTCCTCCCTCAACTCTGTCCTCCAGTCCCTTACTCTATTTGCCGCTCCCATCCTCCCGTATCTAACGAAATCCCTGCACCGGTAGGTTTTCTTCCCTATCTTTATTGTCCAACGCCCCCCTTTGCTCCTAATTTTGGCTCCTACCTTCCCTAACAAATCTCATCCTACAATTACTCCATATTCGCGAGGCATGCTTCCGACCGTATGAACTGTAATGTCGCCTCCCCCTGTCACCCACCGGTCTAAACCTAGACGTACTTCCCCCCCCCCCTACGTCACACGGCCCACCCAGAGTGATCAATTTACATCTAAATACCTGTGGCTAGAGTGCCCCGCCGTCACGACACATCGATTCCGCCGCTCGCCGACTCATGATGGTGCTGGAACTGCCTGTATCGATCAGACACCTCACACCCTTCTCGACTCGAATAATAGGCAGACCACCGCACTCACTCCTGATGTTGCAGTTCACTATCGTGCGGTCGCCCCTCCTCTGCCATACTCCTCAGGCATCTGCTCGCACTCGCCTCTCCGCTGCTGCCGACCCTCTTCCGCCTCGTCGTCCTCCACTGCGCCTTTCTCTGCTGTTACATCCTGGTTCCACGTCGTCGTCGTCTGTTCCGGATGTTTCAGTACTGTCAGTGGAATCAATTGTTCCTCTACTCTTTTTCCACATCCTTTGGGCGTTCACCTCCATTGGTTCTCCTCTTGGTGCATCCCGTTGGCGGAAGATATACGGACACTGTCTTGCGATGTGGCCCTCCGTACCACATTCGAAGCATTTTGTCCTTGTACACTGTGCTACTAAATGTCCCGGCCTTCCGCATCCGTGGCATCGTCTTTCCTCACGTCTTCCAGTGGGTCTGGTCTTCCGCTGGGATTGCCTTCTACCTTCATTCGTGACTCTCTCGCGTCTTTCATACTCTGGATCCTTCCTCCTCCATGGCCCAGGGTTGGCTCAGGCTCTCCGGTAGGCTCCGCGGCTCCACCTCCACTTCTTTCACATCCATCCGTGTTTTCTCGTCTCGTGCGCTGGCGTCCATTAACTCTTGGGCGCACTCTACGAAGGAACGACCTTTAGGGAAACCGTCCTTTCTTCCCGTTTCCCTGGCCAGCTGCACTAGAAGAATTGGAGAAAGGAAGTCCATTCTAGCCGTCACCTCTACTGCGCTCATGATTTCTCGTAGCTTCTCCGTTATATTGTGAAACTGCACGAGCAACTCTCCTGCGTACTGTCCGCTGGACTGACGGGGGTGTTTCACCTCCCTGAACATCTGGAAGATGTCTTCCTCGGGACTCCATCTGCCGCCCCCGTAAGCTTTCTTGAGCCGTTCCTTTACTACAGCCCATGGGGTTACCTCGTCCGCTTGTATAAAGTTAAGGACGCTTCGCTTTACACGACACACCAGATCGGCTTTCAGCGACTCCGCATCTCCTTCTCTCAGTATACCATCCGCTACATTAATCTCGATGCGTGACATAATACGGTCACAGTTTTTTAGGAAATGGTTTAGTTCTCCCGTTTCCCCAGTAAATTTCTCGACATCCGAGATCGCCATCCTTAGGTCCTGTGCATTCGCAGCTTTCATTTTTAGCCTGGCTAAAGTGTTTGCGTGAGCCTCTGCTATAGTCTCCCGTGGTAACGGAGGCATCTCCACTTGCTGGACTGGGATCTCCACTGGTACTCCTGGTACTTGAAGGATTGCTGGTCTTAAAACGTTTTCTGCCATGTCAGTCGTTGAAAAAAAAAAAAAAATGCTCGTAAAAGAAGAAGCGTATAAACAAAAAAACTTTAAGCACTCGTATAAAAATAAATGAGAGAAAAGAGGTGCACAAATGACTCACAAGGCAACTGTGTTAAGACTGACTTTATTCTCCATTAATCCTATATTTATACATTCTCATCTTGTTTATGTGATAAGAGTTGGTATTAAGGTGATACCGACTCGCCTCGGTCCATAACTTATATATATATATATATATATATATATATATATATAAAAGAAAAAATCTGTATACATATAAAAGATCTAATATTCATTATATCTATAAATTCCAGAAGGATGAGGAACGAACGAGAAACGATTTGTAAAAGGATGCAGTTTTGTGTGATGGGGTATATATATTTATTGATTGGGTTCTGGTATTTAACGAATGGATATCAGAGCGGAGGGTGAGGAGCTCAGTTATGTAGGAAGGTTTTCTATTTTTTAATGTATGGAATAGGTAAGAATCAAGGAAATATTTTCGTCGTGTAGAAGGGTAAAGCCATTTTAAGATGATATAATAAACGGAATAGGGACTTGATTGAGAAAAAGAAACGAGTAGTATGGAAGGGAGTTCAAGGTTGGTTTTGAGCCGATGAGTATTGCTTTAGTTTAGTTTAATTGCAATTATCTGCAGCTTCATTTTATTTGCCCATTGACAGATTTGATTTAGATCATCCTGTACTTAATGAGTTGCTTCTATAAGATTAGAAGGGTGGAAAGAAAAGTAGGTCATCGGCGTAAAGATGGTATCGGGAGTGATGAATGGAATCTGGTAAATCATTTACATAAATCGAAAAAAGAGTAGGTGAAAGGGAAGAACCTTGAGGAATACCACGTGAGAGGAAGGTAGGAGATTAAGGACATTTGCAGGGATGTCTACTGTCTGCGAACGGTGGGATAAGAAGGAATAGAATTATTTCATGGTACTATTGGATAAGGACAAGTTACGGACTTTAGATAGTAGTATTTCATGATTAATACAATCGAAAGATTTGTTAAAATCAAATAGGATTAGGGTTGTTATTTTTTGTTCCTCAATGGAGGACTGTATGTCCTGTGTGATTCTTAATAAGGCGGATTGGGTGGAATATGCTGAGCAAAAACCTGATTAAAAAGGGTTTAGGGGAGAGTTGAGTTCTAGGTATGCGGAACTTATCTTATCGGACTTATCTTTATAACGGATTAGATAAGTTTGAAAGAATGGAAATAGGTCTGAAATCAGCGACGTTGGATGGAGAAGAAACTTTGTTAAGATGGCGTACAACTACATTTTTCCATGCTGATGAAAAGATGGAGTTTTGGAGTAAAATATTTTAAATGTGTAAAATGATTAGAAGAATGGCTGGGAGGAAAATTTTAATCAGTTTTACCGCTATGAGATCTGAGCCGTGGTCATTGGTTTTAGATTTAAGGACAGAGGAGAGTAGATCGTCAGGAGTAATATAATAATAATAATAATAATAATAGGCTTAGCGAACCCGAAGGTTCGATGCCGATACCACCAAATTCCGCCTACACAGAATCGTCCAATGCTCACCATTCAAGCCCAAGCTCCCGAGATCAGCCTTAACGCAATCCTCCCATCTCCGCTTCGGCCTACCTTTCGGACGCCTACCAGTCGGTTCAGCGAATACCAACTTTCTCGGAATCCGTTCCTCACTAAGCCCAACAACTTTACGCGCCCATTTGAGTCTCCGCGATGCTATCAACTCAATTATATTCACAGGGTACAAACTCCGCAATTCCGCGTTGTGCAACCTTCTAAACTCCCCAGTGGCCTCATCTCTCTTCGGACCAAATATTTTACGCAGTACCTTATTCTCGAAAACCTTAAGCCGTTGTTCATCCTTTAAAGTAAGCGGCCACGTTTCACATCCGTAAAGAACCGTTGGAAGAATAATAGTTTTATAAATTCTAATCTTTAAGTTTTTAGATAGAAGCCGCGATCTAAGTAACTTAGCAACTGAATAATAACACGCATTTCCCACCTTTAACCGGGACTTTATTTCTTCCTGGATTTCATTTTTTCTAGTTATAATTGAACCTAAATACTTGAATTTCTCTACGTGTTCAAAAGTATGACCTGATACATCAATATCACCAAGATCGACACCGTTTCTGCTACTAATCATATACTTCGTTTTATCGGTATTTAATTCGAGTCCTATTTCTTTACCGGTTTTTATTAACACACTTGTATTTAGTTGTATGGTTTCCGTGTCTTCACCTAGCAGTACCAGATCATCGGCATACCCCAAAACCGGAATCTTGTCACCCATATTTAAGCCTTTCTCGGTACACATCACCTTTTCTATGACATATTCTAAAGCTATATTAAATAACACAGGTGAAAGGGAGTCACCCTGTTTCAAACCCGATCGCACCTCAAATCTCTCGGAGTAATTATGACCGATTCTAACTTTATGGAATGTTTCCGACAAACACATCTCTACTAGGTTTACTAACTTTCTAGGTATTCCCTGTTCAATCATGATGTTATATAGCTTCTGACGGTCTATTGAATCATAAGCCTTTTTAAAATCGATATAAAGTTGATGGACTACACCGTTGTATTCCAATTTTTTCTCTAATATTTGACGTAAGGAAAATATTTGGTCTATAGTCGAGCGATTCCGCCTAAAACCACATTGGTAATCTCCGATAATCAGGAGTAATATACAGAAAGTAAACATTTTCAGGATTAAATCGAATTCTAGAAGGCAAGGCGCGAAGAGTATGGTACAGAAATATGAGAAGGGAGATGGGTAAAATAGGAATTTAGTTCATTATCAAAGGATAATTATTAGAAGATTTGGAGTTTATAACGGAGAGACCTCTAAGAATCTTCCACTTATACCTAGGATCAGGAGCTTGGGTTAAAGATTCATGAAAGTAACGGGCCTTGGCGCTGCGTATAGATGACTGGATGAGGTTTCGAAGATATTTAAAAGTATTATAATTATTAGGAAGTGGAGTGCGGCGAAACCTCCTCCCGGCTGCATCTCTTCTCTTCATCCAGTCTCGTATCTCCGGAGTAATCCAAAGAGCTGGTAGACGTCGGAATGTAGCAGTCTTAAGAGGTGCATGATTATTTAGGAAAGCCAGCAGGTGATAATTACGGTTATCTTCTGCTGTAGCTTAACCACGGAGAAGTTGAAAATCTCGCAAGAATGGAAAATGCAATTCTGCTTGGTGACAGACGAATCTCATATTAAACTAAGAGATATGGATGTTCTAACCAATAAAGAAGAGGTGACGGGGGCATTAAAACGACTACTTGGAGCAGGGGTGACACCTTTAATTGCTGCGATGCCTACGGAAATACGCAGACAGCAGTCATTGCACTCCCTGTCCCCCAGGCTAGAAAAGTTCTAGCTGAAGGTAAGATACGGGTTGGCTTGGTGGTTAGCCTTAATCGGGGAAAAATCCAAACTCAAACTTGCTTTAGTTGCTGGAAATATGATCATATAGCTAGGAAATGTGTTGGACTAGATAGGACTTCCCTAAGCCGAAACTGTGGTCAGCGAACAAAGCCCTAACTGTGTAATATATGAGGGGAAGAATGATGCTGCTCACTTTAATGGGAGTAATAAGTGTCCAGCATTCCGCTCGGCAATATACACCGCGAGACAAGTCCAACAACATAGATGTGAATTCTGCAATTGAATTTGAACCAATGCGAAGCTGCTCAGGGTATTCTTGGTCAAACTGCAAGGGAAATGCAAATGGGCGTAGCGATTGTGTGTGAACAATAAAAGAATCTTGAATGCAACTGTTAGGTTTCCGATACCAGTGGTCAGGCTGCAATTTGGGCTTGCGGTGTCCACGGTATTCAGGAAGTGGATAAATTGTTGCAGTCTGGCTTTGTATAGACCAGGATCAATTACGTGTACATGTTTAGCTGCTATGCTGCTTCCTCCACTGCGATCGAAGACTTTGCGACTACGTTGGATGATATAGTTTTAGAGGTAAGTTGCCATGGGTCAGCCATTATTACTGGAGATTTCAATGCTTAGTCGAACGAATGAGGAAGTAGAAAGACAAATCGAAAAGGGGAGGTTCTTCTGAAAGCATTTTCCCAATTAAGTGGCTTGGTTTTAATGAGCCCCGTGACAGATGCAACATTTTCAAAGCAGGCAGATCGCCGGTTGTCGATTTAACTTTTATCAGCGAACGATTGCGACAATATGCTACTTGGAAGATTTGTGATATTTATACACACAGTGACCACCATGACATTATGACTACACTAGTCAAACCAACAAAAAAAAAGAGTTGTAAATGGAGAACTGTGGGCTGGAACCCTAAAACATTTGACAAAGAGTCATTTGCGGTTATGATGGAGGACGCATGTGATCTACGTGGCTCAGCGGAGTAAAAGCTGTCTACATTCACTTCCTTCGTGTCTAGAGCATGTGAAGCATCTATGACTCGTTCAAAACCTGGAAGACATTACCCACCGTTATATTGGTGGAATAGTACTATCGCTGATCTTCGTCGCCTTATAAAAAGTTCTAAAGAAACTGAGGAAAGGCTCATCACACCTCCCCACGAGGACGAACGTTGTGGATAATATTGTCAGAACGTTATTCCCGGAGCAGGCGACGGTACTAGGATCTATTGACAACCTAATATATCTGATTTTCCACTCATCACTGAAGAAGAACTCCTAATGTAGCTCTTAAGGTGTCTGTCAGAATCAGATCAAATCATTTCAAGGAAGTCTTCAATGCTTGCCTACAAGAAGGATCATTTCCGACACCTTGGAAGTAACAAAGCCTCGCCCTGATTCCAAAAGGTGAAGGCGATTTCGAGGATCCCTCAGCCTATCGTCCAATTTGTTTGATGGATACAATGGGTAAGGCATTTGAGAAAATAGTTTGCCCGAGACCTAACAGTCTCGCAATGGTCCAATATGGATTTCAAAAAGGTCGGTCTACAATTGATGCTATTGGGTTTGGGCTCGAGATTGCCCGTAAAGCAATTGCAGGAGTTAGATGAAAGAGGGGTACGAAGTGTTATACAGCTATCACCACTCATGATGTCAAAAATACCTTTAACATGGCGAGATGGAGCTGCATCCTGTATGCTCTACGGTGTATGGATGTGCCTGCCTATCTCATGAGGGTTATCAGGGATTACTTTAGAGATACGGTTTCGTTTTATGCTACAGACGTGGGACAAAGGAGGTATAAGGTCACAGGGGCTGTGCCGCAAGGTTTCGTTTTTGGTCCTCATCTGTGTATGACGGAATTTTCAGGTTTACCTTTACAACAGACCTCTGCCTGAGGGAACTACAGTTGTAGGTTTCGCTGACGATGTTGCAATGGTGATAGTGGCCAAGTATATTGAGGAACTAACATTTATTGCCAACCAGGCTGTTGCTGCGATCCGACGCTGGTAATTCTCTGTATGTCTGCAGCTTGCTGATCAATAAACAGAGACACTGCTAGTCACAAGCAGGATACAAATAGAGACTATCACAATAACAGTAGGTAGGTACGAGGTTCAATCTGAGCCATATATAAAATACTTGCTGTTCTCATCGATTTCCTGCTCCGGTTCAATGCTCACACAAAGTTTGCCAGTGCCAAAACATCATGAGTAATATCCTCGCTGGCACGCCTTATGCCGAATACAAGAGGCCCAAAAGAGAGCCGTAGAGGGCTTGTTGCGACTGTCATACAGTCAATTGTTTTGTACGGAGCTCCGATTTGGAAAGAGGCCATGCCCACTGCATCATACAGGAAACAGATGGTCTTAATGTTTCGGAAAGGCACTCTGAGGGTAGCAAGTGCTTTTCAGTCTGTTTCCTACTTCTGGTTGATGAGAGAAGTAGATCCTACGGCCATAGTTGAAATATTTCAAAAGAAGAGCACCGGAGCATAACCATCGATCGTTGAAAGCAACGTTGGAATCCAGCTATCAACGGAAGGTGATATTAGTTTGTGGTATGGTCGACGTCATGGTAAGATAGACTTTTACATGACACAACTGTTGTCTGATCATGGATGTTTCAGAGTATCGATTCAAGTTGGATAATACATGTGAATGCCCCGCGTGTCCAGGGTATGGCGGAACCACAGAACACGTATTCTTCGTCTGAATCCGTTTTTCTGTTGATAGGGAAGGATTGGAGAAAGTGTTTGCAACAAAGGTAATCCCTGAAAACTTGGTAAATCAGATGTTGCGCTCAGAAGAACATTGGACAGGAGCGAAAAACTTCGCAGCTGTAATACTCAGGAAACTTAGAGCGGAAGAAAGGTTGAGGAGAGGTGCCTGAAGAGGAGGGAACCATAATGTCGGAAGAAAATAGTTATGTTGGCAAATAAGGGGCAGCACACAGTCATTCCCATCCATGAAGTAATGCCTAACGGTATTTCCGTGTTATTTAAATTAGTACTTGTTTTGATTTTATAATTAATTATAAACTATATTACACATGGTGTCAGGTTTTTACGAACTTTCACGTTCCATAATTGGGTAATAATGGTATTGTATACGGTAACCATTATTAATTTGAGTAGTTATATTGGCTATACAGTTATTTAGTATTTATGTATGGATACAGAATTATTAACAAGAAAGAAATCAGTCTTAAGAAGAAGATTAACGCGTATGTTAAACTTCTTATCAACAGATTTTAAAAATCCATCATTATCTGGAATGAAAGAGATTAGTCAATTCATTTTCTAGACACTCTAGACGATGCTTATATTAAAAATTTTGAGAAGGATTAATTCCAAATTAAAAGTGTTCTGGGAGAAAAAATAGCAGAAGCTTCCCAAAAAATTTGGATCATACAGCTTTAAGTTTTAATATTAAAAGTGAGGTTGCACCAATTATAATTCCAGTTTTTAAAGGGCTTATAGCATTTTGAAACTTATTTTATGAATTATTTAGGTCTGTCGTTTATGAAAATCAATCTTTAGATGATGTTCAACGTTTTCTGATTTTTAAATCATCACTGGAGGAAGAACCATTGGATAGGTTATCGAGACTAGACATAACCTCTGCTAATTATGCCGTTGCTCTTGATCGATTAATTGATATGTATAAAAAAAAAAAAAAGAACCTTATGTATAAACATTTAGAGAGGGTATAGACCATCCAAGAGTATAGTCCAGTGAGAGTATCAAATATTTGATTAATACAACCAGATCGGTTTTCAATGTTGTCAACACTTTACGTATCAACACTGAAAGCTAGAATGATATCTTACAATTACTACTTTTGCGTAAACTCGATAAGGAGTCTAAGCATATGAGGGAATTGCATGACAGTTGATTTTTTTTCCTATAGAGGAATTGTTAGAGTTTTTAGAGAAGCAGGCCCACATACGGCGTGATGACGACATTGAGGTCACGATGTGCGAAAAGACAAATTTCATGAAATATTCTCACGACCCACCACAAGTTTCGTTGCTCTCCTGCATGGATAAAAACTTGTGTTCGTTGTAAAGAAAAAAATCATTTTGCTATAACTCGCCAAGTGGATGGACTGGATTCTAAGTATGTTTATGAATTTGAAAAAAAAAATGTACATGGCATTGTTGATTGACATTTTCCATTGATGAAGTAGTATCCCAAAATAGTTGCAGGATGTACCAATAGGATAATATATGCGGCTACTCTCTATTTAATAGATCATATGTTTTAGGAGTTTAAAAGATCACATTGTGGGTTGTTGGAAGAGTAAGCATCAAATAATGTTGTAATGGTTTGAGGTTAATGAAGTTCATTGTTCTGATTGTTTTTTTTTATTTATTTATTATAGAGATATTTACAACTGTATTAACACAAAAATACATCAAGTAAATGTGACTGTTCACACATGAGATATGGACATGATAGGCGTGAGAAGAATCTACCCATTGGTAGCACTTCAAAGGTTTTTCAGACAAGAAGGTCTCGAGGCCATCGTCGTTTCAGCCGCCTCGGAGGATGATCAGGAATAGAAGGAGATGAGATATTGCGGACAAGTGGGTTTGGGTGGAGTGGTAATTTGGAGTGAAAGGAAGTATATCTAATTCGGGCTAAGTCTGCAACTAATGGGATATTCAGGTCTTTGTGGATTATTTTATTGGTGACAAAGTAAGGGGCATTAAGGATCTTTCGGAGGATTTTGGATTGCAAGGATTGGATGCGAGAGGAATTTGATGGCTTGGTGGATCCCCATAGTTCAATTCCATATGTCCAAATAGGCCTAAGTATGGTAATATAAATTAGTTTTTTGTAGTAGGTGGGAAGTTTTGAACGTTTTAGTAGGATTTATTTTGATCCTCCACTTTTGACACCATTCTTCAATGGAAACAATGTGAGACTGAAGAGTTTGGGAAGCAATAGTTGGGTCATTGTTTACAGATAACACACATGTGTCATCGGCGTATGTAGTGAGGACAGTGCTAGGATGAGTAGGAATATCAGCTGTATATATGGTATAAAGGATTGGACCCAGGATGCTACCTTGGGGCACACCTGCGTTCTGAGGAAATATGGCGGAGAAGGAAAGGTTATGGTTTACTTTAAAGGTTCTATCTGTGAGGTAGGAACGGATTAATAAGAAGTAGGTAGGAGGGAGGAAGTGACGAAGTTTGTAGAGCAGTCCTGGATGCCAAACTCGGTCAAAAGCCTTTTCCACGTCGAGGAAGGCTCCAGTGCAATACATTCCGCGCTCCAATGTGGAAGATATCACATCCACCACACGGTGACACTGCTGTATAGTGGAATGGGATGAGCGAAATCCAAACTGGTGGTCAGGAATAACGTGATGAATGTCAAGGATTGGATATAGACGTTTTAGGAGGAGTTTTTCCAGTATTTTGCCCATGATGGGCAAAAGAGATATAGGACGGTAGGATGATGGATTTTCTAGAGACTTTTTAGGTTTAGGAATCATTTTGATAATGGACAATTTCCAAGGATCAGGAAAGTAGGTAGAACGAAGTGTGGCATTATATATGTAGGTGAGTAACAGTATGGCTTTTTTGGGAAGCTGTTTCAGGATATGGGATGTGATGAGATCATGGCCAGGAGCTTTTTTGGATGGTAATCTTTGAATGATATTAATGATTTCGGAAGGGTGAAAGGCCTTAGGAGGAAGGGACATTTGGAGAGGAACAGTTAGTTCTGCTTCAACATGTTCACTATGGCTGGGATTAAGGATATCAGGGTGCGGATTAAACGTATTGAAAAGGTGTTCACCAAAGATTTGTGATTTCTCTTCATCGGATCTCGACCAGGTTTGGGATTTAGTGAGGAGAGGATGATTAAAGGTTTTAAATTTCAGCAGTTTTGCGGTTGTTGTCCATAAAGATTTGTCTGAAGTGGTCAAGTTCTCTGTAAAGTTCTGAAAGTTTTGTATTTTGAATTTTCTTATTTCTGTTTTTAATTTGTTTGTCAGGTGATTGTAATGCTTTTTGTCAGATGGATATCTTGTGTTGTGCCATTTTTTCCTTGCCCTACGTTTGTCAGTTAGTAGGAGTCGAATGTGATTCGGTAAGTGTGTTTTATGAAGATGTCCAATTTTGCGAAGCGATGTGTTGGTGTCTATGACAGTTTCTATCGACTTTGTAAGTTCTTGTATGGCGGAGTCTATGTCATGTTTAGTTTTTAACGGAATGTTTAAGTCTAGTTTGATCTCTAAATCATTACGGAAACAGTCCCAGTCAACGCGACCTTTAATCAGGGAAGGAAGAGAGGGTTTAATAACTGGTTGTGAATGCATGAGGAGAAGAACCGGACTATGATCTGAGGAGAGGTCATCGAGGGATTTGATTGTAGTTTGAGCGGAGGGAATTTGGGAACTAATAAAGATGTCAAGAATATCTGGACGTTTTTTAAGGGAAGTTGGCCAGTACGTGGGATTCTGGGGTGACAAGATGGAATAGCTATTGGAGGTTGTGACGTTGGAAAGAATCCTGCCACGAGTGTTGGACGTTCGGCATCCCCACCGTTGGTCTTTGGCGTTGTAATCGCCCCCAGCAATGAAGCGCGGACCAAAGGATCGGAATAAGGATTCAAGGTTGTTATAGGTGAGAGAAGTAGCAGGAGGGCAATATACAACTGAGAAGGTTATGTTAAATGGTAGGACGGATAAAGTAACAGAGGTCGACTGAATGGTGTCGGTTGGAGTGGAGGGAACCAGGGAGTGGGGTAAGGATTTGTGAATAAGGATACATGAACCAGCGTGGGATGTGTTGTCTGGGTGATCTGATCTGTAGGTAATGTAGTCACGTATGTAAAAGTGAGAATGAGTAGTGAAATGAGTTTCTGTAATCAGGGCTATGTCTATGTAATTGTCATGAAGAAATATGTCAAGTTCGTCCCGGTGATTATTCAAACCATTGGCATTCCAAAGAAGAAGAACTAGGGTCTTATTGTTCATTGTGGGAAACTAAGAGGAAATGCGGAAAGGAGTCTTGTAAGGAGAGTGATGAGGGGCCTTATTGTATTTTGTAGATCGAGAAGGAATGAGGAAAGGATAGACGTTATGTCAGATGGGTGTTGGCTGGGATAGGAATAATTGGTGGTATCGTGGGATGGAGTGTTAATTTGGGAAGGTGGTGGTTGAATTTTCCTTTGAGGCCGTTGTATAGGTTCTATATTTGAAGGTACAGCTGAAGAGGGTGGGAACTGAAAGGAAGGAAGAGAGGAGACTGGAACTTTGGGAGGAGGAATAACTGGAGGTAACTTAACCCGCTGGGAAGCGTTTTTAGGGGTGAGGTCCGTTTTCGGCTGAGAATGGGAGGTCTGGGGAAGGAAATGAGAGGTCTGGGGCTGTGGTTGGACAATCTGTTGTTGAGGATGATAGGAGGTTTGAGGTTGGGATGTTGAGTGTTGAGGCGGTTGGGGGCGAGGTAGCAGTATCGTTGAGTGTTGTTTTACTGAGCTATTGTAGGTAGCTGGTCTTGGGTTCAAGGTTGCAGTCCTCTGAGGAATAGGATCAGTTCTCGGTGAAGGACCGGGTATCTCTTCTTCTGGAGCGGTATTTCTCTGGCTTTGCAATTTATATGATAAGTTTTGAGCTTTTTGCCTAAACATAGTTTTATAGACTATGCAGCCTTTATAATTTGCAGGATGTTCTTCGTTACATAAAACACATTTTGCTTACATAAAACACCTGCACATTTGACACATCGAGACTGATGATGACAATATGCTCTTGTGTGTCCCAAATGTTGGCAGTTAGTACATTGCACTATTTCATTTCTCCGTCTAGGCTCCTCGAATCGGATAACTGAGTATACCAAGCGATTTATTTCGAATATATCCTTATTGTTAGGTGCTGGCTCAAGGTCGACAAAAAATAAAGGAAGTGGGTACTTTTCTTGAGGATGAATCACTCAAGAAATGTTCCTGACATTGTGTCCCAACTCTTCGAGGTCCCGCTTGATGGCAGCCGTAGGTGTTGTGCTGTGTAGTCCTCTTAGGACTACCCTAAATGGCTTTTCTTCTCTGAGTTGAAAACAATGAAAATCATAGTTGTTAGCAGTCAAGTGACTAACCATTTTTTTATAATTTTCTTTGCCGCTTGTGCAGATTTTGATGTCTTTGACTCTTGAGAAACATCTAAAATTTGTTTGTCCAATTAAATTGGCGATTTCCTTTCCGAATTTCATGAAGTCAACAATATTGCTGACAAATATTGGTGGTGGTTCGGGGTCCGTGAAGTTGCTGGGTACAGATGATTCAGTAGGTAGATCATTGAGGACTTCAAATTTATTGCTAGTCGGTAAGGCTGGTAAGATTGGTAGATTGCTGCTGGTTGAAGGTAGACTTCGATTTTCAGACTGTTGTTTCGTTTTAGTATTTTTATTCTTTTTTTTGTTAGGCGATTTTGTAGGAGAACCAGGAGTCAGGTTCCTTTGGCGTTTTTGAAGAGTGCGTCTTTTGAGGTATTGTGAGTCTGTCTCACTCACCTCAGAGAAAGCGGTATCATCTTCAGTGTCCATGCACGAATTTTTTTCAGAAGACATTACGACTTATTTTTAAGAAATAAAATAAATAAAATTAACTCTCTGATTATTTACAATTATATACAATATAGAAAAATAAATAAAAGGAAAACATTTCTAGAGAAAAGAAAATTAAATAATTAAAAAAAAAAAAAAAAAAAAAAAAATCTTCTGGTTACGAACTCGCGCACGAATAGATACTGCGTACTGAATGCAGCGCTCCAGCCGACTGCGCTACCAACGATCTGATAAGAGATTGCTCTAGTGAGTAATAGCCTCAGTACGGAAGCGGGCAGGTAACGGGAAGCCCCACCACGTGGCAGACACTCTAGGCTAGGTTCACAACGTCTCACTATTAATAGATTTAATTAAGCACTCACCCAATCAGAAATAATAGAAATGTTCATAAACACTTAACAATAATGTTTATAAAATTTGGACGTAATCCGTAGGCTAACACCACTAAGGATTGAAAGTAAATGCGGATCGACAACAAAGTTGAACTACAGTTGCGGCCATTTTTTTGTGTTCTGATTGTACAATTGATTATAAACAATATTAAACAGGTAGTATATAAAAAAAAAAATCATTAATATGAAATATGGGTATATATATATATATATATATATATATATATATATATATATATATATATATATCTTTAAATAATTATTCGCGCTTTTTTGGTTAAAAACTCTTATATATTTTTTTTTCTTTGCCTTCAAACATACTTAATATAACTAAATATAACATAATATTAAACTAAATAACTTTTTAAAACTAATCGTTATAATAAAGGTTATCGTAGCGTACTAATGTTTCATGGTTAGTGATTCATGATACAATGATACAATGGTCAAAACTGTCCTTCCGATCAAGCCACCAGTTTCGTTTTTCAAATTATCAAATAAGAAGCATGTAGAAAGATTGGTTGCTAATGGAAAAATCGGGAAAAAGTACTCTGAGACATAATGCAAGCATACTAGATAGTAAAGATGAATTAAAATTAGAGTGGAAAACTGGAAGCTCTCAAGTTGCAATGAATGGGAAGCTGATGAAAATTTGCGAGGCGACTAATCCATTAAATTTCTCCTTTATCCCAAGCCTTCCTCAAGTGCTCAATGGATCTTACTTAGCAATAATAAGGTTCATAAAATATCCTTTACGCTGGAGCTTACAATATCAAAGGACCTCTTTTTTCGGTACCTGCCAAACTCCCGTCAGAGGAAATCCTTGGCTAATGAGATAAAGGTGAAAGCGTGTGTGGTTTTTTAATAATAATAATAATTTTGAAGGAATAAAGTAATAATTAAAAGTATGTTAAAAGCTCATCAACAAAAAGAGTCAATTATTCAATACATTTATTCTTTGTATACTTAAAAGACAAAACAAATTGCTCAACTTGAAACGTTTAATTAGCTTAAAATGAATAGTTGAAATCAAATTATAATAAAAACTTAGGAATTTATGAAAATAAAAAGATTAAAATCAAATACAATAGTTAAAGAATTTGCAAAATTATACATACAGTTTACTAATATATAAAAAGTTCAAAATCAATAAAAATTATAGCTATACCAATAAATATAATATATCATCTCATGGAAATCCCAATAAAATATCCTTTACTTTATACCTTTATTCTAAAGTATAAAACCAGTTCATTACAAAAAATACAAATAACTATAGCCAAATAACTTGTGGCAAGTGTGGAATTTTTTTATTATATATGAGCAATTAAAATAGTGATGATGGAGAAGTACTCTCACCTCCCCCCCCCCCCCCCCAAAGGTTGTAGAATGAACAAATTCAAGGAAGGATGTTTCAGAGAGTGATGCTATGTATCAACTACCATATGTTATTTATCAACTACCATATGCTATGTATCAACTACTATATGCTATGTATCAACTAGCATATGTTATGCATCAACTACAATATGCTATGTATCAACTAGCATATAGTCTCCTACCCAAAAATGTGGCGCACTTTGAAAAAGCATTTTGTTATTTTCTTTCATGCGAAATTAATGTGCATTACATCAATATTTTTATAAAATAGTATTCTATTTCTATAATTTAGCGGAAAATTAAGATTAAAAAACAAGAAATAAAGATTTATTTGGAAAAAAAAAAGAGAAAATCAACGAAAATTTATATCACAAAAAAAAAAGTTTTTCTCTGTTGAATTCAACTTTCAATAAGGAGTATTGCTTCCTCTTACTGCCTCGAGCCTAGTAGGCTACTTCTAATAAGTCATACTGCTAATAATGAGAGTAACACGGAGTGTGTGTTCGAGCATTGTCATGCATAAAAATAAATTTGTTTCCAATAAATGGAGCAAAAGGTATTACATATTGTTCAAGGATCTCTGTTATGTATAAATTTGCATTTATGTATAAATCTGAGATCAATTTTCGCTTCCAGAGATATTCCTCCCCACACCATCACTGAACCACCTCCAAATTGCCCTCTCCCAGCTATGTTACATTCAGAATAACGCTCACCTGTCCTTCGGTAAACACTAGCACGTCCATCTGGAGAGTAAAGTGAAAATCGTGACTCATCGGAAAAAAGTACAGTCCTCCATTCATTTTCATTCCACAACGGGCTCTTCGATGATTTACTTTAAACTTAATTTTACCTCTAAATCATCCCAAAAAAATAATATTTTGATAATATAAAAAAAATTGATGTAATGCACATTAATTTCACAGGAAAGAAATTAAAGGACTTTTCAAAGTGCACCACTATCAACTCCCATATATATCCACTCTCATATCTATCAACTCTTATAAGCTCTCATGTTAATAATAAAAACAATTTTGAGTCTGGTCACTTGGTTTTGGAATACTGCCCAGTTAGCCTTAGAACTGAAGACAACTGTGTGTACTCAACACAGATTCTCTACCTCTACCTCTATTGTAAAATCGACAAACATCGATTAACGAGACTAATTTCGGGACTAATATAATAAATAATAAATAAATAAAAACGCCATAGAACTGAATGTTTATACCCTTCTGATTTCAGTTTTCTAGCTTACAGCTAAGTGGTGTACTTACTTGAATAAATCTTATGTCACAGTCACAGAGGCTTATAGAAAGTGTTTCTTGTACAAATCATTCATCCATTCATGTATTCTCAAAGGATCAGAAAACTTTTCCATCAAATTGTTCTCGACTAAACAGAACAAGACTCGAAAAGCGACATCATCTTTATCCATGGAACTAAGGAATATAACATTTTAGCTAAATACGACAATCAAAACTCTTGGAACTCATTCTATTTCTACTCAAACCAAACAATACCGGTATGAGACGATTCAAACACTCAACAAATGCAATCAACGATTGTTTTTTTGTTTTGTTTTTTTTAAATCGGCTTTGAATAAGAAAAATAGTTTCTTCTATATATCCTTATCGGTAGAATTTCGATATATTTCATATATATCAGCTTCTAAGCTTGGAGTGTATCATACAATGAAATGAGCCAATGTCATTTTTTATCAAAAGGAAAGACAGAAACTCCGTTGTTTCACATGAATATTATCAGTGGATTATTTGTGAGTCGCCGTGTTCCTTTTTGGAATGCCTTGCTACTGCAAATCGCTTGGGGTCCCTTATCAGTGCCTATTTACATGTCCCATTTGGCTCACCTTAAGCTTTCTGTCAATATTCTTTACAAGTGTGAATGAGAATACATTTTATCCATCCTTCGATTTTAAATGTCGAGAAACTATTCTTCTCCTACTGCAGATACCGTGTATTCAAAGAATATTTATCATGCTATAAAAAGGAATGATTCACAAAATCTTTTGTGTATATTTGATATATTTCCTATGAAATTCACTTTTCCTTTTCAAAAATGAAATAGGTAAAGGCCTGAGAAAGGAGGTGCTGAGGAAAAATAATGTCGACGAAACTTATCGGGTACCCGCATAGCCTTGTACTGCTAGAGGTACTACATTGCTACATTGTTAGAGGTTGAGATAGAAGAAGTAGGCAAACTATCGCTCCCTTCAAATTCATCCAATTTCTCATATACAATTGAAACAAATATTATTGCACCTCTTCACTCAATAAAAAAAGGTAGAATTCAATTTGCTAACACATCGCCATCTATACCCATTTCTTTATTTTACTATAGCTGTATAACTAAATCGTTACACTCGATAAAAATGTCATATTCCCTATTCTCCATTACCTTTTACCTAAAATTATAGGATTGATATTTTATCAGATTTCTCTTTATATGGCTATTTTTTTTTCTTTCTCAGTCATGTTGTTTATTAAAAAATTCTATGTATTTTATGTAACTCTATCGATTTCCCTTCTTTTTTTTTTTGAATCGTAAAATCGATATGTGTTATGAAAAAGGCCAAGTGAGTTGGGCAATTGTTACATGTGGCTGTGTCACATTTCTAAACATTTCTCTCAACGTGATGACTACTTTTCCATTCCCTTCGGAATAGAATTCACCAACTTCAGAATTGATCAACTCCGAAAATGAGTTTTTCGATTCCCATTGCCTATCAAATTTTCGTCACTCTAGTAGTGTTCCAGGTGTCTAAAGAAATGATAATCCGTTGACGAGAGGTCCGCAGAGTTGGGCGGATGTGGCAGAATATCCATCTCTATCACTATTCTCATTTGATAAAAGAAAACATTTCTGTCGTTTTCTCTGCAATATCATATTCTTCAATATATATCAATTCTAATAAGGAGTAATGGTGAATCATTTCTATGCAATGTAAAATGACCGAATGTAAAACGTTTAGAGTTTAAAACAACTGAATGGTCCGTGTATTTCTAAAATATTCTTTAGTGAAGGTGGTTTGATTCATTGAGATCGGTCTCCTTTGGTGGTTGGGGAAGATGGGAGTGGAGGAGACATAAGAAATTAAGAGAGTCATTAGGAGGTAGTTGAGTTGTAGAGTCATGACCTCACCCAGGTCTAATCAAGGACTTGAGCTACATTCCATTACCCTTCCCATTAAATTGGCAAAATAGCTCTCATCAGCTCTCCCCGTCAATGTAAGATATTATTTTAGGATCCCGATAGGAAAATGGATAACCAAGAATCAATCTACATTCCTACCTTTCCAAATAATGTGCATTTACTTTCGGCCGGTTCCATTTCACTCAAATATTCATGTTCCAAATTTTAAATAGAATATTGGCGTATGTAACATTTTATGAAAATTCTAACATCATTTCTATTTGAGACAGTGTCATATATGTATATATATAATATATATATATATATATATATATATATATATATATATATATATATTTATTTATTTATTTATTTATTTATTTATTTATTTTTATTATTTTTTTTTTTATTTTTTTTTTTTTTAAATCCGTAGCTTTCAAGTTTCTATGATTCATTGTTCTCATGAAACTTTAATATTATAATAATATAATATTTAACGTTGATTCCAACATGACATAATTCAGTATACTTTATCTTTTATTCGAATATTTTTTTCCTTTTTGTTTATTTCTTTTCGTCAGTGATTAGAGTTCTTGTATAGTGTAATCGTAAGACGAATTTATAGGTTTTCGTGAATGTATCTATCAACTGTTTTGTCTCTGGAATAGTTTCCGAATCGAAATTAATTGATTTGATATTTTCATTTACATCTTTCAAGAACAGAGTTTTTTTTTTCTTCTTGGTTATAATGTTTGCGTGATATGGCCTCATGCGGCGCCGATGGTCTTGGGAAAGATGAGCGGAAGGAGAAAATCGATATCTCAACACCGCCCAGCTCTTAAGCACTCTCAAGTAATCTAGCATATATATATATATATATATATATATATATATATTATATATATACTGTTCATTTTAGTATGAATAAATATATAGTTATAATCTGATAACCAATTCTTTAATATTTATAATAAAAATAAAATTTCACACAGATAATATAGTTAACAATTTTTATAAGGTTCCTAAATACAATAAAAATACAATGAATAGGGTTCCGTAACGCTACAGTACAAAATTAAATTTATTCGAGTAAATATTTTATAATAAAAGACAAATCTTCATATTTTAATGATTATTGTGTACTAATGAAGTATAAAAAGGGTTGAGTCATCGTTTATACGATATATATTTTATATATATATATATTATATATATATATATATATATATATATATATATATATATATATATAATATATATATATAATAGACACACACAAACACAAACACAAATATATTCGTATATACATACATATTATACATTAGTACATAAATAAATACATTATATATATATAATTATAGTGTATATTTCGATTATTTTTTTTAATTTATTTTTATAAAATTTATGTATTAAGTGTTTTTTATAGAATCAAAATTAGAACCATTTTCTTCTCATAATTTTTCATTTATTTATTTGCAATATAACAAATTCATTTCAGTTGACGTTTCTACAATACATGCTACATTTTCAAAATCGACACAAAGTAAAAACAACATTGTGGATATAATTAGTTGACCGTTGAGAATCACTAAAAGGAATTAAATACTGAAAAACTGAGTTTCCATTCGCCTACAATACGCCCTGATGATGACCCACAATGTGGGTCGAAACGTTGGCAAAAAATAAATGGTTGAAACTACTCAATTGTTTCATTCACTGACCGCCAACCGGACTATTTCCTTTTAGTAAAAACAACATTATATATGAAAATAGAGATTAGAATAATTTAAAGCAACCATACTACATTTACATCTATATCGTAAAAAAAATCGTCATTAAATTGAAATAGTCACTGCATATATTTGAAATTAACAAATGGGATCAGCTAAATCTGTTAGATTTATTTTCCAGGCCTTCGAGATTTTATAGTTTTCAGTTATACCATCACAAAAAGCATGAAACACTTTTGTCATTTATAAAGATAATGGAATATTTGTAAGAAAATATAGAAGTTTATACATTTTTGAAAAAAAAAAAAAAATCAATTGGATTGTGAATAAAAATAGATACGATTATGAAATTAAAATTGATACAATTTAGAAATAAAAGTAAAATAATTGGAAGAAGGGCGTAGACGCGGATAGTGGCTCATTGATTGGAGTTCCATCCTAGGGAGCTATTTCTGGCCTTCCCATTCCCTATTTTTGGAGCCCACTCCAGCCAGTAAACTTATTTCTCTTAGTCACAAGTTCTTTTCACCTCCTAACACTTTTTATTATATCAGTAGTTTAAGTGATAAAAATAATCTTTCAAAACTATAATAATAATAAGAAAATAAAGATAATAGTTGGCTTTATAGAAAATGTACTAAAGATAATAAAAATATAAAGAACCAAATGGATTCTAGCTTCACTAGTTATCTGGCTATTAAGTGTTCAGTTACGTCATCATTGATGCTTCAAATGGATTCTTTCAATTTATGATCCCTTTTATTCTCTTTCATTTTTCCCATTCAATTCTCTCTTTTAAGATTATTTATTAGAGCGACTGACAAGCTTTTCTCACTAATTCTTCTGTACCTCTACTTTTTTCAAGTGTAAATGTCCAATTTGATCTGATTTTCACAAATCCTTGGAAAATAAAAATTGTAAACATTTGTGTGCTATCGAATCCATGAGGTGATGTGTGTTCAATAAATTACAAAAAAAGTATTTTCCCCTAAACAGATGGTTTACTACTACCAATTATTATTTTTTATTGTTGCCATTAAGGCATTAAACTTCAATCGAACAAAGTTTTATTTGTTTTGCAGATTTTTTTAAAGCTTTTACAAAATGAAATACTTCTACTTACCTATATATGAAATATACAGTAAGGGAAAGTTGTGCGGTCGTGAAAATTTTCCAATTCCAGTTTTCACCGGAAATGGTTCCCTTAGTCTAAATGACCAAGTCCCACAAAAAGGTGTGTGATTGTGTAAATGTTAGATGTTACAGTAACTTTTTCATCAAAATCGTTCATTCAGAAGAGCACATTATACCATGCATTTTGCACCTTTTTACCCTTTTCTCCAAAACAGCTCAAACGATTTTTATTAAACTCGCTATTTCCATGTGAAACCTAATGGGCTTTCATATCATATAGTTTCATTCTGATTGAAATAGTCTGACAGGACTTAAATGCCGATTATTTATTGGATGTTTCGTTGTGAACATTTCCTACCTTTATTATCTGTTTGTATTTCATCACCAAGCCCCTTTGTCCACTTCAGGACTCAGGAGACATGTATTTCCCTCAAAAACTCGAATCCGACATTTTTCCGAATCGCATTACTTTCCTTTACTATATATTTCTTATTCGATTTTCGAGTCTGCCTTGTGAATATTTAAATAATGAGATCTAGGAATGAGTGGAATCGATCTTTCAAGGAATGTCAGTTAAAAATGTATGACCAGTCACTAACTTACTGGGATCCCTGATTTAGGAATATCGAGCTCCAAAAAGTTTCAGTTATTAGACTTGAAATTACTGAGCGTTTCCTTATGCCGAATATTGAGTCCCAGTACCTGTACCTGATGCAGAGGACACTCCCGGTGGCGAATTTCTAACGATTGGGGGGGGGGGGCGGTCTCGTTAGGCCGAATAAAGGGTCGGGTAATTGTCGGATATCCTGAGCAGGGGGTGGGAGGGGGGCAATGCACTCCTCCAAAAACATTGTTTTATCATATTTAAAAAAAAAGAATAAGCCCTACGAAAATGTAATATAAATATTGAAAAATATGTATTAGTCAACGCATGATTCTTATTTATTAAGTCAAACCTTATTCTTGAATTGATTCCGACATCATAAAAAAATATTAAGTATTTTATCCAAAAATTACTTATAGACATTACATCTCTCTTCATTACTTACGATGTCTTTGTATCTATTATAATACTTATTACCTTCACTTACATATATATTATATATATATTATATATATATATTATATATATATATATATATATATATATATATTGCTATGTTTTTAACCGGCTGCTTTTCTAAGGCAGCGGTAGCTTCAAAAACTAGCTTACTTACTATATTTAGTCAATATATAAACTATATTTAATGATACCATGGATCTCCTTTCCAAAGGTATTGTGTTTACCAATCCAATAGGTGGCATGCAGGGTAAGATTAAAGTAAACAAGATTCAATTAATACATTACTATAATTATTAATTTACACATATAAATTATATTAACACATTGCCTAGAACTCTGATTGAGAATACTGAGGGACATTTTACTACCTTTGCCATACAATATTACAAATAACGATATACCTTTGAAACCTTTAACCGGCTGACGAAGGTGAAAACAGTCTTAGGTCCCCTTTCTTGGCATCATCCTCCAGCTGCTCACAGAACCCCGACGGCCACCTCCTCTTCTTGTAGGTAGAACCCGACTCACTCTTCTTGAGGATCAAACTTGACTACACTCCTGGTTCGAATAAGACTGCCCTACGAATCTTCTCTCCCATCCTCGTCACCTCGGGTGGGCTGACATGGGAAATACCCCGGTTGGCGGTACAGCACTTGTGATCTTAATCTTATCTTTTGACCACCCTTAATATTCTTGTAGGCTGCCGCTGTAGGAAACTACCAGGGGTCTCTGGTACCGCTGGGGGGGTCCATACCGATGGGAAATCTAGGGGGCTAGGTAAACGCCCTTTGATGTTTTGCCGACAAAGGTTCGTTATCATTAATTGTTTAATATTAAAATTATTTAATTATGAACTCCCCTCAGTATCCTCAATACATTACATTTCCCCCAGTCTGCGAGGAAAGAAAAATTAAAAACCCTAAGGTTTTTGATTTTTCTTTTATTATTATATCATCAAAACATAAACTTACAATAAACACCAAGAACTAATAACTACTACTATACAATGGCATTCTCTTACAGAAGCTATAACAAATAACCAACACACTACAATACAATTTACATATTTGTAACCGTTACTTTAACAGATATAATTGTATGTTATAATTATACAATTAGAGTATCGTTTAATTCTAGTTTATATTAAAACACTTTACAAGGACAACATATCAAATTGGTATTTAACTATATCAATTAACATATCTAGTTATCTACAAGATTTCTAACAAAATACAAATTACTTTTTCTTTTTATGAATATTGGCTTTGTTAAGCTTACTTTTCGTTAAGTATTTTTATTCGTTATCAAAGCTACAAAATTAATATTTACAAAAACAATTTTCATTATGTATTCTAATTTTTTACAATCTACAAAATACATATTTACAAACACAACTTCTCATCTTCTAGAATTCTATTCATATGGTAATTTATTACTAAGATAGACTAAACATTTATCGCTGTATTATATTTTCCTCATTCACAATAAACTATTTACAGTTACAATATATTTATAATTTCTAAAATATCTTTTATGATAAATTTTAAGTTCATCCTCTTCTACATCTTTTGTGGCAATCTGTCCAGATATCTAATTTACAAGAAATAATGTCTATGTAATACTTTTCTATTGTATGGCAAGCTATTAAAATCAACAAAATTGACTCTACTATTAGGTTTCTATACCTTTTATAAAAACAAAAAATAACAACATATTACATACACTCAGTATTCTCAATCTATTTAAAGTTATAAATATTCTCTTTCATCTGCCATTTGGTCTAGTCTATTATCAATAAGGTACAATCGTGTTAAATAAAAATTCAGAATATTGAAAAGATTTATTGTCACCATGAGGTAAACAAGTGGAATGGATCTCAGGTATAGCTTAATGGTATGCATTAAACTTTATTATACTATTTCCTAATTATCGTTTTATTTTATTTATGTCTGTGACAAAATTAAAAGGATTTACGAGCGCAAATTCAGTAAAAATAAAAAAATTGAGCCCCATTTAATTAATATAACTTTTAGCGTTCACATTATGGACCAATATAAATACAACCTCAGAACTCTGGGCGTACAAAGAAGATTTCTTAATCTTCACAATAATTAAAAATATCAATCCCGCTTTCGGGGTATAGGGAGGCAATACAGCAACTCCACATTAAGGGTTCTTCCCTTTGGCAAAACAAATCATAAGGTAACAATCCTTTAGTAGGAATGAATGGAGGACCCATGTCTACTCCACCTTAGAGGGTAATTATTCCCTGGTTAAGACGAACAAATCCATATTAGGGTTGAGAGAAAAAATAAATATTAGATCCAACGCTTTATAATATTATTTAAGAGAGCTCATCATTATTTAGTTATCAATTTATTACTAATGAAAGAAAATGTTTTTGATTCTCAAACCAGGCAGCATCGTTTACTCCTGTGAAACATTAGGATAAAATCAGAGTATTTTTCATTTAAAATGAGGTCATTGAATTCTCTACCTATGTTAAATTATTTCCGTCAATAATAACAGGAATATAAACCAATAATTCACCCTGAGATCCACCCATATTTATCTATAAAATGTATGCCTAAGCCTAATCATCTAAACAATAAAGTACTAACTTTGCTATTTACAACAATCTAAATTCAACCTATACAAAAATCTAACTATTTACAAAATATGTACAAATTATTTACAACATTCCAGTATGGTTCAGCCTGACCAGCTTTAGCTCGTCTGACGGAGGGAACGCTAATTTCCCCTTTTTACTCCCTGGAAAAGAGTAAAGACTGCCGTGCACTACCATAATATGGTAGGCGTTCTCTCCTAACATGGTCCAGGACCATATAACCCTCATAAAATACATATACTATCAATTTAATGATAAACTGTTGGCTTTGCACATCTCTGCAATAATGAACTATGCCTATTATCATTAATGAACAATTATAGACGACGGGAAAACTCTTTTGAAAATTATTTAAAGTGGCTAACCTACAAGTTACCGGCTGGGGCCTAATTTGGGAACTTATGAAACTGAGTAGATTTCTGAAAGATGCATCTTTTTCTTCATTAGGCTTCCTATATTGGACCTCTTCTTCTTTGATGTTGATACTTTCTTCTACATCTAAATCGCAGATTATTCGAGACCTGTCTTGGGTTTCTTCATTGTTCAAAAAATTGACGGTAGGCGTCATTGCTAAGGTAGGATTTTCACTCTCTCTGACTTCAGGCTTCGTTTCTATTTCTACCTCTTCACTTATTCTAATACGAGGTTGATTTTCTGTCTTGAGCACTTCACTAGGTTCAGCGTTAATAATTTCTTCTTTATCTTCCGTGGAGGCCGTCTTCTGAATTTGGGGTTTCAGACATTTAGGGCAGGCTGTGGCTGCATTTGAGCGTAACTCATCTATCATTGTCTTGGCAGTTTCTACAAACAATTCGAATTTCTTATTCATTATAGCCATTTTCCTTTGTTCATCTTTTTTTTCTTTAATCTGGTTTTGAATTTGTTGGAGCATTTTTAATATTAGTAGCTGTTCCTCGTTTGGCATTCTATTAAACCCTTCCTGTGTTTTTTTCAGGATCTGTGACTTAACTTTATCCAAAAGTGAGACTATCTTGGCAAAATCTAGACCAGTTTCTTCTTCTGGTCGCTTAGGCTCTGGTAGCATATCTAATCTTGACGCCATAATTAACAATCGTGTGCGTAAGAAATAATAAAAAATATCCTCAAGAAAGAACAAAATGCAAAAAATAATAGCCAATTGTATAGATCCATGAACCGTAGGAGCATGATTAATATATAAGCATAACAAAAATCATTACTAAGAAGGAAAGTTATGTTTTTGATAAGCAAATATAAACAGATGATACTTTTACCTTATATGATGCCATATTATATGATTAAAATAATCTAATAACCCTGATGCCACGTAAAAGAAAAAAAAAATATATTACTTGTTAATTTAATTATTGATATGAAGTATAGTGGATTAGTAAGTACGTCCCCACAATAGGATGCCATTTAAATGCTGATAATAAGTTAAACAAAAATTTAAATGCTATGTTTTTAACCGGCTGCTTTTCTAAGGCAGCGGTAGCTTCAAAAACTAGCTTACTTACTATATTTAGTCAATATATAAACTATATTTAATGATACCATGGATCTCCTTTCCAAAGGTATCGTGTTTACCAATCCAATGGTGGCATGCAGGGTAAGGTTAAAGTAAACAAGATTCAATTAATACATTACTATAATTATTAATTTACACATATAAATTATATTAACACATTGCCTAGAACTCTGATTGAGAATACTGAGGGACATTTTACTACCTTTGCCATACAATATTACAAATAACGATATACCTTTGAAACCTTTAACCGGCTGACGAAGGTGAAAACAGTCTTAGGTCCCCTTTCTTGGCATCATCCTCCAGCTGCTCACAGAACCCCGACGGCCACCTCCTCTTCTTGTAGGTAGAACCCGACTCACTCTTCTTGAGGATCAAACTTGACTACACTCCTGGTTCGATATATATATATGTGTGTGTGTGTATGGTTGTGTCACATGAAATGTCTGTTTTCAAGGTAAAGGATTTTTATTAAAAATACGATATGAAAACAAGATAATTTTATTCAAAGTATTTACCTTCTTTTTCTACACATTTTTCCCAACGTGACACCAACTTCTTTTATCCCCGAACTGAAAAACTCTGAACCTTGAAGTGAAACGAAATCTGAAAACGCACTTTTTACTTTATCATCATTTTCAAAAAGATTTCCTTTGACGAAGTTGTCTAAATTCCTGAACAGGTGGTAATCTGTCGGAGACAAGTCGGGAGAATATGGTGGGTGCGGAAGAACTTCGTAGCACAGTTCTTTAAATTTTTGCACGCTATGTTTTGAAGTATGGAGTCCTGCTGCCGCTCAGTGAGATCATGAGGTACCCATGTATCGAGCTTTTTTACTTTCCCAATACACTTTAAATGTCTGGAAACGGTAGATGCACTTGCATTTAATTGTGCTGAGAGTCCTTCAACTGTTTGGTAGGGGTTTCCTTCTACTGTATGTTTGAGGACATCGTTGTCTATTACGGACGGAGGACTTCCTCGGGGCAAGTTTTCCAAGTCGGTATCCGCAGCTGAAAATTTAGCAAACCAACAACCAACAAATGATCCGTTCATTAGCACTCCCTTCCCCAAACGCCTTGCAAATATTTCTAGCGGCCTCAGCTGCTGAATGGCCGAGTTTAAACTCGTACAAAAATACTACTCGAAAATCGCGTGTTTTCAAGTTCATATTTGGAGGTATACTAAAAAGTGGGTAATTGATTTCGAAGCTAATGTTTATAATACAAAGGTAGTGGATTAGTAACTGTTTACTTTAAATATGTTAACATTCGGAAGAAAACAACAGAGACCTGCAAAATCCTTTATGTATTTCAGAAACTATAAAAACGGACATTTCATGTGAAACAACCCAATATATATGAAATGTAGTGAGGGGAAGTATTGCCTTCTCGAAAATATTATTTTTTTTTTTTATTTTATTTTATTAATTTAAATTTACTTAAATGCCGTTATTTCAAATTTTCTTCCTTTAAAGTACCTTTAATTTTGTAAATTCCAAAAATTGACCATATCATATTATAAGCATTGACAAACAACGTTTTAATATACAAGTTGAACGAATTTGTGAGCCAAATAAAGAAGAAAAGAGCAAAAATATTTGTTTACATAAATATTCCGTACATAAGGATGTTAATACTCATGTATACTGTACCTTTGGAAAGCTCAGTATTTCAGAAAAATATATTATCTTATACACAAAGTTGTAAAAGGTAATGGAGAGCGATGAAAATCAGATATAACTCACTGATTCTTATAGATAATTGTATACTAGATTATTTCATCTTCCTATCGAAACTTAATGTACTTGATACTCTAAAATATTTTAATCTCTAATTGTATTTAAAAAACTTTAAATTGATTATGACAACCGAGAAAGTGAAAGTTGCGTGTTGTGCGCGCTAGAGTTTTCTAAAATATGTAGCTTTCCAGCGTTGAATTATGCATTTATATTACTAGTGTAATCCAGGATCATATACTTTCTATAGTGTATTCTATTCAGCTGATATCCCAATACTCTTTTTACCATGTTTGCAGACGACACTCATGTTATCAGTCCATAACGATTCAATGGAAATCTTCCACTGCTCTTCAGAAACCCTAATATATGGTTTTAAATTCTGAGAATATAAATGAACTTTTGTTTGATGTGGCTTAATAACCTTGAACCTATGGCTTCCGGTACTGCAGTATCATATAATGACATTGAGCTTGTCCCTCTTGAACAGATCCGATACCTAGTCTATCACGCCATGGAATGCTTTCCGTATCCACTCCGAAATCCTTAATGAACATTTACAGCAAGAAAATCATTGCGGGTGATTAGAATGAGGATATGTTGGTGCTTGGGCTAGAATTCCTTCCATGATCATTCTAACATATTCTTTTACCCATGTTTTTTTTTTTTTTTTTTTTCATTGCAATTTATGACAACTGTTGGGTTCCATACGTCTTCAGTAAGCCAAATCCAACTTCGTGATTTAATTATCCTAAGCCCTAAACAATTACACGCCTTTTGTGTTTGTAAAGCTGTTATCAATAAAAATTAGGGTTTGGTAACGAAATTCAAATCAGCATGACAACTGTTTTTGCGTCGTCTTTTATTGAAGATAATGTTGTAGTTTGTTTATCTAGTGATTGAATCTCAAGTAATATTTTACTATCAGTGCTGATACTAAGTGCATATCATTTCATGCTAGGGTCACTCGTGGTGTAGTGCCTATCGAAACATCTTTTTATGCCCATGGCCATAGATTCGAATCCGGCAGATGGCCTTTAGTTTATGTGAGGTCGGGAACAGCTGATGCGCTCTATGATAACAGTCATACTTCGTCTCTCAGATTTTTGCTCTTTTCTGTAGGAATTCGCTTGAGTTCAGTCTGGAAAACATCACTAGACTTAAAAAAAAAACACAGCAGTGAATATTGGAGAAATATCGGTAAGCAAAGTTATGATTTACTTTGCAGAATCGCGAAAAGTGAAAGGAGGGTCACTGATCAGCTGATTGCCGCTAGCTCGGCAACCTCGGGCTTGCTTTTCTTTAACTTATCTTTCTTTTATTATCTTTCCTTCTCATTCTCATTTCATTATTTATTTATTATTTTTCCTTTTTTGTCATTTTTTTTTTTAATTAATGAGATATTTTCATCAAGTTATGTCCACAAAAGCTACAAGTAAAAGATCTAGATCTCCAGGTTCAAACTCGTCTCTTACAAAACAGAGACCTCGCCGTGAAAATAATAAAAAAATGATTCCACCAGCGACCGCTTCAGCTACCTCTTTAGGATCTGAAGCCTAGCACATCATCACGAGGATTAACTGATGAATCGCCGAATTTTACACCAAACCCATTTAAGATCCTCTAAAATGAAAAAGAAACCATGGAATCTTCTCCTATACCCAGGGAACCACAACCTCCACCAATTTTTGTTAAAAATATTAAAAATTTTCAACTACTTTGTGCGCATTTAAACAAATTAACCGATCCTAATAGTTATTCTTGTATAAGTAGAACCAGTGATACTAAAATGTCCCCGACTACCGCCGAAAGCTACAGAAAAATAGTCAAATATCTGACTCGATCCTATCTATCAAACCGCTCCTTCCGAGTTCGTTGTGGTGCAGAATATTCCAATTATTATCCAGTCGAATCCGGTGTTCCTCAGGGCAGTTTCGTTGGTCCTATCCTCTACAATATACATACGGCTGATATTCCTGTTGCCCTAATACCTTCCTAGCAACGTACGCTGATGACACAGCTATCCTATCCTCTCACTTGGATCCCGAAATTGCATCTCTATAGGCCTCCAAACGCACCTTTCTAAAATTGAAAACTGGTGTAACAACTGGAGAATCAAAGTCAATCAATCCAAATGCAAACATGTCACCTTTACCCTTCGAAGACAATCCTGCCCTCCAGTTCTTTTTAACTCCGTTCCGCTTCCTTTCTCCGACACCGTCCGATATCTTTCTGCTGGATATCGATGGCTTCCTTCTGGACAAAAGACTAACTTGGAACCCGCATACTAGACTTAAACGACAAGAACTTAATCGACGATTTGGACAATTATACAGACTACTGAACAGAAATTCTAAATTATCTATCGAGAACAAACTGCTAATATATAAGACAGTACTGAAACCTATCTGGACCTACGGACTTGAACTGTGGGGGACAGCCAAATTTTCTAACATCAAACGTATTCAATCCTTCCAATCAAAAGTACTCCGAACAATAGTTAATGCTCCTTATTATGTATCTAACCATACCTTACACCGCGACCTAAATATTCCATTTATTTTAGACCTTATACCATCAAAATTCTCTAAATTCCATCAGAACCTTATCCATCAATCTAATCCCCTAGCTCAATCCTTATCCAGCTCCACACATCCTTACCATCCTCCTAGAAGGTTGAAACGGCAGTGGCCTCGAGACCTCTTGTAAAATGTATATTGGGGTTCTAGCATTGGCTAGATTCTCCACTCACGTGCTGTATGCTTGTGAATTGTATATAGGTATGAGTGACTCGTATATATTTTTATTGATTTTGTTTTGTATATATTTATATTGTATTATTATTATATAAATTTATTGTTTTGTATATATCGTGTGAATGCAGTATGAATGTTGTACTTTATCCCTATTAAAAATGTCCTAAATTGGACAGATTGTAATATTGCTCAATAAAGAATTGTTTCTAAATTAAAAGTTTATGTGAGGTAATCGTTAAAGATTTCTATCCTAATCAAACCTGGATGAGCGAAATTCAGGACTCTGTCTGAAGCGTCATCCGATTAGAAATAGCAGCAACAAGTAACGTCAAATGAATAAAAATAAAAACAATCTTTTCATCTTATTCAAATGAGGGCCGTGACATTTGGATATGAGAGTTAAATTCCTAAGTAGACTACATAGCTTTGGGAAAATAATATCCATTCAAAGAGTGATTTCAATATTCGCTAACTCATTCATTATTTACGAAAAATCAATTAGGATTCGAAATTGACATAATCACTACCATGATATATTTTATTTCTTATAGAGGAGATCCTCCTGAGGTACACCCACCTTCTATAAAGTGGGCAACGAAAAAAGTTAGGGTAAAATATTGAGGTGATCTCGGTCTATTGACTACAAAGAGTACGAATCTCTTCTATATCTACTCAAGGCTCTCAAAGAGCTATAGAGGTGTATACGTTTTTACATAGGAGGGATTATCCCGACTATAGAGGTCAACGTCAAAATAATTTTGTTCGCCCTTACCTCGCTTTACGGGTATTTGAAGGCTATACAGGTGTTTCTCGGGACAGTGGGTGAGGGCGGGGAATAAATGACGAGATAAAAGCCCCCCCCCCCCGGCACTGAGAAGCGAACTCGTAATTATTTGGTTTCGAGTTTTGATTCTCTGTTGCTAGGTAAAGCGCGCAAACCCACTCGGTCCCCTAGTGATATTGATCTTGATCACATTGGTTACTTTACATTGCATTTGAATGAAACAATAGTTTGATGAGTGATTACCGTTGCCACTGCTTGGAAATTTCCCATATTTTAGAAACCGTTATATTGATGACAAATTTGCTGATACTCGTTATGACCTTGGTCTGGTCCTCAATCGGATTTTCTTTTATTTCGAACTAAGGACTTGTAGTTTTAGCACTAATAAAAAAAATGGATAAATATACTGAATGAAAGAATTGAACGAGACCTGTGAAGGGAAATTATTTCCAATATTTTTTATACATATGCTTTTAGATAGTTGTGAATGTCTTTTCTTTTCTTTGCTTTTGACTTTTGACCAATATTGTCTCAATGATGTCTATTATCAAGAAACGCTGATTTCCAAAGCTCCTAGGCATTTTTACGAAATAATACTTAGATATTTTCGTATTTCAATCGTTTAGTTTTATGAAAATCCTTCATCCATTTTTTTTTTTTTTTTTTCATTTTCAATAATTAACCTTTATTAAATGGCAAAAAAAAAAAAAAAAAAAAAATTCCCCCTCAATAGGGTATAGCGGGGTTAGGTTGGTAACCCGTGGCCTTTTTTACTCAAAGTTGGGGGATCAATTTGGTGTCGAAAAAAAAAAATAATTCACCTAAATATTTAGCTTTTTAATTCAAACGGTTTTCGAGATTTTTTATAAAACTTTCTTTTCGATTTTAAATTTTTTTTTATTTGTAAAATTTGAAATTAATTAATGATGATTTTTTCTCTTATTCTCAGGAGTCAAAGGTATGAAAAAATGATATGATCATGATTCATAAGCGAAAAGCCAATTTTTAGTGGATGGAAGAAAACCAAAATATGAATTTTTTAAACCTTATTTAAAGGTGTCAATCATCAATTTTTTTTTTAGAAAATGTCTTTTACATTCCTCTATACACAGGATTTTCGAATTTTTTGAAGTGGTGGAACAATATGAAAAAAAATAAAAACTTATTTTTTCTGAAATATTGCATTTAACGTATATTTCTTATTATTATTGAAAAAACGTGTAGTAAACAATTATTTTTCACCAAAAATTCAGAATTATAAAACATTTTCAATCATTTTACTACAAAATGATTGGACAAAAGCCATGTTTTTCAAAACGCGCGCCAGGCTGGCGCTCTATAGCGCAATCTATTTAGCCACTATCAATAATTTCTTCCAAGGTTCGCTCAGATATTATTTCCAAGTGGTGGAACAATATGAAAACAATCAAAAACTGATCTTTTCCCTTAAATCTTGCGTTTTAAGAAACTTTTAGTTTATAGATTATCGAAAAATTATTTTTTAACCGAAAATACATCCTCCCTAGAGAAAGCCATAGAGAATATCTTAGTGCTTCTTTTGCAATTCTGGGTCAAAGTCAAATCGAGCTATTTGCCAGGAATGGACGATGAAGGAAGCTGCATTAGAGCGAGCCCTCGAGACAAGTTGCGGCCCCCTCCGAAAATTCCCAATTTAGGTGGACAAAATTCAAGTTAAAAGTTTGGAATTTTGAAGTGCTTCGCCTTTTTATAATTATTTCTTAAGACCCTTAATTCTGATATTTTCCGCTATAACGTGTTAACGAATAAATAGTAAATGTGTGAACCATTCCTCTTCTCACGAGTGCCTAATAACCGGTAGTGGGATTATCTTTATTCGATGGCCATTTATTGTGTTCAAGGTTTGTTTAGAGCAAAGTATTTTTGCTTTTATTTGACTATGGACATTGATGAGACAGGTAAGACATATTATTTCAAAACTCGTTATTGAATATACATTGCAATCTACCTGAATACCCCTATTCAATAACGAAAAACTATATAACCCCCAAGTTATCCCAAGGATTTGTTTCTTTAATCCTACTAGTCTTTAAATATCACAAAGATATTTGTGATTTTTTGCGTTTTGGGTGATACATAATTTTTTTCAGACACAACACTCCGAATCGAAAGTTTTACGATCAATAATTTGAAGAGTTTCCTAAATGATATAAAATACATCTATTGCAGGTTTCAGCAACTCCAAGCCATAATAAGATTTATTATATTATTTTTTCCGTATTCTGGGACTTCAAATGTAAAATGTAGGGAAGTTTTAGATTTTAGCAAATAAATTTGATGCTTGACCACTGTGCGTTCGCCAATCGTGTCCAAAAAGTAATTGTTTTTATATTTTTTTCTAATAATTTTTTTTCCATGATCTGGGACCCTAAATGTTAAATATGGAAAAGTTTCAGAATGGCCACTTGTATTTCATATTTTCCGCTGTGCGCCGTCACTGCCACCTTATCACGCCAATCCGTCTTTCTCATCCCACGAGCCCAACTGAGTATAATATCCAGTCATTAATAATTATTTTTTTCCATTGGCGCGACAGGCCGTGTAGGCCCTGGGCCTCGTGGTGTAGTCTCCTGGAAGATTACACTCACGTTTCTTGATGCATGTTGAAGTGTATGGTCATCACTCCCTGCGCATAATTTTGTGAGTGGCCAGCTTCTGGCTGACGGGTCTCACATACGTAGGGGAGAGGCTGTAAGTGAATCCCCATTTAATCATATCCTTGTAAAAGCGCCGCCGGGACTGGGACTCGAACTCACAACTTTAGCATGAGCGACTATCTATAATTAATGGATGTGTGTGTATATATTTATTTATTTTTCTTCAGTAGATTTAATGTTTTTTTCTTTCTTCAAATGAAAAAAAATTTATAAATGTTACTTGGTTGCATCTATTTAAGTATATATCTAGGTAATCTTTTCCAGCAACAATGAATACTTATATGAGCATTTTTGGCATAATATGATGGGAACATACGAGTATGTTGGTATATACTATTGCATTGTTTACTTAATATCAACGAATTTTAAATTATTTAAAAAATAATTATATACTTTAATCTTTTTATTTACATATATGCTTTTAAATTGTTTTAAGTTTTTTTTAACATAATTATAAATTATAATATAATTATAAATTCTATTCTATTTAATTTTAATAATATAATAATATTTTTCTTGTTTTTAACAATTTTAACGAATTTTTATTTCTATTAAACTGTTTTATATTTACTAACATGGATTTAAAATTTTACTTTTTAACTTCTTTATATCTTACTAAACCTTATATTTTATTCTTATATTTCTTATCCATGTATTCAATTTTTCTTCGTTTTATAGTTTAACTACATAATTAAAGCTATTTAAACTTGTTAACCTTTTTCATCTATGTGTATACATTTTTTGTGATTGCTTGACATTTATACTGTTATTTAATGATAAAGCTATGTCATATCTATGCTTTATCCTATGTAGGTTGATGTATTTTTGCCATTCGGGTGTATTGGCTGAATTAGTATTATGGCAAACAATTGAAAGTAATGGAATCAAATAGTTCTACTTTAAAGAAAGTGGAAATCCGGGGGCCAGGCTCATGGCCAGCTCATCCTTGCCTCCGTGATAACTGTAGCTACCGCAGGAGGCGGTCAAAAACAGTTTGGCAAGAGTTCTGGGAAAAACTGTATCTTTAGATAAGGTATTTCCTTGTTTGCCCGAGCTGCCTCAGGCAACAGAGATGACCTATAATTAATCCAGATACAAAAAAGATCACCCCTCCCCTCTCCCCTGAATTGCTGACAAGGTCTGTCCTATTTGTGGCCTGTCGTTCAAAGGCGACGGTTGTCTTGAACCCACCTAGGGAAAATACACTCCATAGAGGTAAATAACTATAAATTATGGGGCCTAATTCGAAACTAATTTTACAATGTAATTGGAGAGGATGAAGGAGTTAAAAGTGAAATCAATAAATTGTTGTCCACTCTCCAGGACATTCAAAATAGATCTAATTTTAACACTGAGGACTTGGACATAGCTGAGGGTAACTTTTTAAAGCTTAAGAATATTATTTCAGAACTACCTGGCCAGTAACACCCTGCCGTTAAATACTATAAAATGAGAGAAAAAAACAACTATTATACCGGATAAGGGTGCTGGAAAAGTGTCGAATCCTCAGCGAGCGAACAAAGCAGACAGGAGTCATCTGCAGGAGCAGGACCAGAATGAAGTTGCCCAATACAACTACTATAACAGGAGAATACCAGTTGTACCAACTGTGATGAACGGCGACGCTCCTAAGCAGGGCCCAAGAAAGGTGCCCGACCTTAAAGACACTTTAAGGGCCCCCATAAAGAGTGGGGAGGGGGTGAGAGGGGAGGGGGGAGGGAAGAGGGGTAGGAGAGAGAGACTTTACCGTCCCTTCGTACCTCACCTATCTCTTCTTTTTTATTTTTCTTAATGTGATATTTCCTTTTATTTATTTTTTTTAATGTTATATTTTTTTTTACCTATTATTCATTTCATGTTGTATATATATATTGTAAATATTTAAATTTCGTACATATATTGTTCTCGCATGGTAGTAACTGCATTTTCTTTTATTTTGTAGATTATTAATAAATGCTTTTTGAAGTAGTTGCTTTTGCTAGTTGTTGCATTGCATGCCAGTTGAAACTAACCCAGCCCTTCTTGTCTCAGCTTAGCTGGAAAGCAATTCAATTTATTTCTATGACAGGGTATGTACCATTTTTATTATGTTATTTATTCCAAAGTTTGGACTAAGCTACCAATATCGGGCCAAACCAGCCTGGCACCCTTTTAAGAAAATCTGAACTGTAATATCCTGAACTGTAATAAATTATTAAAAGAAAAAGGTTATAATTTAGCAAATAACAGCAAAACTGTTGATCATAGAAAAAACGGGTTTATTTCACCACAACAGCCTAAAGGAGGATACGACATATTGAAATAAAGCATAAGATAGGTGATAACAGAGATATAAAGCAAAATCTGAAAGCTTGGGAAATTAACTTCAAATTACTGTGGGGGTGTTAGTACAAGGGGGGCGGAGGGGTAGGGACTTTTTGGAGAATGCTCCTGTTATGAGTTCTGGCACAACATTCTAACAAAATTGAAATTTGTCAAAATTCAAATTTCTTTCGACATAAGGCTATTTTTGACCTTGAATGGCTGGGCTACTCTCTCTGGGTTACAAAGTGCAGCTTCTGCCATCCGGTGCCGCCAACCGCGACTGGTTACAGCACATAACATGTTATTTTTTCTAAAATCTTTAACTTTTCAACGGTATATTATACTATATCTACAACATATTACTGTTCTTTTATTTTATATGTTTTATCTTTCATCCATAATTTGGCTATCAAATTTGTTCAACTGGCATACTTCTCACTTTTTATCAGTGGTAAGAGGAAGATATTGTAAGGTTTTACTGTTACACACAAGGAGTTTACGTTAAGGTTTTAGGTCTCTCAGTCTTACCAGTTGGAGAGTAATTTAGTTATTAATAATAAAAATAGGTTAAACGGAAGAATGCGATTTGATCATAAATAATTATTTAGTTTCTCAATCTTCCAAAAACAGTTAATTAGACATAAAGATCAAAAGGAGTCAACGTTTCAGGGCCCTTCCTCATCATCAGGACTCACTAAAATACATCAACAAATTATCATTTAACATTATAAAATAACTTTTTTATATACTAATTAAAATCATAATTAAAAAAATATATAATAATGTTACATAAAATTATATTTACCTGAAATACATTTAACGAATTAAAATATTATCTATTTTTAATTAAAAGTTTGTCAATAATTTATGTAATTGAAAAATAACCATTTTTCGTTGTTTCATTTATTCATAGTTGGCAAATGTTGCAAACAACATCTCTCAATGTTCTCTACAATTTGCCAATGTTAGAGGAAGGTAAAGCTCTCAACTATTTGGAAAAAAGCACTTTTTTCTCTTTATTTTATGTTTCCTTTTGTGTGTATTGAAAAGAATCCTTGGTTTGTTTCTAAATCCCAATCCTATATTGGCAAGGCTATTTTTACTATTTGGCTTAGCTTGCCTTCTTGTATTTATGTACTCATTTTTTTTTCTTCCTCTAGTACATTTTCCCCGTTTATTTTTTTAATGAAGACGGATTCTTCTTCTCCCGCTTTTGTGAATTATGACCTCTTAACTGAACTGTATATTTTCATTAGTATTAACTGAATAGTATCTCGTATGCTTGTTGCTTAGTTCAAAGTAGCTAGGATCCTATGCTCTAGTATTTACTGTCTTGTGAAAAAACTTTTTTTCTTTTATAGAAATGGTACTTTTAAGCTTACAAAGTAATTCAATTATTTAAAAAGTAAATTGAATTATTTGATTGATAATTGAATCACTGAATTGATTTGGAATGTAAATGGGTTGGGTGGTGTAAGGATCTCTGCCTCAACTATTTTGAGGAAAGAAAGGAGAAAACATTTCGTGAGTATTTATTCTTTAGTTTATATTTATATACTCTTGTCAATTCTCGCCTGTTAATAGTATGACCTTTCTAAAGGTTCCAGTCCTCTCCACCATTCCTAGAATCTTTGTTCGCTGTTCTTTTCAACATTTTAATATCATTCTCCAAATGTTGTCTAAAGGAAAATTTGTATTTATTGACTCAACCTAAAGACCCTTAGATATCTTTATATATATATATATATATATATTATTTCGAATATTCAAAACGTATGTAATGAGTGTCTTTAATAATTAACTACCGTGACCGTAATGTATATCTATTTTATATACAACGAGAAAAATGCTGCTTCCATTGTCCAGAGCTTGGTAGTCTCTCAGAATCCATATTTTGTTTTATTTTCAATATAAAATCCCAAAATTCTCTGTGCCGATTTAAATCAATGATTTCCAGATTTGAAAGTTGATAATGGCGATGATGTACATAAGAAGCCATATTGAGAGTCATAACCTCTAGGATTTGTACCACGTTTTTTTTTTCTTTTCAATTATTCATTTACTATCCATTATCCTCATTTTTTACTTTCACGTGTCTATATTTAAAATATATAGTAAGAGAAAATATTGTGATCGTGAAAATTCCAGTTTTCAAGGTACATGGGTCTGTGTGTGTGTGTGTGGTTAGTGTAGCACTCAGGGAGGGTTTTGAGGAACTGGGCAACTGTAGACTGCACAAATGTCTGTTTTGTTCTCTGCTCTTTTCCTCCATAGGTCTGATATTTCCTGGTGAAACTGTTTTTCCCATCCCCTACTACAATCTTCAGAATATCATTTTTCTCCAAGGCATTCACTGCCCTTCTAGACTTTATTGCTAATTTCGAACCTTTGCAGTACATCATCCATTATATAACCTTCCTGTAAATAACATTTTCATGTCAATTTTTTTTTTTTTCATTTAACCCAGGAAGCTTCTATTTCTACCAAATGTCAATAAAAATCTGTCAGGGCTTTCTTAGAATTTGTATACTGGATTTTCCAATAAACATTCTAAGTAAATAGATGGTTCTTAAATTTTCCTTATAAGTTCATGATTACATTTGCAATAATTATGTGTCAACGTTTCTGGGGCCTTGCCCATGTCCAGACCTCACTCACAGCCATGTATGAATTAAAAATATATCCATTTTATTTAAGATGTCCATAATAAATTATATAGGTCATTAAAATTTATATAAAGAATAAACAATCAGAATCACCTATTTTCTTCGGTTCTTAATCCCAAGATTATGTGAGGAATATGTACTCAATTAAAAACCTTGGGGTTACCTTTGATCAAAACCCAACATGGATTAACCAAATTTTCCAAATTATTAGAAGATCCATCTCTATCCTACGATGACGTGACTCATACCCTAGAAATAGCTGTGAGGTGCTAGTACCCTCCCCCCACCCACAGACCGGAGGCTTAGCCTATGGAGGACTGCCGAGAACGAAATGAGTCTAAACAGATTTATCAATCCTTGTATAGGATTCCTTTTCCGCCTCCTTGGTCATCTCACAGTAAATAGTCACTTTTTGCCTTTTTATCTGAATAAGCCAGAAAAGCTTGCTATATTCTCGAGCTCTTTATATCACTCGTTTTTTAAAAGACTTGATGTCCGAAAATAAAAATTAACTTTCTTTTTATTTAAAACGTATAGTTTCACTATTAAATTATAGTTTCGTGATTGATGGACAAATTTTTGTTGTAAATATTTTTTTGTATTGACTTAATCTGTCAGTTTATGATTGGACATGGCTCAGTAATGCCCTGATAATGGCTCACAAGCTTGAGCCGAAACGTCGGCAAAATAAAGATATTTAGAAAAAGACCAACTCCTGATTATTGCACCTATAATTAATTTGTCTCATTTCGTTTCCCTCAATCTGATTCCTAAGTACATTATATAAATTATATTATTTAACCAATAGGTCTACTATGTACTAATCCTGAATCATTTTGTTATAGGAGCCGGAGAATCGGGGAAATCAACAATTGTCAAACAAATGAAGTAAGTTGATACTACTATAGTACTTTATTTCACAACCGCATTAACAATAATGATTTCTATTATTTATTTTTTTTACTCAATATAATGTTCATTGGGCTGCTTTACTTCAACGAAGAAGCCCTTAAAAAGACCCGCAATGAGGACCCAAACGTAGGTCAATAAATAATATTTCAACTATTTTCTAATTCTTCATAGTTCTAATGAGCATTAGGTGATGGAGATAACACATACACTTTTTGTTTTCTTGGGCAGACGAAATATGATGAACAACTCAAAGTCCTTGTTGAACAGTGGAATGATGGAAATGAAATCCAAACTGATGGGAAGGAATAGTGTGGGATTCTAATATGGGTAATATAAGTTTGAAAAGGATTTTTCTTAGACTTTAGAAATTATTGCGAGTATACTGATTCATGATATGCAGTTTCATCTGGATCCTCGAGTTTTCGAAATCTGGTTTTAAGGTTCTTATAAATTTGGCAGCCTTTGTAGTTGGGAAGATGGTCTTTGAGGCGCTGTGTACATACGACGGGTGTTGTTTTTTATTTTGTACATTCCGTTAACGTTGCATTTCATTGGTGATTAATGGCAATAAGTTTTAGTATGTCCATATGCCGGACAATTGTAGCACGATAGCTCCTTTTAATTGTGGAGAAACTGAAATGTATTGGAGGTGAAAACAATTTATTAGTCAGTATGAAGTGACTAATTTTGAGCCTTTATCAAGTAAATGCTTTAAGAAAGGGTGCCTGCCTGTGAGAGCTGTTGTTTGTCCTTCTAATCTAGTCTCACCATTCAGGGTAAGATATTTGTCAAGGTGGAGTGCTAACTCAAGGATATAGTGAGGCAGGCCAATATATCCTTAAGCCCAAGCCTAAAGGCAAATTGATGGGATTTAGAAGGATTGCTTTTCATTTTCCGTTTTTAACACCGTCCTTCAAAGGAAAAAAATATGAGAATAAAGGGTTTGGGAAGCAACAGTTGTGTCATTATATACAGATAACACCCATGTTTCATCTGCGTAAGTAGTAAGGGGAGTGTTAGGATGATCAGCAAAGGAGGCTCTTCAAGAGCATTTTTAGCTTTAAGTATAATTTTAATATTGGACTATTTGATAATGACAATAGACAATTTCTAAGGGTGCGGAATGATATATATATATATATATTATATCTTTTTCTCCTATGTAGTCGCGTCAATGAAGCCATAAAACAGGCAATCTCAGAAAGTCCTCAGAAACAGCTCCGATTTTGATAATTTTTTTTTTTTTTTTTAAATCAGTTCTTTTATATTAATCAAAATTAGTAACCGTTCAAAGGGGGGAAATAATTATTTATATTGCTTAAACAATATGTATGTTTATTAAAGAGGAAAAAATGTTTCGCTTCATTATTTTTTATTAAAACTAAACAAAAATATAAAACAAGTAACTTTTTCAATATTTCATCATATTGGATATAATTAGTTGACCGTTGAGAATTCCTTCCAGGTTTTCAATTTTTATTTTTATTTTTACAAAAGAAAATTTCACTTTCAACAATATTTTGTATTTTTGTAACTTTATCTTCTTCGAATGGTGGGTGATTGTTACAATCACTTCCACTGTATACAATGCAAGCGGGTGAGCATTACAAACCACTTTTTCTGCAGCCACACTATGAACCCTATTTTACAAGAACAAAATATAATTTTCAAGACGTTCATTGGTGCTGCAAGTTGCCTCATTTTGATTGGTTACAAATAATTATCTAATTTACCGAACCGAAATTTCGGCAGATATTAAAGTATTATTTTTCCATTGTTGAACTTACAGGTACACTCTTTTAATATGTTGTTTTGCTGCAGCCTCTGTTGGAGGTGATGAGCTGAGTTGTGCGCTCTCGTCTTTTGAAGCTAATGGTAAAGAACGCATGTATCGTAGTTCATTCGAATTTTTGGCAGTTTTAGCACCATACATGGTGATAATACAATAAATACTTCCATCAAAAACTATCTTCTCACTTTGTTCTTGAATAATAAAAGTTTCAGCTGATGCGCGTAATTTCTGATTATTATTAAACATTTTAATAAAATTATTTTTACCTTATTATAAAAAGCAGATGAAGTATCACATCGAGTGAATGCATGAATAAATGAGAGATGATTTTTGGTAATATTTGGATACCTTACTAACATGGTTTTGTTGAATAAACTCATTGCAACGCATTATTTTTGACTGGTTTTAAAAAAAACATTTCTATATCATCAGGTGCTAAAGCCATCAATATCACTAAAACATCAATGTCCTCTGCAACAAAGAACACATCATGGAAGGAACTATTAAGGGCTAACTGTACAATTAAATGATCTGCGTCACTTACTGCTTGACTAAATTGAATTTTTTTTCAAATTCCTATTTTCAGCCAATTGTTTGTTAAAAAGATTTATAAATCTTTTTTTTATTTTTGCTGTTTCCTAAAATTTTCTCTTTAGTTGTATTCAGAGGCATGTCTTCTTCAAACAAATAATCGATTAAAGTATTACTCATATATCTGCGATTTCTATCAGACGCTTTATTTCCATCATTATTGTATTCATCAAAAACAACTTTGACGTTAGTAACATAGTTATTTCTTAAATATCTGATATACTGTTGAAAAATGGGTAGACTTTTGATTATTTTCCCCCATTTTAATCAATAAAGTAACAAAACACCATCGATAATGTAAATACATTCTGAAACATCATTAACATCCGTTTCACATGTTGTTCAAAAATATCGTATAGCGTTGATTTCGTTGTTTTTCTCCTTCCAGTGTTACCAAAAAGTGAAAGAGGATAGGGAGCATAAAGCATAAGCGTTGGAAAATTAGATTTGGATCTACAGCTACTTTAGTATTATTAACTAATAAGCTCAATAAAGATTTAGTTGTATCTTTTATTGTCATTTTTATATGTTTAAAGTTTAATTATTTCATTTTTTTCTTTGAATTAATTCCTATATCAACAATTAATAGTTTCCTTACCTACAATTCCTGTGAAAATTGCTATCAGTTCCGATACATCTGGAAAGGGGTTGTGAATATTAATAAATTCTACAATTTTATTTACTGCTGAAGAATCTTCATTTATTCTGCTATCACTAGCGTCAGTATGCTGGTATGATGATTTAAAAGAAACTCGACAAAATTCTTCCATTCCGTCCACTACGCCTTTTGTAAATAACGCTGTTCTTATCCATTTGAAGACAACACTTGGTGTTGCTCCACATCTGAAAGGACCACCCTCTATTTTTATGGACTTCACGAGAGTTTGCTCTATTCTTTGATCAGTTGAAATGTTTGTGAAATACATGTACAATTGTGCTTTTAACAACTATTCTTAACACCATAATTAATACACGAATATTTTTTTTCAAAGAAAACCACGCAGAAAACTGATTTCTTTATATAAATAACGTACATATTGTTTAAACAATTATTTCCCCCCTTTGAAAGGTGTCTAATTTTTATTAATATAAAAAAAACAAATATTTAAAAAAAATTATCAAAATCGGAGCTGTTTCTGAGGATTTTCGACAAAAAAGCTTTATTGACGCGACTAATGGTAACCCCCTAGAAGGAGAGTTTATTGATTTTTATATACATGTTCCATGCCTGTTCCTAGGCACACTACACGTAATCTATGTTAAATTTACACAAATTATTTAATTTTCATTATTTTGATCTTCAGTTTAAATATTAAATATTCGAAAAATAACAAAAATAAAATTAAAACACATTAATCGTAAAATAACTACCAAAAGGAAATAGCTAAAAAAAATAATGTTAATTATACATTTCAAGATTTTTTCAAAATTAGAATAAAACGGCTAAATATATAAATACAAACTAAATTAATTTAGCAAAACAAGAATTACAAAGACTGAACTGTATTTCTACAATCTGTAATAAGTTGGTTAAAGTCTATTTTGTTTAGGAAATTTATAAAATACTTTTTAAATTTTGTCATTAGTCTATGTTCTGTTTCTGGTCAAGGCCAAGCTCTAATATCTGTATCAGTTTTGCTCCAAAGTTGTCTAATTTTTTACAGTCGAATAGTAAGTGTCGAAACTTGTTTATCTTACCATCTTATGGACATTTATCGTTCTGTAGTATGTTAAAGCGTTTTAAGTATTGTTTTGTTTGTCCATGTTCAGTCAAAAATTGTTTCACCTTGTAGTTACTACTTAGTGTGTGTTTGTAGTTGTTTAGTGTGATATGGGGAACAAATCTATGAAGTCTTGGTGACTTCAGCGAAGCGGCCCAGGAACGATTCCATTTGACTACCGTCTCCTTCCTCATCTCCCCTTTGATGTAGGATATGGGAACCTTATTGTAGGATATTGGAAGGTCACTCTGAGCCGCTATCTTTGCTAGGGTGTCCGCTCGTTCGTTGCCTTCTACTCCTCAGTGCTCCTTTACACACACAATGTTAATGTTTTTATTTTGTGTATGTAAATTGATCAAATTGATTCGGATTTCCTCGGTTAGTCCGTCATGAATTTTCGAATTCTGGATGGAATGTATAACATTCATGTTGTCAGTGTAGATAGTTATGTCTGTAAATGTGTCAGTAATATTATCTAGGAGATATTCTGTCGCACTGAGAACAGCTAGCTTCTCCGCCTGGTTGTTCGAGCATTCTGATCCCAGCTTACATTGAGCTTCAATCAGCTTCCCATGTTTGTCGATTAACAACCAAGCACATCCTACGTTCTCTCCATTCTTGCTCCCATCTGTAAATATTTCTGTCTTTGTATTTGAATTAGTTTGTGCCTCTGTTTCTGTCTTTGTATTCAAAATCGCGTGTATTTCTGGATGAATCCATTTTTTGCATTTGTTTGGGAGATCTATTTTGTCATGCGAAATATTTTTTTAGTCTGTTTGTCTTTTTTTAATGTTAAAAAGTTCTATAGTCTCTTGTATTTTCAAATCTATTGGAATAATTCCAGCCAAAACGCAAGCAGCTTCGTGCAATATAGTATGGCATGCCTTATTTATTTTCATTGCCATGAGTTGTTGGAGTCTTCGAAGTTTCATACAATTTGTTTTGCTAAGGATAGCTTTACATGCCACATATGTACTGCAATGAATATTTTTGGTAAAATAGCTCCTTCATACATTATCTTAAGAACCTCCGATTTTAGGCCCCAAGATACCCTCGCTGCTATTGTCAGTCTGGTGATAGTATGAAGAGTATGACTATAAATATTGTCTATATGTCTATTGCAATTATGTTTTCGGTCAAAAAGAACGTCTAAATATTTTAATGTGTCGCGATATTTTATTTTCGTTGAATTTAGACTAATGTTTAATTGAGGTATGTTCCGTTTCAGCGAAAAAATAATGAATTATGTTTTTTTGGGGTTAAAAGAGAGATGGCCATCTTGTTAGCCGGGATAGAACCAGGTTTGTGAAGGTTTGGCCATCTTGTTAGCCGAGATGGAACCAGGTTTGTGAAAGTTTGGCCATCTTGTTAGCCGGGATAGAACCAGGTTTGTAAAGGTTTGGCCATCTTGTTAGCCGAGATGGAACCAGGTTTGTGAATGTTTGGCCATCTTGTTAGCCGGGATAGAACCAGGTTTGTAAAGGTTTGGCCATCTTGTTAGCCGGGATAGAACCAGGTTTGTAATGGTTTGGCCATCTTGTTAGCCGGGATAGAACCAGGTTTGTAAAGGTTTGGCCATCTTGTTAGCCGGGATAGAACCAGGTTTGTAAAGGTTTGGCCATCTTGTTAGCCGGGATAGAACCAGGTTTGTAAAGGTTTGGCCATCTTGTTAGCCGAGATGGAACCAGGTTTGTGAAAGTTTGGCCATCTTGTTAGCCGGGATAGAACCAGGTTTGTAAAGGTTTGGCCATCTTGTTAGCCGGGATAGAACCAGGTTTGTAAAGGTTTGGCCATCTTGTTAGTCGGGATAGAACCAGGTTTGTAAAGGTTTGGCCATCTTGTTAGCCGGGATAGAACCAGGTTTGTAAAGGTTTGGCCATCTTGTTAGCCGGGATAGAACCAGGTTTGTAACTGCTTCTAGCTCTTCAATGTCTTGCCGTTTTACCAACAGTAATACGTCATCGGCGTAAGCAATAAGATTTGTGTCACCTGGTAATTCTGTTTCAAAAATTGTGTTTATTAGAATATTCCATATTACTGGAGACAAACTAGAACCTTGTGGGGTCCCCTTACTCAGCTTCTTACTAATATTGATACAATTAGTCTGGATCATTAACTGTCTGTGGTCTAGATAATTTTGAATGAGTTCTTGAATATTTTTACGGCAATTATACTTCTTTAAATTTGTTAAAATCGCTGTCCACCATGCATTGTCAAATGCTCCCTTTCTATCTAAGCCTATACTACTAGCAAGTTCCTCCTTGGTCTAATGAAGTAGTGTACTGTTCATTTAAAAGCACATAATGCATTATCTGTTCCTGACTGTGGTCCAAAAGTAAATGGTTTTTTATGTAACAAGTTGTTTGTTGATAAAAGGTGCATCAATCTATCTTTGACATTTTTTTCTAAAACTTAACACCGGTAACATGCTAAGAGGTCTGTACAAATTCGGATCTTTTTTTGGAATTATCAATAATTTTGCCGTTTTCCATAAATTTGGGAATTCTCTCCGTTTAAACAAAATTTTATACAGTTCAGTTATGATTTGCGGAAAAAATTCAGTTATCTTTTGTACAATAATTGGGGTAATCTTTTCATGACCGGGAGATTTTTTGTTATTCAAGTTGTTAATGGTATCTAGTATTTCTCTATCTTGTAGCGGCAAATCATCGATTGTATTGGGTGGGATGATTACATCTTTTCTCATTTGGCCCTGTTGTAATGTGTCAAGAGTAGTGTTATCATCTTGGATTAAATTATTGAGTATGTGAGTTAGTGTTTCTTTTGAATCATTTGTATATTTGTCATTGGTAGTTAAAAATCATTCCATTTTTAATTTTGTTTGAAGCCCATGTATGCGGCCAGCTTCATGCTGAAGAGTATTCAGTATATCACTTTCATGATTCTATTTTCGTTTTCTTTAATTTCCGTTTGTAGGTCCCTTTCATGTCTAGATAATTGTTTTTCCTTAATTCTCTAAGTTGTGCATCATTAACTGTCCGCTGTTATAGCTTTCTGAGTTTGTTTTCGTAAATTTGTTAGATCGTTCCACCATGAAAATGTCCGATGCGAATTTTTTAATTGTTTCCCTCTAGTTTTTTTTAATTTCATATTGCTCGTTTTAATTAAACCATGGTTATTTTCCTAGCGATAGTCTCAGTTTTCATTTTCTGAAAATTTAGGATTATTTGCCGTTCTAGTTCTTCCGATTCAATGCTGTTATTACCCGAATTTAATAATTGTTTTTCCAAATCGGTATGACAATTAATTTTAAATAGTTCCCAATCTGCGTTATCAGTAAAGTAATGAGAGTAAATTGAACTTGCACTAAGACATAAGCTTTTATTATTTAATAAAATTTCGAACGTTAAGCAATTATGATCTGAAAAGTTTGTTTCTTTAGATATTTTGAAATTTTGTATTCCAAAATCTTTCGTAAAAGTAGTATTGGCAAGAGTTAGATCAATATTACTTTTGCCATTCGGAGTTTGGAATGTGGTGAGGTCTGATTCAAGATTAAATAGAATCTAATCTTTTGTAAGAGTAAAAGCCTCCAATATTTTCCCTCTTTCACTCGTTTGATTGTCGAACCAAAATTTATAACGACTATTAGAATCAATTCCAATAATAAATTTTTCTTCTATAAAGTTTGAAAGAATCGTCTCTATTAAAAATAAATCAGTATTTATATCTCTATTGATGTCAAAATATCCACTAATTACTAATAACCTATAGTTTCCATATGATATTTCAAGAAGAATCATATCAGCGTTTGAGTATTATGTTATCAAACACCCCTTGTTGAGAATTGGGAAATACTAATTTAGAATATTATTTCTCTTACATATATATTTTGTTAATATTAAGTTGAGACACAAGAGGGGGCTCTATTTACATAAAGGGGGATTAAGTGATAGTGACCGCTCGGGAAGGAGAGTGCTCTGAGAGACAGGATAGACTGGTCGCTGTCGCCAACATCATCGCTCTCGCTAGAAGTGACAATAAGTACTCTTTACGTTTCTCTAGAAGTTAATTTTTATTTTTCTCAATATATGTATATGACAAAGTTAGTTATATTATTAAGACCCATAACGAAACCTAAATAAATATCAGGGATTCGGCGACTCATATTTAACGATCGGGTTGAGGCTTCGAGCAAATGAGCTGTCGCCCCTCTCCCCAACAGCCATCTATATCTTTGTTTAAAATTACAAGAGCGGCTCTAGGCTTCCCATCATATGTTTGATATACCCGATAATTATTATAACCTAAAACCTTCCCATCGCGTGTGTAAGGTTCTTGAATAAAAAACATGTCAACGTTATTCTTTAATGTGAAAAATCTAATAAAATCTGTCGTGTATTTTGAATGTCGTGAATTGATTTGTAAACATTTAAGCTGTCTTATTTCATTTCCCAAATAAATATTGTATTCAATTTAGGTTTTATTTGGATTGTATGTCTGTAAATAAAAGTAAAAATAAATTTAGACCAGTGGTATGACATAGTCAGTATTTGAAACAATTTTTTGTACCTCTATGATGTAGGAAGGACAGTTCTTATCGTAGGCTGAGTGGTCCGATCTTCTGGGACTCATGGTCCTCGGGCCCTTGTTGAAGCTCTCACAGGCGATGCACTTGAGGTGTTGGGAGGTGCAGTAGCTCGAAGGGTGTTTATCTCCGCATTTTGAACAGGCGACTTCACCCCGCCAGTCTTTAGCGATGTAATAAAATTTAAGGCATTTTGAGCTTCTTTTCACCCTAAAATAATCCTCAACGCGGGCCTTCTAGTACCCCTAGCTGATGCGGTTATAAAGGAGTTCCCTGGTCGCTGCATCCACCTCCAGAAAACTTTGATTCACTTCTCCTTGGAGTTAGAATTAAGATCGGATGAACATTTTCTTGTTCTATTCCTACATTTTGGGCTACCAAATAATCAACAATGTTCGTAAGGGTTATTTCAGGTTTTATGTTTTTTACTATTACTCTCGGCTTTCTCTTATCTAATTTTTTATAATAGACTTTGTTTGATTTGTTCAAGATATGTATATGTGTGTGTATATATATATTTATATATATATATATGTGTGTATGTTTATTGTTTGAGCGATTCCTTTTACGATTGAGTTTTACTATATTGATTAGCTACAATAATTAAATAATTTTTGATAAACCTAATAACAAAATAAATAGTTAAAAAATCATCATAATTCGATAGTGGGTAATGTCAAAATTATTATTAATAAAGTAAATAAATATAACAGATCTAAACTTGTATAGACACAAAGTAGGCACATGGGAAATACGACGAATAAAAGGACTGTTACAAAGTGGTCAGATGAAAGAAAGAAAAACATGAGTGAAAAAATAAAATTTCATGGGCGAACCGCAGGAAGAACCATAGGGGCTTCACGTGATCCATATTAATTTTTATTTTAATTATGAATTCCCATTTCGGCATCCGCCATAATGGATCTGGCAGTTCAATAACAATCCGATCTTGATGGAGTTTCAGCTCTTATATTTTGTAACCAGGAGCATACTTCTAGATGAGCTGCATCCATTTCACTATTATCAGAACAAAGGCAGCAAAGTGGAGACTCTACCACCCCGATCCGATGCAAGTGTTTCGCGTGGTAGTCATGGCCGGTAATCATTCTGAACTGTGCAACAGCATCTTTCCTTTTCAAATCTTATGGTATCCGTTCTTCTTCTACAAGGGGTTTGGCCCAGTGCTTGTTGATCGAACTGAGCCTTTGGGAATCCGTTAGTAGAGCATGATATGCCCTCTTAACTTCATCTCTAGCTCTACGATAGGAAATTCGATCGTCCAACTGTTCCGGAGCTGCCCCTTCTTTTGCAAGCTTGTCACTTTATTCCCATGGATACCACAGTGGCCGGGTACCCATTGGAAAACCACCTGCTTACCTTGTTGAAACAGTTGTGCAATTTTTAATTGGCGGTTCACTACGTCATTTTTTTGAGATGCACTTGGCTGCGTAGCTGCAATGATGGCTGCGTGTGAATCTACAAACAAGACAATTCTCTTGCATCTATATTTGTGAGAGCTTGCAAAGGTAGTAATATAGCACGAATTTCGCTGTCGCTAGCGGCTTGGAGATTTGAAACAGATACGAGTAAAGGCCTGCTCCTCCATTGTAATTTGCATGTACCGTTGAGCCAGGGAGAGTTGGGATAACGCTCAGTTAGAGTTTCCAGAACCAAGGATCTTAATTCCTCACGTATACTTTCTTATATTTTAATTTTTCTCATGATATCAAGGTGAGAAGATGCTATCTATAGAGGAATCCTGAGGAATAGGAGTAGACTTTGGAGCACCTGTTATTATTCCGAGTACTGAGTTTTTGACCCGCTCAATTTTATTTCTGGTTCATTGGGGTGCTGTTATTTAAAGCTCTATAGCATATTCCAATCATCTTGCGTCGCTCCCCACTTTGTTCCTGTGATTCTTTTTAAGCAGGTTTAATCTTTTTTGGCTCTTCTTGGTCTCTTTGTGTCAACCTTCAATTTTTCTACTTTTTTCCAAACTTTTTTCTCTTATCTATTTCTTCTGTGGTAATTTTGGCTAATTCCAAGTCTTATTTTACATTTTGAATCGATTAACGATGATGGCTACTATTCTCTTTGTTGATCTGGAATCGGGAAGCTCTATTATGTGACCATAGAATTGAAGGCGACTTTTCCTCATAGCAGTCTCTATCTTGGAATCTTATTAATAAAATCCTAAAGGGTGGAGACTTACCTCAAGAAATTAAGTTGTGGTATTTGACACCAATATTTAAAAAAGTATGTTAAAAAATAAATTATACAGGAATCTGTGCCACAAGCACACTCATGAAACTATTAGGAAGAATTATAAAAGCACAACTGAAAGAGCAGTATGTTCAAACTAAGGAGCAATGGGGATCCACACCCGAGAGATCCTGTATTGACCATATTTTCACTCTTAGACAGCTATTAGAGAAACATATGGAATAGACTAGATTTAATTTTTATTGACTTAGAAAGAGCATATGACAGCGTGCCACGCAAACTTCTATGGGAATACCTAAAGAAGGCTGGAATAGACCAAGAAATCGTGGACCTTAGTAGAGAAATTTACTCAAATAATAGGTGCCAGATGAAAATAGGCCCGTTATTGTCCAGGGAATTGCAAAACGGAAAAGTATTACTGCAAGGCTGCTGCATATCCCTCACCCTATCCAATATATACCTTGACAAATGCTTAAAAGGATGGATGCGGAAATGTGGTAGAATGGGCGTCGAGTTAGGAGAAAAAACCTATGGCATTTATTATTTGCTGATGATCAGGTACTAATTGCACAAGATGGAGAGGATATAAGATACAGAATAATAATAGACCATTATGAGCAAGGAGGGCTTCAAATAAATTACGATAAAACCAAATATATGTGCACGGAGAAGAAGGGAAAGTACCGACCCATTATTGTGCAATCTATCCAAAGTGGAAAAGTTTTGTTCTTTGGGCTCCATAATCGAATGTAATGGTCGAGCAGAGGCAGAAATAAAAAAAAAAAAACAGTGGGAATGCTCAACTCATTACTTTGAAGCAGCAATATATTGGATAAAATGAATAAGCTAATATACAAAGCTTTGGCAGAGAGCATACTGTTGTATGGTTCAGAGACATGGCCCCTCAGAATAGCCCAGGGAAAAAATTTTCTTTCTGTAGAGATGGATTTTTGGAGGATAGCGGCAAGAATATCGATAATCGGAAGGGCGAAAAATGTCACTATAAGGGAGAAACTTGAAATAAAGCACAATATTCTTAAAGGTGATGGAAGAAAGGAGACTAAGATGGTACGGCCATGTGAAAGGCTACCAAAAAATAATTATGCTTTGGAAGGCAGATGACAGAAGAAAGAGAGGAAGACCCCCCAGTTAGATGGAAGGATTGAGTGGTGGAGAGTATGGCTGGTCGGGGGCTGTCGGAGGAGGACGCGATGGACCGGCAGAGATGGAAAGATCTGCTGGGGACAGGTGTTTGGTTGAGGAAACCTTCATATTGAAAAAATTCCTGAGGGGAAAAAAAAATTATATATATATATTTCCACTCCTGTGTAGCTGTTGGCGAGGGAATATCAGCTTCAAATTTTTATCGTAAAATGGGGTGAATAGGAACAGTGGGGTGAATGGTAACAAAACTTCAATATCATTTGAAAGTTGCAAGAAAGCCACTTACTTTACCGTATTGGAATTGATGTTGTTGTTATTGGTTGGCCAATCTGCAACTAATTAGATAATATGGTTTTGTTTGGTTGGTAGTACTTTGGACTTCAGTTCAGTTCAACCTGTAAAAAATTGTACTTATTTCTAAGATTTTTTTCTCTCCCACAAACTTTTCCTGTAAATATGAAACTGTTATCTATATAGCTTATTTAGTATCTGTTTACTGTTCAACTTCAAGTTCGATTCCTCGCTCAATATATTATTTTCAATAGTTTCTTAACAACAAATTTCTTAAGTTATAGCATCCATATTTTCTGGTGTGTGGTGTGTATGGGAACATAGCTGTTTTCTGTCAGAAGACACATCAGATGAATATTATTTGCAATAAAGTTGTGCTGAGTTGGTGTTGTCATGAATATTTGAAGATGAACCTGGATTTTAATCATTATCCACAAATTATGACATTTCAGTTGGTGACTTTTTACTTATTAAAGTATTTGGAAAAAACCTTGAGAATTTTCGACTTTATGTTTGTAAGGTTTTAGAACCTGATGATAGAGGATACATCGGTTTGTCCCAACTCAAGAGGACGCTTATTTTAGCTCTAGTGAAGTTGAAAGAGCAAATCGGCTGTTCTAAATCTGCCAGATTCTTGGGATCTGTTTCATTTAGTAATGATTTGTGCATACATCATTTACTGACATCTCTTCTTCTTCCTACAGAAGCGTGATTTTTTAGAACTTTTATAGAATATAAGAGACCTAATTTCTTTAATATGAGTGAAGAAAGTGACCTAATTTCTATTTTTAAAAGATTACGATTTTGAAAAAGTAATTTAATAAACATTTTAACATAACTTTGTTCTCATTCACCCCCCTCTCCCACATGTTGTAAATGAGAACACAATAACATTTTCAATGCCATTCCTATTCACCTCTACTGTGGGGTGAATTGGAACAGTTTTATATGTATATATATATATATATATATTATATATATATATTTTTTTTTTTTTTTTTTTTTTTTTTTTTTTTCTAAAACACCCAGTAAATATATAATAGAGAGAAGATTTGATGTATTGTTCAATTAATGGAGATAAAAAATAATTCTTTATATTGCTTAAGGTACCATAGAGTGTTCCTATTCACCCCATTTTATGGTTTGGTTTTAAAAATCAGATTTGATTCTTTTAATCTTTAGATTTGAAAATTAGGCTTTATTCATCTTAATTAATGCTAACATAAATAATAACACGTATTACAATATTTAACAGGTTATTTTATACTTACACATTTTATATTTAGGGAACAGATTATAATAATTAACAATTATAATAATGAGCAAGTTATTGTAACAGATGATATTATCACAATGATTTATGGTTCTTGAGGATGTACTTCCTTGGGGCAGAAAGCTGTTGAGTTCTGTTTTAGAGAATTATTGAGTATGTATCTTATTATATCATTTCCTGAAACTGGACCAACCTGCCATTTGGTTCCGTAGAGTTGGTTGTTCTTCATCTGGCTTAAAAAAAAAAAAAAATTGAATTGCAGAACTACTTCTAAACCATCATCGATGGAATGATGGTTGGTGTTTTCTACGACAGCAGCCGTAGTAATCGAAACTGATTTTTCTTTTTGTATTTTTCAGGATTATTCACGAAAGCGGTTTTACCCCGGAAGACTTCAAACAGTACAGGCCTGTTGTTTACAGCAATACTATACAGTCATTAGTCGCTATTCTTCGAGCTATGCCAAATCTCGGAATATCATTTACGAACAATGAACGAGAGGTTAGTATACCCTATTTGTAAATTATATACCTGTGGAGTAGTAAAATACCGAAATTTCTTTCAAGATAGCAGACTTCATTGTTATAAGAGTTAATCCAAATTGATTGATTATTACTAGATTTGTGATCAATTTACTTAAAAATAATAACTTTGCACAATAAATATAAAATATTTGGCCAAGTGTCAAAAAGTCACCAAGTGTCCAAAAAAAATTATTATTGTTTACATATGTCAAAAAAAATAAAGATTTATCAACTACACAAGCCAATGCCACAATCGATACAAAATCAACAGCAAAAAATCTAATCGATAATACGAGACAATTAACGTCTAAAACTCATCAAAAACCGTGGAAAACAAAGTAGTTAACCGCCTCCTAAATATGGATACCCACATAAACTTATTTGCCAACTACTAAAACTGATTCCCATATCCCAAACACAATATGGAAGAAATAAAAAAAAAAAGAAGATTCTACACTACTACCGACACATTCCGAAAAACGTTCTAAAGCACTCAATAAGAAGTAACAAAAATAATAGTGATTCTGCTATGAAATCACAACTACTAAGTATTAATTATGAATAACCTCGCCCTTTACTCAGATCCGGGTAGTTGCTAATGCCAGCGGAAGCTGAGAAAAATGGAAAAAAATAAACTAAATTATATATTTATTCTTGGACAAGTCCCTTTAGAATTATATTACAAGAACATTAAAACCTTTTAACAAAAACTATTTTAGTTGAGTAATATTGCAATCTGTTTCAATTTGGACATCAATAATAGTGGTGAAAGATAACATACACGCTACATTCATACGATATTTACACAGCAATAAAATTACAATAAAATATATATGCAATAATGAATCAATAAAATGGTAACAAAGTCTATAAAGCACTCATACCTATATAAACGTCACACATGCATCACATTGAGTGGAGAATCTAGCCAGTGCTAGAACTCCAATATATACATATTTAAAAGAGGTCGCGGGGCCACTGCCGTTTCAACCTTCTAGGGAGGTAGTAAGGATGTGTGGAGTTAGAAAGGGATTGAGCTAGAGGATTAGGGTGATGGATAAGGTTCTGATGTAATTCGGAGATTTTTGATGGAATAAGATCTATAATAACTTGAATATTTAGGTCGTGGTGTGACATAACAAGGAGCATTTACTATTGTTCGGAGGACTTTGGATTAAAAGGATTGAATGCGTTTAGCGATGTTAAAACGTTTAGCTGCCCTCCACAGTTCAAGTCCGTTGGTTCAGATAGGCTTCAGTATTGTCTGGTAGATTAATAATTTATTGTCAACTGTAAGCTCAGATGTTCAGTTGAGTAGGCGGTATAACTGTCCGAATCGTCGATTGAGTTCTAGTCTTTTAAGTCTTGTTTGTGGGTTCCATGTCGATCTTTTGTCTAATAGTAAGCCAAGATACCGGACTGTATCTGAAGGAGAAATTGGGAATGAGTTGAAATAAACTGACGAGCAGGATTTTCGTCTAAGAGTGAAGGTTACATGTTTACGCTTGGCTTCGTTCACCTTTATACGCAAGTTATTACGACAGTGTTCGATAAGGCAAAGGTGTCTCTGCAGGTTTAAGGATGCTGTTTCAGGAGTGTAACTGGGTGATAGGATGACAGTGTTAACAAAGTCACTAATAATTTTATGATTTTTGTAGGTTTCTGACAATCAGTCTCTGTTGTCCTGGTTGTCACAGGACACCACACATCCACCCATCTTATAGCTGAAACCACTATACTCAGCCTGGGTGCCACCTTCCTCTAGCTGATCAACAAAGCCGATCATCTACTTCTCTCCCAGGTGAGCTGTTCAGCTGGGTATCGAGTGGGGATGATTGCCACCTCCCCAAGGTACCTCACCTTGCTCCCTCGGCAGCTAGTGCGTAAGAAATGACATTAGGAGCCACTCTCCCGGCTCTCTTTGCTATGAGCGCTGAGGTCCCGGGTGAGGTCCTTGGTCTTTTCTCAGAGCTCATTCCAGGAACCACCTTTCTCCGGTTTTCCAAGAGTCCCGAAGGTACTCCTAGTTTCTTCATCGTCTAGCTACACTCTAGCAGTCGACGGGTACATTTGGGTCACCGCCCGGCCATGCAAGTATGATGAAGAATTCTCCACGGCCATCATCTCCGACTAATCCTTCGTCGCCACTTCCTCCTAGCTATATGATATTTTTTTTATTAAATGTGACATGTTGTTCCCACGAGTATGGCGGTAAATACGCTGTAGGTACAACCCCCTCTCCCTGCGCCGGGCATTAAGGCTACGATAGAGTGCGCCAGATGCCCGCAGTGGGTCGATTAGAGACAGTGTATTTTTATACACCCCCTGCTTTCAGCCGCAGCTCGAGCGCCCTCAACCTTGCTTGGGTGTCTTAGTAGGGTCGTCACCAAAGTGACGAACCCCCACCTCTGTCGTCCGCGAGTCCCATCTGGGGGGCACCACGAGGAGGTGAAAGTAGGCTTTGGTAGGGATAGGGAGGACTGGAAGTTTACCAAGGAGTGGATAGAGCACTATGGCTTGATAAATTCGCAATTTCGCATAAATTCGTGGGGAGACATCCGCACCTATCTCCTTCTCTAGCCCTCCTGTTACCCTACCCATTTACTCCCTCCCCCCCTCACCTGTGTCTATTGCAATCAATATTCAATTCTTAAATTTAATTTACATCTGTGGGTGACACATGGGGTTGACACCCGCCAGAGGAAAAAGAATGTGAAGATTACTAGAGCTTTGGCGTGATTGTGCTAAGTCTTGGCAACACTTTATTTTGGAGTAAAGAGTTTCTTCCTTCTGATTTATGTATTTTTATGCAAATACAAACACAGATTTATTAAAACTTTAAATATTAAGTCCAAAAAAGTGCTTTAATAATTTATGAGACACTTTGATTATAATAAAACAAAAATAAATTATAATTGAATCACATATTAACAATCCCTTATAAATATCCTTCTACAACTATATATCATTTCAAATGTTTATCAATGTTATAAACATTGAGAAGGTGTTATTAAAATACTACTAAATAAGTTATTAAAATACAATATTAAAAATTCAAATTAGTAAGTTATTATGATAAGGAGTCAAATGGTTCTAATCATTCATATAGAGAAGCACTAATGAAGACCACAATGTGTTTGGAAATGTTGGTTTCACAATAAATAGTTTTCACCATGATTCATTGACTACCAAGCAAACCATCGCATCCTTCATTAAAACTCTAGTAAATAACTACTCACTTCTTCAACAAAAAATCTCAAACATTAGCTGCAAAATTGTGTGCGGGTGTTAGGGCGCCGTAAGGATAGCAAACTTTCACCCTTGGGCAACCTTTCCCTAAATTACCGACGCTTGAAAATTCTGGTTATATTTAAAAATTAGTCAATTAATTTAACTCTGTAGAAAATAAATTGCCCAAAAATTCGTTGAAAAAATAAAAAAATTTGGATGGAATTTAAAATGTTTTCGAATGCCATTTTGAAACCTGATTTATTGATAAATTCATTGGTAATCATAATACAATTAATTTTATTATAGGTGGAATAATCAGGAGTCAGTATTTTTATAAATATTTTAATTTTGCCGACGTTTCGGCTCAAGCTTGTGAGCCATCATCAGGGCATTACTGAGCCATGTCCACGCATAAACAGTTTATAAATAAAAAAAAAAGAAGAAAAATAATGAAAAAAAAATTATAACTCTAAATTAACAATATTAACAAAAAATTAACATTAATTTCATATTACGTGAAACATAATTCTCAATCTGTAAAATAAACCATAATAAAACTTAATTCTTTATTTATAAAAAAAAAAATGGAATTAAACTTCAATTATTTAAAATCTATACTAGAAAAAAAAATGAACCAAAATTACGTTTATAATTAAATTAAATTATTTTTAATAATAATTAACATTAAGACAGAGGTACATTTAATATTTACAGTTAATAAATATATATGTATATATATAGTAATTTTTAAAGGGCTCGTTATGACCGATAACCGACATTGAAGTAGGGAATTTAATGGCAATATGTACGATTAACGAGAGAAAGAAACAGACAATACATGTGTATGAGATGACGATCGAAAGGCTATTACTACTGTTTAACTTAAGGACGTAAGGAAAACTGCTACTGTTGGTCAAGTGAACAACCAGTAATAGCGGCTAATAACAATATCACCAAGTATAACTTCTTCATTTACAGTCATAGCATTAAACAAAAAAAACAATTAAAAAGGTTAAACTAAAACATATGTTTTTATTTAAGTTATGTGTTTTTGAATTTCACTATTTTAAGTTAATGAATTATTTTTCAATTCCAATTAAATGAGTAAATCAGAAGATACTTGAAGATTTTTTTTGTTATATTTAGTTGAAAGATCTTATTCCCTAAAATTGGTCCCGTTGCTTTACTCAAATATATTTAGTTGAAAGATCTTATTCCCTAAAATTGGTCCCGTTGCTTTACTCAAATATATTTAGTTGAAAGATCTTATTCCCTAAAATTGGTCCCGTTGCTTTACTCAAATATATTTAGTTGAAAGATCTTATTCCCTAAAATTGGTCCCGTTGCTTTACTCAAATATATTTAGTTGAAAGATCTTATTCCCTAAAATTGGTCCCGTTGCTTTACTCAAATATATTTAGTTGAAAGATCTTATTCCCTAAAATTGGTCCCGTTGCTTTACTCAAATATATTTAGTTGAAAGATCTTATTCCCTAAAATTGGTCCCGTTGCTTTACTCAAATATATTTAGTTGAAAGATCTTATTCCCTAAAATTGGTCCCGTTGCTTTACTCAAATATATTTAGTTGAAAGATCTTATTCCCTAAAATTGGTCCCGTTGCTTTACTCAAATAAACACTCTCAAAAGTTTTAACTGTTATTTATAAAAGTTATAACTGTTGATAACTAAACAGTAGAATTACAATAATCTTGGTTTAAAATATTTTGAAAACAAAATTTTTCTAACTAGGAAAAATGCTAGATAATCATACTGTAAGTAAACCCGAGAGAGAACCTTACTACCACGAGAGTGGCGGTGTTGCCACCGTACAAGTTCCTTTCTTGTCTAAATAAAAAATACTGATAAACAATAATCACACGGAAACTCTTAACTTTACAATATTTTACAGATCGGAAAACTTTAAAATTTTACAATACAAAAAAAAACAATCAAATGACACTCCTAACTTTATAACAATTTCCAGATCAAGCAATTTTAGTTTGTTAATCCTTCTTCCAAACCTACAAATGTGTACCTCTTCATTCTCCATACCTCTTTTCAGGGACGTTTGCTGACTTTGTACTGCTGTATTTCCTGTTGTCGCTTTTCTAGCTGAATCTTCTTCTGTTGCTCTGGCTCCACTTCTTTAACAATACACCCTTATCCATCTGGTCTGGTTTATTTTCATCTAGCGTCCAATCTTCATATGGCTCTTCATTCTCAACACTGGCTACCTCTGCCTTTCTCTGTTTCAGGTGGATTCTATTTCCGCGACATCTTCTCCCATCTACTTCAAGCAAGTAAGAGCGTGAATCTAAATTACTCCTGGTTTCCATATTGGATCATTTATCCCACTGGGATTTAATAACACTCTAACAGATTCGCCCACTCTAAGTGATGGTGCTTCAATCCTTCCTTGGTGCAGCATAATGCAGTTCTTAAATTTCTACCAAAAAGACTTTGTGCTGGTCTTATCATACCTGCTGTAGGTGTGTTTCTCCATACCATTAATGCTGCTTCCACATCTTCCCCTTTTTCTTTCAACTTCAACAGCCTCTTTACTTACTTGTCTACAGACTCAGCCGTTCCATTGGATTGATGATGGTGTGGTGATGATGTTTTAAATGTAAAATTCTACTCCTGGCAAATAATTTAAATTCTTTAGAGATGTAATTTCTTACTTTATCTGAATAAAACACATGTCGTACACCATATCTCGCAAAAATATGTTTTAGGGCTGATATTGTGCTCTGAAATGAGACATCACGTAATCTTTTAAATTCAAAGAATGATAAAAATAGTCTACCACCACTAAGTACTTATGTGTATCATACTCAATAATGCCTGTGTCTACTTCCATCAATGGCCCTTCAAGGGCTTTCCTTAATTGCAGTGTCCCCTTCTGATTCCTTTTAACATCCAGATCTTTACATATTTCACATTTTCGTACTGTATCTTTTATATCTCTTGCCACATGTATCCAAAAATACTATTGACCTCGCATATCTTAGACAATACTCCAACCCTTGGTGTTCTTTGTGAATTTTTTCTAAAATATCATCACTCATTTTTTTCCAAAATATACGCCTGTTGGTTCTTTAAAATGATCCCTTAACATATAGTTAATTGCTCTCTAATTGTCCACCAATCTTTTATCACTGCTGGTAGCATCTTCTCTTAATCAGGCCAGCCATTTTAATCTTGCAGCAACTTGTTCTTCATTTAAATGCTCCTTAATTTCATGTAATGTTGTTTCACTGATTCCCGTTTCGGTTAGACCATCACTTTCTTCAATAACTTTAGCCACTGTAATATCCTTTTCTTGCATATAGGTTGCAGGTAGTCTTGGCATAGCACCCCTCCCCCTTCCCCCACTCTCTACGACAATAGTGCCAGTGTTGTTACTGTACAACAGGTCCTTTCTGCTGAACTGTTGGTGTTGAGCCGACAGGTGTCAGGTTTACTTTGTTTATTTTCTGTCAATAAACAATAGAAGCTGCTTGACATTAGCCTTTCCCTTCATATCTGGATGTCGGCATTGACTTTGCACTGTTTTTACTGTAATAAAAATGTTTAATAATTAAATTAGGATAGTCTATACTAATCTCTGATTCTCACTGAGGGGCCAAAGTAAACCATACAGCTGATGTCAAAATAATAGAAGAAAAAGGAGTATATCAAAAGTCTAAAAGGCTTTACGTTACGAATTGATTGGGAGCTTTTGGGCTTTTAGAAGATTCTATTGGAGATTCATATACTAATCTATGTGCTTTTGATTTATACAATATATAGTAGTAGAAAATGAAATAATTTAGTTACAATGTAACAATTTTAGTGTTGGATCTGAGGATCTGGAACCTATAAATATGGCCTCAACACTGCTTTTAATTATAATGTATTATGTAGTTTGCTGTTGTTAAGTAATCTAGTATTCGTCTACTAGGATCCTGTTTAACATGCTTGATTACTGAGAAAGCAAAAGTGCTAGCAGATTTTGGAACTGTTGGTATATAATTTATAAGATAGCTATAAAGAATTGATATAATAAAATTACGAAGAAACAATAACTTTTTAAATAAAGATATGTGTGATAAAAAAAAGTCTCATAAAGCTCTGTTTATTTAATAATAACTAAAATGATACCGAGCTGGAGGCATCAAACTCTAGGTTTGTTCTGAAGATGTGACCGAACCATGTTTATAGTTTTATAAACATACGAGTATATAGAATTTATAAATTCACAATTCTGAACCAAAGAATTTCTGAACCTTCTAATGTTCTTTAGCCAACTTTTAGTGTAATGGATAACATTTCTAATGAAAAATGAGTAGTTATTTATTTCATTTTGGGAAATATGTTGAATAATTGTTTGTTTGTTTTTTATTTTTATTTTATATTCAGGCAGATGCAAAAATGGTTTTTGATGTGATTCAACGAATGGAGGACACGGAAGCCTTTTCGGAGGAACTGCTTGCTGCTATGAAAAGGCTTTGGCAAGATGCAGGGGTACTTGAATGTTTTGGTAGATCGAATGAGTATCAACTAAATGATTCAGCCAAATAGTAAGTATGAATCTTTGTATGATTTTAATTATAATTTTGTTTCTTAGCATCATAATAATTATTATTGTAGTATTAATTTGAAATTTATAAATATTTTTTTAATCTATTTTATTACTCAGTGTTACATGAACTTATTTTGGGCTTGATCCTTGTATTAAATTATAATTTAATAATTGATCTGCCCTCATAAATTAAGATTATGCTCAAAAGGTAATATTAACTCCGCTAAACTGCTATTTCATTAAAAACATTTTTAGTCTTCGGAAACTGTTTCCTGTATTTAATGGTGTTTCATATGGTTTAGTATTGCTATTCAAAGTTTACTCTTACTCCGTATTCATGAATTAAACATCTCCTGTCATTTAAAATATTGGTATGACAAAAATTATTAATGAGTGCAATATTTACAGCTTTCTTGATGATTTGGATCGGCTAGGGGCTCGAGATTACCAACCAACTGAACAGGATATTTTGCGAACTAGAGTTAAAACCACTGGTATTGTAGAAGTGCACTTCTCATTTAAGAACCTTAATTTTAAGTAAGAGTTTGACATATCATTAATATTTATTAGTAACTAAATGTTTTAAAATAATCTTTCTATTATGTGAAGTGATAATTTCTTTTGAAAGAATTAATTTTACATTAAAGTTTAATATATGATCAAAAACTATTTTTCAAAGTTTGACATTACATTTAAAAAAAACTGTAATAAGAACACTACAAGGTTATAGCATACCTAGTTTATAGATAAATTTAAAAGATAAACAAAATCATGTAAACCATTTCAGATTATTCGACGTTGGTGGTCAGCGTTCAGAACGAAAAAAATGGATTCATTGCTTTGAGGATGTAACAGCCATTATTTTTTGTGTAGCGATGTCTGAATATGATCAAGTTTTACATGAAGATGAAACAACAGTAAGTGTATTTAAAACAAACAACACCAAGAGATAATTAAAGTAGTAAATTAATGATTTATATCTAGAAAGCATGTCATTAGCATAAATATATTCAGAACACAGATTGTTAATTAGATTTTTAATATTTCCCAATACTTCTTATGCTATGTTCGTAAAAAGAAAAAAAGAACAGTGAATTTATCAGTTCAGTATGGACTATTAAATTATTTAAAAATGCAATTCTGAGGATACTTTCTATATTACCATTGACCAACTAAGGAGAAAGAAGATTTGACTGATAGTAGATCTATTAGGCCTAAAGCCTCCTTGGTAATCTCCCAGCATGCGCTCAACACATGGCAGAAGTCGGTTTTAGAGGTCTATTGAGAAAATTGTATATGTTGTATTCAGAAGGCTTATTCCCCTATAGTTTTTACAGTCTGTTGTTGTCGTCCCCTCCCCCCTTGTTTTTATACAGAGGAATAACTGTTGCTTCTGACTATCTTGACGGCATCCTTTCTATGAAGGTCATGTATTTCACTGGCTAATGTGTCATTTGGTGCTTTTTAAAATTCTGCATGTATTCCATTTGGACCAGGTGCTACTTCTTAGCTCCTCCACAATAGTTTCAATATCCTCTTTACCTGGTTGGTTATCTTCAACTTCATTACCAATCTGCTTCCTTCAAAAAATCCTTTATTATTCGTGCAACCCTATTTTGGAATTCCTTGCCTGTATCCATTCGTAAATCCTTATGATTATCCACTTTTAAACACCAACTATTTCTCCATCTACTAAAGCATCAATCTTCCCAACATATGTAATATTTAAAAGATATAGATGATAACTATTCATTGTCAAAAAATCAATCTTTTATTGTTAAACTGAAGTCTTTAACGACCAGACAATTATTATTTATATTGTACTTTTTTTGTTATTCTTAGGGGACTACTCGTCCCGGAATAAAATTACTTTTCATTTCATTTTCATTTCAATATCCGCATAGTTTTCTGGGCACTGGTCTTTAACAACATGCTCAGATTTCAGAAGTGTCTGAAAGTATTTCTTCCAATGTTCGTACAAATCTATATCTGCAACCAATAGGCATCCATCTAATAATCAGGTAATTATTTCTAATACCTGTTTTCTGATGCGGAACCCTGTAGAACTTTCTGGTCTCATTGTTGCTTCTGGCTTCTAATTCCTTACCCCTATCATTCATCCACTTTCTTTTCTTATACCTGATGGTTCTTTTAGCATGGACCCTAGAATCATGGAAAGCTTTTCTATTTTACCTGGTGTCCCTATCCAATCATTTGGCTCTTAGTATATTGCGCACCTTAATGACTTGTCACAATCCGCATCAAACCAGGGTCTATTCAGAGGTTTTATCTCTGTTTAGCAATATTGCTCTGCTGCTCCAGTGATCTTAACTTTCAACTCCTTCCACTGAGTTTCTACTTCTTTGTCATCACTTACAGCTTTAATATTTCTTATATTGTCACATCTGCTCCTCGGTATGAGCTAAAATTGGTCACTTTATTAAAATGCCTACTAGAGACTAGCAGGCGGTCAATTTCGGTAAATATTCCATTTGATGAAAATTCATGACAACTGATTTAAATCTTGTATGTACAACAAAGGCTGTTCTAAAGGCATGCTTTTTAGTACTTCCACTGTAAAATATGACATAATACCTATCTTGCACATTTCCACTTCCCTTCTATTTGATTTCCTGAATGGCTAGTATATCCATTCTCATCCTGCTCGATATAAGGTCCTCACATTCCATGTTCCAAATCTTTAAACCTTTTTCATTGCGCCATGTTGTTTCCGTGTGTCAGTCCAATAAACGAGGCTTGTTTTTTTAAACACTTTTTTATTGCAAAGGTAACAGAGTAATAGCACAAAGTTTTTGCAGAGTTTGGGTCGTCAGCCCTAATTTGTATAATTGATAATTTCTAAATTTTCTATTGTTTTATTTTAAATTTAAGTACTATAAGTATTAAAATAATTCCAACTTTTCATTTACAGAATCGAATGCAAGAATCTTTAAAACTCTTTGATTCAATCTGTAATAACAAGTGGTTCACTGATACTTCCATTATTCTATTTTTAAATAAAAAGGATTTATTTGAAGAAAAAATTAAAAAATCTCCTTTGACCATATGCTTTGTGGAATATGCAGGTATTTATTTATAGAGCTTTTTTTTATTGTATTCATAAATGTATTTAAAAGTTGTATTGGTTCTAATTTTTTAATACTTTAAGTTATTATATTTTTTTATTAATTGACCAATTATCAGTTTAGATTAACACCAGTTACTCAACACATTAATAATTATATTTTCTTCAATTATATTTCTTAAATTTTTCACTTATATTTCTATTTCATTATTTTTATTTATATTTTCTTTCCAACTTGACTCATTGCTAATTGTATTTCGTCCAATTATATTTTTTAAGCTTTCCACCTATTTATCTATTTTATTATTTTTAATAATATTTTCTTTCCTATTCAACACATTAATAATTGTATTTTCTTCAATTATATTTTCTAAACTTCCAACTTCAGTTTCTATATTATTATTTTTATTAATATTTTTTTTCCTCTAGACACCTTCCTAATTGTATTTTCTTTAATTACATCTTTTAAACTTTCTACTTCTTTTCCTATATTATTATATTTATTAACATTTTCTTTCCTGATCGACACATAACTTTTTTTTTTTTTTTTTTATTTATTATAGAGATATTTACAACTGTATTAACACAAAAAATACATCAAGTAAATGTGACTGTTCACACATGAGATATGGACATGATAGGCGTGAGAAGAATCTACCCATTGGTAGCACTTCAAAGGTTTTTCAGACAAGAAGGTCTCGAGGCCATCGTCGTTTCAGCCGCCTCGGAGGATGATCAGGAATAGAAGGAGATGAGATATTGCGGACAAGTGGGTTTGGGTGGAGTGGTAATTTGGAGTGAAAGGAAGTATATCTAATTCGGGCTAAGTCTGCAACTAATGGGATATTCAGGTCTTTGTGGATTATTTTATTGGTGACAAAGTAAGGGGCATTTAGGATCTTTCGGAGGATTTTGGATTGCAAGGATTGGATGCGAGAGGAATTTGATGGCTTGGTGGATCCCCATAGTTTAATTCCATATGTCCAAATAGGCCTAAGTATGGTAATATAAATTAGTATTTTGTAGTAGGTGGGAAGTTTTGAACGTTTGTCAAGTAAATGTTGTAATAAGCGATATCTGCGAGCTGTTTCTTGTCGTTTCAGTCTAGTGTGAGGATTTCAAGTAAGTCGTCTGTCAAGATGCAGTCCAAGGTATCGGATCTGTTCAACTGAGGTGAGTGGAATATTGCCAAAGGATATAGTGGGACAGGCAGACATAGGTTTGCGGCGCAGGGTAAAGGTAATTTGGTGGGATTTAGTAGGATTTATTTTGATCCTCCACTTTTGACACCATTCTTCAATAGAAACAATGTGAGACTGAAGAGTTTGGGAAGCTATAGTTGGGTCAATGTTTACAGATAACACACATGTGTCATCGGCGTATGTAGTGAGGACAGTGCAAGGATGAGTAGGCATATCAGCTGTATATATGGTATAAAGGATTGGACCCAGGATGCTACCTTGGGGCACACCTGCGTTCTGAGGAAATATGGCGGAGAAGGAAAGGTTATGGTTTACTTTAAAGGTTCTATCTGTGAGGTAGGAACGGATTAATAAGAAGTAGGTAGGAGGGAGGAAGTGACGAAGTTTGTAGAGCAGTCCTGGATGCCAAACTCGGTCAAAAGCCTGTTCCACGTCGAGGAAGGCTCCAGTGCAATACATTCCGCGCTCCAATGTGGAAGATATCACATCCACCACACGGTGACACTGCTGTATAGTGGAATGGGATGAGCGAAATCCACACTGGTGGTCAGGAATAACGTGATGAATGTCAAGGATTGGATATAGACGTTTTAGGAGGAGTTTTTCCAGTATTTTGCCCATGATGGGCAAAAGAGAAATAGGACGGTAGGATGATGGATTTTTTAGAGACTTTTTAGGTTTAGGAATCATTTTGATAATGGACAATTTCCAAGGATCAGGAAAGTAGGTAGAACGAAGTGTGGCATTATATATGTAGGTGAGTAAGAGTATGGCTTTTTTGGGGAGCTGTTTCAGGATATGGGATGTGATGAGATCATGGCCAGGAGCTTTTTTGGATGGTAATCTTTGAATGATATTAATGATTTCGGAAGGGTGAAAGGCCTTAGGAGGAAGGGACATTTGGAGAGGAACAGTTAGTTCTGCTTCAACATGTTCACTATGGCTGGGATTAAGGATATCAGGGTGCGGATTAAACGTGTTGAAAAGGTGTTCTCCAAAGATTTGTGATTTCTCTTCATCGGATCTCGACCAGTTTTGGGATTTAGTGAGGAGAGGATGATTAAAGGTTTTAAATTTCAGCAGTTTTGCGGTTGTTCTCCATAAAGATTTGTCTGAAGTGGTCAAGTTCTCTGTAAAGTTCTGAAAGTTTTGTATTTTGAATTTTCTTATTTCTGTTTTTAATTTGTTTGTCAGGTGATTGTAATGCTTTTTGTCAGATGGATATCTTGTGTTGTGCCATTTTTTCCTTGCCCTACGTTTGTCAGTTAGTAGGAGCCGAATGTGATTCGGTAAGTTTGTTTTATGAAGATGTCCAATTTTGCGAAGCGATGTGTTGGTGTCTATGACAGTTTCTATCGACTTTGTAAGTTCTTGTATGGCGGAGTCTATGTCATGTTTAGTTTTTAACGGAATGTTTAAGTCAAGTTTGATCTCTAAATCATTACGAAAACAGTCCCAGTCAACGCGACCTTTAATCAGGGAAGGAAGAGAGGGTTTAATAACTGGTTGTGAATGCATGAGGAGAAGAACCGGACTATGATCTGAGGAGAGGTCATCGAGGGATTTGATTGTAGTTTGAGCGGAGGGAATTTGGGAACTAATAAAGATGTCAAGTATATCTGGACGTTTTTTAAGGGAAGTTGGCCAGTACGTGGGATTCTGGGGTGACAAGATGGAATAGCTATTGGAGGTTGTGACGTTGGAAAGAATCCTGCCACGAGACACATAACTAATCTTATTTTCTTCAGTTATATTTTCTAAACTTCCAAATTCTTTTTCTATTTTATTATATTTAGTTTCACACAAAATATCTGACACATTACTAATCGTATTTTCAAAACTTTCTGCTTCGTTTTCTATATTATTATTTTATTAATATTTTCCTTTGAACTTTTATCGATTTTGATAGATAATTCTTCAAATTTTTGTTAAGATTTTGTAAACTTTTTTAACTAAGTATTTACAACAAATTGTCTATATTATTTTCGTCCGTGTTTGAATTATTTAATGAAAAACAAAACAAATTATTCCCAAGCTAAAACTCCTATTAATGTGTCCTCTTTTTGGCGCCAAATTTTATAATATTTTATTTTTAAATGAAAAAATTAATAATTAATGATAATTGAACATAATTGGTCCCTATTCGGGCGCCAAATGTTATAATATTTTAATTTGAAATAAAAATGAATTATGGTAGATAAATTAGGGTTTTCAAATTAATAATTCTCAAGTTTAGCTAAGGTTAAAAACTTATATTCTATTTTAAAAGTGCTACAATATATAAAAATAAACTTAAAACTATTTAAATTTGAAAATATTAAAAAAAAATTATAAGTTACCTGAATTTGTTTCTTCTGTTGGTTCTTCATCCTTATTCTTCAAAATGATGTCTTCAATTTCCTTAAGTTCAATTTATAAGTGGACTAATCATGATAGCTTGAAATCATAAATAATTTTATGGTTGGTGGTATAATCCATTCGCATATGATCACTAGCATGCGTCTTCATCCACGACCACGACAGAAGAGCCATTGCCGTAAAAAAAAAATCCGCCGTATTCTCCCGCTCTACTGCGCATTTCGATCCTTTTTTCTCATTGGCCGATCACCTCGCGCCTTCTTGATCTTCCCTCCTTAATATTTCTGCCCACTTAATATATCGCAACAATATATATGAACAAAAATAGACAGTGACGAGATACAAAAAGAATTTGCAGGCCCCAGTTCCGTTCGTGTCCAAAGGAGATATTGTGGAAAACTGGATTTTGTGGAAAGAAACTTGGAACAATTATAAATTGGTGACTGATATTAACTAAACTATTAAAATATTAAGAAGGGAGACAAGCAAAGAGCAGCAATTTTCAAAACAGTAATTGGAGCTGAATGGGTGAGATCGTTACGGCAAATAGGAGCAGATGAAATAACCTCAGTAGATGATACAATGAAACAATTAGATGCTGCGATTATACCCCAGAAAAACATCATATATGAAATTTATGTTTTTATCTCAACTGTACAAGATGAACAAGTGGACTATGTTAATTTTATTCGAATATTAAATGAAAGATCTATTAGTTGCGAGTTCAAAGATTCAAGTATTTGAGGAAGTGAGATTGGGGACATGGCTACTTTGAAGTTGGAGGTTCGTAAAGGTGCGGTCCCAGTATGTGAATCACCCAGAACATTTCCTGTTGGAGTGAGAAAACAAATTAAACAAGAGCTACAGAGACTGGAAAAATTAAATGTGATACGTAAAGTGGAACATCCAACTGGACCACAAATATTGTATTTGTTGTAACACCCAAAAGAAACAGATTATGCATTACATCTAAAAAGTTAAATAAAAATCTGATAAGAAACCGTTTCATCACACCAACAGCAGAAGAAATCACTCTTATGTTATCAAAAGCAAAATTTGTTAGTGTGTTTGATGCAAAAAATGGGATTAAGCAAATGAAATTACATCCTGATTCTCAAGAACTGACTACTTTTTGGACGCCATATGGGAGATATTGCTTTAAAGGCTTAAACCATTTAGCCTGTCTGTAGCACCTCAAGAATTCCAAAGAAGATTGAGTCAAATTATGGGAGTGAGATCCCGAAAGGTTGATGTTATGAAAAATAATAAAAGTTTTTGTAATAGTTTCTACTTCTAATACTGCACAATTTCTTCGGGTGTTAGAAGTATAATAATATTTTAAAGAAAAAAATATTATATATTTTACTAGATATCTCAATCATTAATCTACAGGGTTTTATTCAATTCTAAATAATATTGACTTCAAGATAAATTACAACAAAACTATTCATTAATTACATACCTTAATTTATTTCAGGAGCCCAGGAGTATGGTGAAGCTGCTGCTTACATTCAAGCACAGTTTGAAGCAAAAAATAAATCAACTACAAAAGAAATTTACTGTCACATGACTTGTGCCACAGACACCAATAACATACAGTTTGTTTTTGATGCTGTTACAGACGTAATTATAGCTAATAACCTTAGAGGCTGCGGTCTTTACTAAGTGAAATGTTACTGATTTGTTGGCTATAATAATGTATATGATACTCATCTTGTTGCTCTATTTATTGTGGATAATGAGCCACTTTGGTGCAAAAAATAATTTAAAATTTATTCAATGTGTACCATAAAAATATAAACTTATATTTATTATATATATATATATATATATATATATATATATATATATATATATATATATATATTAATGATACAGTATTTAATTAAACAAATTATAGTGAGAGTGGTTGTCTGAGAGAGTAAATGTATTTGTCTGTGTGAGCTGTGTGTTTGTTATTTAATTTTTTTATATTTTTTTTAATTTGTGTTAGAATTTGTATAGTACTGTTTATACTCTACCAAAATCTAATTATTAAACATTAATAATGCTAATTGAATTGTATTAATTATTAACTACTGGATCAAAAGATGTGATGGGTCAAATACCAGTTTATACATTATACTTTTGTAAAAAAAAAAAAAAAAAAAAAAAAAAAAAAATTGAGTGTATGAGATTCTTAAAATTTGTTATGTGAAATCTATTTGTTGACTCTATCATTAAAATTTTACTGTAATTGAATAACAGTAAACTCTCCCTTTACCTCCTGTTAAATTATTTTATGTGCTCTATTATACAGCATGGAAAAAGAAGAAAATGTTCATCATATTTTTTTATTTTATGGTTACCAAATCATCATACTGAAAAAATATTAAATAATTGAAGGTGTGATTATAATGAAGGATACGATGGTTTGGTTTTTGGTCAAAATGATTAAAAGAAGCTGTAAAAAAACTATTTTTATAATCATGTTGACCACCACCTCACCCCCATTCATTATCAAACATAAAAAAAAAAATAATATATATTACTAAGAATCCTTTTTTTATTCTTTCATGGATTGATTTTTAATATATATATATATTTTTTTTTTTTACATATTTTCGTATTACTGCAGATCCTGAGTATTTAATTTAATAATTAAAGTGTGTCTTATTCCATTGAATAACATTAGTGTTGTTTATTTGTATTTTATTAATTAACGCTTTTACTTAATTTCTTCTCTAACTTAGATTCATTTTGATCCTTGGTTTGGGTATGGGAGAGTCTACTGCAATATACTAGAATACTTCTTAAGACTTATCTCCTTGAGTGTTAAAATATATATATATATATATATATATATATATATATATTATATACAAAAAATTGGATGTCACAGCAGACATTTCTAGATGTTTTATAAGATCCATGTATTCGTAAAGCAAGATAATATGTGAGGATTGATACATAGATTAAACTATACCCATGTATAAAAAGAAACTAGGTACATATAAGAAATGAGAAAGATGTTTGAAAGAGATTATGATATTTATCTGTTCAACATCCTTTGATTCTCTCTTGAGTAATTTTATTCAATTAGTCTCTCCATTAAGCTATGCATTGCTAATTTTTTTTTCTTTCTAACATTCTTATCATTTCTACTAAATTAATGGCTGTTATCACTATATATATTTATATAAGCTATCTAGGAATTGTGTACCACTTTTTTTTTATTAATATTATTCACTGAATGGTCTTCCACAATCATTAATACTGCCACTATATGATAAATAATAAACACATTTGCTGATATATCTTAACTAATTTGCATACTAATATTTTTCTGAGTCATCTAATTGCTTTTTTTCATATACTGCATATTTTGAAATTTTAATTTGAAAGCCACATATTAAGACTGGGAAATGACTATTCAGGAATTAAAAGATAAAAAGTATACAAATCACAATAAATAATGAATGTCAAAAGCACAATTAAATAATTTAACATAGCACAAATATGCATTTCCTAGATTGCATTTAATTTCATATGACATTCCATTAAGTATTTTATTTAACTTATTTTATTACATAAATATTTAAAAAAATAAAATAAAATTATATATTATTTTATAAAAAAAACATAGTTAAAAAGTTCTACAGTAATGATTCATTTATGAATTTACTTGTGTTTCAAGTAAAGAAGAATAATTATACCTAACGGAGCTCAATATTTATATGTAAATAAATAATTTGAGGCACTCTTAAAGATTAAAAATGGCTTTGCAGTACTTGTGATTAGAAAAGATGTTGAGGTTAAAAAAAAAGAATATAAGGCTGGATGAATTTGTATTAATAAAGAAAAATATGACAAAATAAAGAGACAAGGAAAATAAAATTGTGAAAAGTGATTAAAGAGATAATTTGAATATAGCATCATTTACATTAAACTGCAAAGCTGAAAGCACTTGCTACAGATGTTTATTTCGATAAATAGGATCCTACTAAAGTAACATTGCATTCCTTTAATCTTCCGTGTTAAATTGACAATTTTAGTTGTTAAAACAAAATAAATATTTATATAAAAATGATTATTAGTACCATTTAAATATTCATTATTATTGTGATTTATGAACCAGATAATAGTTTACTTCTAATTATATTTAAATAATTCTTTAACTAATTATGTTATATTATATGGTTTTATTTTTAGTAAGATTAATTAAAGCGTCACATGCTATGTTGGTTTGTTAATCAAACTATAATTTATTGTTATGTAGATTATTTAAATTTTCAACATTTTTTCATTTATTTTTATTTAAAAAACACATTTATAGTTTACTCACCTAGAAATGTTTGTATTTGGTTCAAGATAGATTGATCAATAACTAAGGATCTATTACTATGCAAATTTTCATTTTAAAAAACAATAGTGTCTGTTTTTTTTTACTCAGCAATAAAATTAAATCAGTTTGTTTACTATCCCAGCTATTGTTTCTACATTTAGATATCCTTTAATAATATATATATTTTTTTTATATGTTGAAACTAGTAAGACCACTAAAAAAATTATAATTCTAGTCAAATTGTGTATTTATTATCATTATTTTATTTATTTATTTTTTTTTTTTTTGTGCAATGTTTGTTGACTATGATGTATATTTTTTTTAATTTATAGATAAATTAATTCAATTATATAAAATTATCACAAAAAAGCAAATTAATAATAATATACCATTGTTTACATGTTCTTCTTTTACACGTTCTTACATTTGGTGTAATATCCTATAAGTAGACTAAACATAAATATTTGGTTTGTATATATCACACATTTTTTAAGTTAAAGCAAAATTAAATATTTTCGAATGAAAAGATTTTATTTTTGAAATGTTACACAAGTATAAAAGTTCTTTGATAATTAAGGAGACATTGTTTCGTGTATAATAATTGGCTTAAGCTTATCCACTATTTTTTCTTCTATAATTGTCACTATATTCAATGTATGTATGAACTGTATTGAAAAACCTAATATGTTGACTTTTACATTGATATTAAACATGGTAGATAAATGTAATTTTCTGAAATCAATCAATAAATTAGTACGACTTAAAAGTGTTTTCATGAAAATAACTCCTTAACACAATCATTTACATTTGAAAAGATTCATCTTAATTTAATCATATGCAATTAATCATCAACTGTCACAAACTATTTTACATATTTAATTGAAGTATTACAGTGTTTCAAGTTCTCTTTGCCAAATTTTACTAATTTTAATCATTTGTATATCATCTTGCCATTGATAGTAGTAAACAAATTACACATATTTCAGTCGTATGGATGAGCCATAAATCCTCAGTTTTCAGCAAGTGGATCGACAATTAAATTTTTAGGTTACTGTCAGTTCCAAGTTAATGATACATTCTGAATATATATATATATATATATATATATATATATATATATATATATATATATATATATAATCACAGGAAATAAAATATAAGAGAAGTGCTACTCTGGCTCAGGTAGGCAGACCAAATTGGCACAACCTTGCCAGTCCTCTCCCCACTCCTTTGACCCCCTCTCCTCATAGCCTTTGGATCAATCCATTTGAAATCGTCCATTCTTTGCCGCTCAACATTTTTAAATTTTCATAATTTTTTCACCAGTTATTATCTATCATTTCCTTAATATAAAACCATAGATAAAATATCTTTCTGACTGATACTTGTAGCTGTTTTCTTTTTATAACTATTTTATTTATTGATTGATTTATTATATTTTTTATTGATAGCATATTGATAGCGCAGACCCCATCAGTCCATATTTCCTTCTAATAGAAAGGACGGATGATGATACTTTTCAAAGAGGTTCACCCTTTCTAATTAAAAAATTACTGTCAGGAATTGGAGGAAACCTAAAAAATGTAAAAAAAAAAAAAATTAGAAATGGTTCTCTCCTTATTGAAACCAAAACTTCAAAACCATCAGAAAATTTGTTAAAATGTAAGAATTTCGGAGGGCAGTTTCCTATTCAGGTAACCGCACACAAAACTTTAAATTATAGTAAAGGTGTCAGTTGTTACGATCTCCAATTTTCGGAAATAGACGAAATTAAAAAGGAATTGTCCGCGAAAGTTATAGATATAAATAGAATAAAAATTATAAAACATGGTGAGGAGATAATGACAAATTCATATATCGCTACTTTCTTGACCCCTCAAATCCCTGAGACAATAAACATAGGATTTTACACGGTCAAGGTCCTCAGCTTTATTCCAAACCCTACGAGATGTTTTAATTGTTTGGAATTTTCTCATTTTACTAATGTTTGCAAACAACATGTAAAATGCACCCAATGTGGGGAATTAAAGCATGCTGATAACGTTCGGTGTGCATGGCCTGCCAGATGTGGTGTGCCATCTGTGGCGGGAATCATAACAAACTAGATCGTAGTGCATTATTTTTAAAGTTCACAAAGAAATAAAAATCATAAAGACGATAAATAAAATACCGTTAAACCAAGCAAAAAAAATGTACCTAGAAAAAAACCCAGTTCAATTCACCAAATCGTTTTTCGAAATTACAAAACAAAAACCGACCACTACTAAAGATATTGGTATTCGAAACCAATTTCAGATTTAATTTGAGAGAAAACAATCAGAATAACAATGATTTTCTTAAAAGTAATCCTTCTTTACCTATTGACCCATCTCCACCACCGGCCGCCCCCTCCCTCTAGCATCTTCCCAAGAGCCCCTCTGCACGCCTCGAAATAGACCTCGGGCTACGTCAAGGCCTAGAACTGATCCCATCCACATCCCTTCTATTTCCCCTCCTTCTCCAGTCCTCACCTCTCCTCAGCTCCCTGTCTCTTCTGACCCGAGACGAACGCAAGCCACATCAGGCAATCCTCTTCAAAACACAGGAACAGGAACTCAACCCTCACTGAACTCACACAGGAATTTACCATCGTATATACTAAAAAACAGGGCAACCGAAAATCTAAAAAAAGTTAATGATTTACGAAACGCTCATAAATTTCGATAAAAATAAAAATATCACCTCTAACTTTATTTTATTTCAATGCAGGCCCCGATTCGTCTATATCTATTCGAGAATATAAATCTATTTTCAGAAAGAACAATAGACACCAATATTACAAGAATAACATTAATCGTACAAATTTCACAATGCACTACTCTCGAAACATCTTATCAATACCTGGCATAAACATAAACATTAATAAACCGTTTGCTCCCGCTCTTGTAAACAAACTTCCTGCTTTACATTCCTCTTATTATTACGTCTATAGATATTATTATTTTATTAATCACCGACAATCTCTTGTTTATGTGTACGATAGTGTGTATATTGGCTATTTGAATCTATATGAAACCACCTATCGTTTAACTGTATTTTTTATCTTTTTCCTTTCAAACACTAATGAAAACTGTTAGTTGTCTATCAACAATTCTTTCCAACCGGAAGTTCATCCGTTCCGACGATGCTGACCGATATATCAAAGTGTCTTTCAAAGGTAAATATATTCCAGCACAAAATATAATTATTACACATCTTATTTTCTAATTTATTTTTTAGGTTTCATATTAACAACGTATGAAGATATAATTTTTATTTCCTCTCTCAGTGTAACTTTCATTTCCATATATTTAAATTTACCGTTACCACCACTACTTATTTGTTTAGTTCTACTTTATCTTATCCGTTTATTTATTTAATTCTATCTACTAATAAAAAAAAAAAAAAAAAAAAAAAACCATGAAGAGTTTTGGGCTCAGTACATGTAGAGATTCACATTGTTTCTAGGCCAATGGCCGTGCAATGAGGTTACACGCTCGGCCGCCAGGTTTTTCCTCCATTTTTGAGTGCTACAGGAGGGTCTCCATACCCCAGGATCGCTGCTCCCTAATTCTATCTACTATGCATTATTATTTTTTTTTTTAGTTACTCGTCATATTTTGTTTTATTAAGGTTTTCTCTTCCACTTATCTTTATGTTTATCTTGCCTCCTGACCTTTTAACCTCTGTCAATCACATGTCTCAAAATAGCGGTATTTCAATGAAACTGCAATCGCTTAAGATCTCATTTTAATGACTGAAAAATTCTAATTCATGGTAATGAGGCAATTGTCATAGCACTTCAAGAGACAATGCTAAAAACAAAGGACCCCTTTTCTCTAAAAAAAATTCGAAGTATACCGAAAAGACGGACCAAATCAGAACCATAGTCACCACGGCGTCCTTATAGCAGTGCACAAATCCATATACTCCGAATCGATCCCTCTCAACTTCCGGCCACAAACCGTAGTCGTTAGAGCACATCGAGAATTCCCGTTTTCCATATGTACTATATACCTCCCATAGGATCCTACAATAGACACCATTCAACTCTTAGATATCTATAGCCAATTACCTCACCCTGTTCTTTATGTTGGGGACATGAACGGACACAATCCTCTTTGGGGTTCTCCAGATTTGAACCTCCGGGGTAACATAATAGAAAGTTTTTTAGACATCTCCAATCTCCTACTTTTCAACTCCGGTGAACCTACCTTTCTAAATTCCAGCTATGGGACATATTAAGCTCTTGATCTGTCCCTCTATTTCCCTACCCTATATAATGATGTGGACTAGACCTTCTTTCCCGACCTACATGGTAGTGACCATTTTCACTTGCTAATTAAATTGAAAAATGTGAAACAGACTCGTGAAACAGCTCAATAGAGCTGACTGGGATCTCTTTGCCTCCTTAGCACCTACCGCCGTGAAAGAGAAAGCATAAAGGCTGGTGCCCTTTCTTAAGTTTGTGACTACATCTCCAATGACCGACTGTTGGAATTGCATCAATCTCTCAACCATCCCGGTTCCACTAGAATGGTTAACTGGCTGCGTTGCATGAATCTTCCATCTTCAGTCGAAGATGTTAGAAGCTTGTTCGATTAGTGCCGAAGTCAAACCCAATTTTCACAAACCTCGAGGTACTCTGATCAAGGCGACTACCCCTTTTGACCGAATCAGTGTAAATTTCAAGGGCCCAATCCCCTCAAAGACGAGGAATTAAAACATTCAGACCATCATGGATGATATATTCTAGAATCCCGTTTGCCTCCGTAAAGACACAACCTCTGGCACTGTTATAAAATGTCTTACAGATGTTTTTTTGTTTGCTTAGTGAAAATACTGCTGACAAAGCGGTACCCCATCGCTAGGTTCAAAGATATTTTGGACAGGTTGAGTGGGGCAACAGTTTGCAGCACATTAGACTTTAAAGCGGGACATCACCAGATTAGGACGCATCCCAGGGACCATTACACGACGGCTTTTACTTATTCGGGTCGAAGAATGCGTCCATCACGTTCCAGCGGCTTATGGATGAGTTCCTGCAGGGTATCAACGACGAATCGTTTTGCCCGCTGTATATGGAGGACCTTCTTGTCTTGAACAAGTCGGAAGCATTGCACCAAGAGCATTTGTAAAGTGTATTTAAATGGGTGCGTGAATTTGGGTTAAAATTGTCAAGAGAAAAGTCGAAACTAGGAATAGAGGAAATACATTTTCTGGGGCACGCCATTTCCAAGGAGGGAATGAAGCCCGACGGAAGTAAGGTGGAGGTGCTACAAAGAATGGCTATTCTCAGAGATGTAAGAGGAATCTGACGGTTGCTGGGATCATTAAATTACTACCGGCGCTTTGTTCCGGAGATTTACTCAAGAAAGGGAGCAAAGTAATATTGACGCCTGAAATGGAAACCAACATTCTGCAGGAGGAACCAGTTTTGGTATTTCCTGTTTTTTGGCGACAATTTACTACTACTACTACTATACGCGAATCAGTACGCGTTGGGGGGCGTATTATTGCAGGATGGACATGATGGTGACAGAGCTACAGCGTAAGCTAGTAGGCGCCTTGCCGACGCTGAATCACGATACAGCATCTTGGAGAGGGAGCTTCTCGGGATCGTTTCAGACCATATTCTACGGGAGAAGATTTCAGATCCTTACCGATCATCTACCTCTCCAATAGGTGGACAAATTAAAAAAAACATCCTCACAGATTACCAGATGGAAGAAGTTGTTGAGCCAATATAATATTGACATCATCTACAAACCGGGAAAGCAGAATGTTGTGGCTGATTCGCTCTCCCGGGCGATAATGGTAAACGCGTTTGAGGAAGAGGAACGGGGATCATCCGGAGGCGTAGGACATTTTTTAAAAGAAGGGACATCAGCAAGAGAAGTGGATCGAGAGTCACAAACCGAGAAGGAGGCCCAGGAAGAGGATAGTTCTACCGACGATCGACCTGTAGTGATAGAGGAACAGGAGTCAATCATCAACGAACGATAAGCGGCGGCTAATTATATAGAAAACAAGGACCTCTGGGCCGACAAAGGTGAAGTATGAGTGGTACAGAAAATGCAGAATCACAATGATCTGGTCGACACCGGGATTTAGGGAAGACCTGATTTGTCGTTCGCTCAAAGACGCGTCGAAACCAGGAATGCTTCACTACCTCTATGTAAAATGCGGTTTATTGGGAGAAGATTAAGGGCCTTTGGAGAGATGAGCGAATCGGCATGGGTCGGACTTTTGTACACTGTAAACTACAGGTAGAGACGCTGAAGGATGAAGAGAGCCAGCGAGAGGTGACATTGGTCTACCATCAGGGTAAGACCAAAAATCGGGGAATACAGGAAACAATGCAGGCGCTGAAAAGGAGGTATTTTTGGTGGGGTATGCCACAGACCATCACTGTCGTCATCGGAAATTGTGGCTTCTGTTCAAAGACCAAATATGACAGGCATTCTCCGAAAGTGTTACAAGAATATCTTCAAATAGACACCTTTACTTTGCGACCTTACAAATGGATCACGGTATTGGACCTTTTTAGTAAAGCAACTATGGCGTACCTGGTTCAAGAGCGTTCTCTGGGGGCTGTCTTTGGAGCGTTACGGACATGGTTCCAATTTTAAGGTGTACCGGATCCAATAGCTTCTAATGTTGACAGAGAGTTTGATAACTCTGCAGTCTGTTCGATAATGCAGGACATCAAAGTCACTTGGCACCTCAACACTCCTGGGCATCCGAAGAGCAGAAAGGGGATAGGACGTCTCCACAGCACGCTCAGCGACCACCTACGGGGCCTGGAGCCAGACGCGGCGATGGTGAAAGCGGTTGCGGCATGCAGTGAACGTCGGCTATGGTCCATATGTAAAATTTTGTTAACCCATTTTAGTGCCATTTTTAAAATTTCGTATCGTCTAGGTATGATATTAAACTCTAATCTTAATAAGTACAAGATGTTATTTAATGAGAATAGTTTTTTAAAGAAATAGATATTAGCTTTTTCGATTCGATCAGAATATCGCAATCTCCATATTTGAATATAATAAAATAAGTTACTCAACGCAATCGATCTATTTAATTTAATTCGTTGATACCAGTTAATTATGATTACCTCAAAAAATGTTCCATATCACTGAGGAAATACTAAACAGAAAAAGATTAGTAACTGCCCCCTGAAGAAGACCACAGGCCACCTCAATATTTTTTGAGTATTTATCAAGTCCACCTTTGACAGACATTTCAAAATAGCCGTAGGTATTTATATATAATCGGATTATTTTGTTACTAACGCCGAGTTCAAACATTTTAAACCAAATAGTGGATATAATTAATAACGTACTTAAATTATTAAAGGATCTCGTCTCTGAGATAAGAGATCTCAAGTCCTCACTCGGCGCCAACACTGAAGAGGTAAAAGACATTAAAGACACTTTAGATAAGCAGGCGACGATAAGCTTCGAGAACGCGAAGCGTTTAAAGTCAGTTGAGGCACTCCTGGAGGCCCAAAATAAAAAAATTGATATGCTCACTCAAGAAAACTTCACATTAAAAACAAAGGTCACTGAACTTGAAATAAGGTTAAACAGGTCAGAACAAAATATTCTCACGAAGACCGTGGAGATTAGGGACATACCGGTGAGACCCGGTGAGTCTCCGATGGGCCTGGTGATGGGCATCGGAGTCGGGCTAGGCCTTAAGTTGGAAGTGGGAGACGTCGACCATGTTGAGAGGCTCAGGTCGAGGAAAGATGATGTACCTGGGCCACTGGTCCGTTTCATGCGCCAGACTGTGAGGGATGAGTTGGTGAGGAAGAGAAAGGTCGTCAGAGACTTCTCTACTCGCCACCTAGGTTGGAAAGAAAACGATGACCATAAAATATTCTTGGGCGAGACGATGTCCCTGACCAATAGACATCTTTACTGGCTGGCCCGGGAAAGAAGAGCCGCCGGCAGATTGAAATATGCATGGTTCAACGACGGTAAAGTGAAATGTCGGCGTGCAGATGGCCAACCATTAATAGTCATCAACTCGCCTTCGGACCTGGAAGTTTTTGACTGACATCAGGGACCACTTTTCACCTCTCCGGATTATCGGCTTTCAACCATTCGTTTCTTAACCAGCAATTCGCGATTTTCATCTCCTTATTATTTTTCTTTTTTTCTTTATTATTGTAGCTATTTTTATTTTTGTTCAACATTCAGCCAAGAAGCTATTTTTTTTCTTTATTCGAAAATATATGGGAATTTTTCAATATCTAACTCGATCAGAGTAATAATTATTTTATTTTTATTCGCTATGTATATTTCGCTACTAACAACTGTTGATACTTTAAAAACTTTTCTTAATTTATATATTATGTTTATTTTATTTTTATTTGTTGAGAATGTTTATGTTTCCAGTTATGATTTCACAATTAATGTCAATACACTTCAGGTTTATTCACCTTCTCATCCTCACTCCTTTTTTCTCATGGCCCACCATCTCTTTTCACTACTTACAACTTCCCTTTCCTATGATTAATGTCCTTTTAACCTGTCACGTCAACGCACAGTCACTCCTAGCCCATATTGATGAATTCCATGACTTCATCCTCCATAACTTTTATCACTTAATAGCTGTTTCTGAAACCTGGCTGAAACCTACAATTCCGACATCGTAAGTTTCCCTTCCGAATTATACATTGCTCCGCCATGACAGAGATGACCGAACGGGTGCGGTGTGGGTCTCTTTGTTCATGACAGCCTCAAATTCAAACAACTCCTTCAATCACCCCATTCCGATATCCCTCACCTCGAATACCTTTTCACTGAAATATCCACAGTTTCCCATTCCCTACTATTTGGAGTCATATACCGCCCTCCCATAGTACCCTTTGAGACAGTATTCGAATCCACCCTTAACAATCTAATCCCATCCTATAATAATATCTTCCTTACTGGGGATTTTAACACCAACCTATTGTTGCCTTCCGCAGACCATGGCTACTTAACCAACCTCTTCTTCTCTCTCGATCTTTATATTGTACCATATAATCCTACACACCACACCCAGTCCTCAGAATCCTGGCTCGATCTGTATGTTCTAGATTCTGCTGATAAACTCCTAGCCTTGTCTCAACATCCTGTTCCGTTCTTGTCTACTCCCGACCTTATCCAGATATCCTATAATCTTCCGATCACGCTATTTTCCCCAAGAACCATTTCTTTTCGTAACCTTAACTCCCTTTCATCTGAAATCTTGGTTCCAGATCTTGAACCTATCTCATGGGACACCATATATTCGCTCAGGACCGTAGATTCTATGGTTGAAACCCTTACCTTTCACCTCCATAATACCCTTGACAACCATGCTCCTCTTATCACAAAGAAGATCCGACACCCTCCTGCTCCGTGGTTAACGCCTGAAATTAGGGAATGCATGAAGCACAGGGATGCTGCAAGGCGACGATTCAGGCGCTCCCGTCTTCCTAGTTATTACTCTACCTTCAAGCATCTCAGAAACAGTACCCAATCCATGATACGCCTAGCTAAATCCCAATTTTTTCAACAATCCTTATCTTGTGCTTCCGACTCCAAAGCCAAATAGACAATCCTGCGTAAACTATCCTTAGGAAAACACACCCATAACCAAACTATTCCTATTTCCGCTGATGATCTTAATACCCACTTTGCTTCCTACTCCTCTCATTTATCATATCAGATGCCGATGCCTACACCCATGCACCATTTCAATCCAGATTCATTCTTTTTTTCCCATATCACCCCCGAGGACCTATTAAATTCTATTCGTAAATCCCGATCCAATGACTACGGACCTGATAATATTCCAGTTAAACTAATCAAAGCTTCGCTTTCTTCTATCCTTCCAATATTATACCATATCTATAACTTTTCTCTAGACAGTGCAACCTTCCCTACTTCCTGGAAAACCGCTTTAGTCCGTCCAATGAAGAAAAACTCTAATCCAGTATCTCCTAATGACTTCCGCCCAATTTCTCTCCTTTCCAACCTTTCTAAACCTTTTGAGCATCTGGTTCAATCTCAGTTATCCCTCTACCTCGAGCAAAACAACCTTTTGAACCCCTTCCAGTCTGGTTTCCGACCAGGCTATTCTACTTACTCTGCTCTCTCCCAAATTTCCCAAGATCTCCACAAGGCCATAGATCAGCACAAAATAAAAATCCTTGTTTTGCTTGATTTTTCCAAAGCTTTCGATTCTGTCGACCACAATATCCTCTTAACCAAACTCCATAGACTCCCAGTATCCACAGGCGCTCTTCAATGGTTTCAATCATTCCTTACCGGCCGTTCCCAGTATGTTTTAGTTCCAAATAAACCCCGCTCCGACTCACTGCCTCTGACAAAAGGTGTACCCCAAGGTTTCTCGTTATCTCCTACCCTTTTCTCCATATTCATTAATGATCTTCCGCACTCCATCAAGCACTCCCAATACCACCTCTATGCCGATGATATTCAGATTTATATTTCCTTCACCCCAAATGAATTTCCTGATGCTATCTCTAATCAGTTTCCAATCGCCCACAATACGCCCTGATGATGACCCACAATGGGGGTCGAAACTTGGCAGAAAATAATAAATAAATTCTTTATTATTCTGGGACATGTCCCTTTAGAATAAAATATACAAAATGAACAAAAAAAGGGCTTTAGAGTCTTGGAGTAAATTAATTAAATATAAACAAGTTAATAATTAATGGTATAAAATATACATATTTAAATGAGATGAAAACAGTGGGTCGTACTGTATAAATCCGAAGGCCTAGAGCGTGTAGAACGGGGCTGGACAGAGGATTTGAACTGTAGGAGGTCAAAAATATATGATGGGCGGCGGGATTGGATAATTTGGTAAAGGAATGACGCCGGGAAATACTTGCGACGATTGGAAGGGTTAAGCCACTTCAAGTTGCCATAAAATTGGGATACAGAGGTGTATCTAGGGACCCCGAAGATGAAGCGAACAGAGGAATTGATTAAGCGTTTTATTTTTACCTCGAGATCCCCAGACACACCACCGTACAGCAATAGTCGAAGTGGGGGAATATTAGGGAGATAACGAGGAGTATTCGGGTTTCAAGTGGGAATAAAATAAATGGTTGAAACTACTTAATATGTTTATTCACTGACCGCCACTCGGACTAATTCCCTCCAGTAATTTTAAACCACTGTCAGCTTTGATTTACTGTGTCAAAACCGCGTTTAAAACCTACAAAAATAAGGAACAGATTGTTAGTTTTTTTAGTAATCTAAATATATTTAAAATTCTAAAGGTACCAGTTTTATATTTATAACAGTCACAGTCGAACCACGGTTTGTTAGACTTAGACTTAAGACCTCTTATGAAACCGACTAAACTAATAAAAAAGATCAATCCAACAAGGGGAGTCTCTATAACAAACCGGCAAGAACTAGTACAAAATATGACAAATATTATAGGAACTTATATAAAGACGATACTAAAACGAAAACATATCGTCCTGAAATAGTAAAGGAAAATAACGAGGACATAAGCATTCTAGAAGAGGTAGAAAAGGCTATTGAAGGTTTGAAAAAGAAAAAAGCAGCTAGCAGTGATGTTATACCAAACGAGCTTATTATTAAAGGTAAAGAAGCTTTGATAAAACCACTTAGTATTATCTTCAATAAAATAATCAATGAAAAGTCAGTCCCTAGCGAGTGGAAAGTAAGCAAGATTGTAGTAATACATAAAAAAGGGAAAAAGGTTAGCTTGGAGAATTTTCGCCCGATTTCATCAACTCAAAGTACCTACAAACTATTTTGTAATATTTTACGGGACCACCGTTAGGCATTACTTCGTGGAGGGGAGTGGATGTGTGCCGCCCCATTGTTAGGCGCCTTACCCAATTTTTCTAGGTACGCCTCTCCTTCTCTTCCATTCTCAATTTCTTGATGACGTCCGCAGCCAGACGTTGGCCCGCCACCCAGTTCTCCTGAGAAACTAGCATAAGGTTGACGATGTTGTCAGGGGTAGCTTCTGATCTGCATATTTATCGAAATTCTTCTCTCTCTACTTGAAAGCGAGGACAGCAGAAGAATACGTGTTCTACTGTCTCATCTGTTGTTGGGCATCTTGGACATTCTGCTGCATTGTCCAACTTAAACCCAATTGGTAGGATCTGAAGCATCCATGTCCAGTGAGCATATGGGTCAGGTAGTAGTCCACTTCCCCGTGGCTTCTATCCATCCAGGGTTGGATGCAAGGTACCAGCCTATGGATCCACCTTCCGCTCGCTGCCAAATCCCACCGTCGCTGCCACTTGTGGACTGTCTGTCTGCTTCCTCTCTTCGGCCCTAGGAATGTGGGCAGCACTTTTATACGTACGTTGCCTTTCCTCCGACAGCAGTTCAATGGGTGGCATCCTGGCCACTAACATGCAGCTTCGTAAGATACTGTGCGAAACGCACTTATCACTCTCAGGGCGCTTCGGCGACAAACGAACACCATGGGTCTCCTGTAAGTCAGTGTGTCAAGGGTATTATTCCATATCGGGGCTGCGTATAAAAGAGGGGATGATACGACGCTCGCCATTAATAGTTCCCGACTACTTTTTGGTCCGCCCACGTTGGGCATCAATCGGGCTAGAGCTGTGGTCACTCCTGCTGCTTTGATGCATACTTTCTGAATATGCTCCTTGAATTTATACCTTTCATCAATTATAACCCCAAGATATCTCAGTGAGGCTGGGACCGTATCTCTTGCCTGCCCACTCTCAGGATTATTTCTTCTCTCCTTTTGCGGCTACTCATAAGGATCGCCTCTGTTTTCCTTTAAGCCAGCTGGAGCCCCACCGATGTCACGGATCAGAGAGATACTCTGGTTTGCCTTCAAGGCTACTTCTTCTTTATATTTCGTCTCGATTACGACTGCGACATCATCAGCAAAACCTAAGATCTTGGCACCTTCTAGCAGGTTAAGCTTAAGAACTCCATCATACGAGATATTCCACAATAGAGGCCCCAGTACTGATCCCTGGGGTACTGCGCCGTCTTTGGGCCGTCCTATGTTGAACATATCAGGATCCTGTATGCGAAATAATTTCTGATAAGGCTCCTGAGGTACATGGGAACGCCCATTTTCTGCAGAGCAATAAGAATGCAGTTCCATCTTGCCGAGTTAAACGCGTTTCTCATATCTAATGTGACGACAGCGCAATAGCATTTTGGGCAGTTTCAATCACCAGGGTAATGGTGTCCAGCGTGGATCTCGCTTTTCTGAAGCCAAATTGATTGTTCGATAGGCCCTCTACTCCTTCGGTGATCTCTTGTATTTTGCTGGCTATTATTTTCTCTAAAACCTTGCTAGTTGTGTCCAGCAGACATACCGGTCTATATGCTGAGCGTTCCGAGGGGTTTCCTTTGCCTTTTGGGACCAGTGCCAGGCGCTGCCTTTTCCATGGTCGCGGAAAGGATCCCTCACTTAAACAAGAACTGAACACGTCCTGAAAAAGTTCTTGGTCTCCATTGCCACCTTTAGTGCCAAGTTTGGAATGCCATCCAAACCTGGGGCTTTACCAGTATGAAGGCTGGCGCAGACATCCTTCAGCTCCTCAGCAGTTACGGATGGTACGTCAAATGGCTGCACCTGCCATGAATCCTCAAGTTCTTCTTGTTCAGGAAAAGGAGAAGCAACTCTTTTCTGCACAGCCACAGGACACGTTGGCGATCTCGTAGAGCTGCCCTTCAATTTCTTCATGACGGTCCTGTATGGCCTTACCCAAGGATCCGCGTTCCAGCGAAGAGTTCCTTCCAGCATTTCCTCTTGTTCATCTTGATTGCTCGCCGTAGTTCACGCTTCGCAGCTTTGAATTCCTCTTGTAGGATTTGGAACTGAGAGCTACCTCTTGCACGCTGGCAACTTCTCCTCGATGCGTGACAACGTGTCCGACATTCTGCGATATGGTCGTTCCACCAGTAGACCGGATGTCGACCTATGGATGCGTTGCTGCGCACCATAGACCCGTCACAAGTTGTGTTGATCAGGTCTATTAGCTGGTGAGCCTTATCCTCTGCGCTGCCTGACAGCTCACACGGGCTCTCCATCATAATTTTGAATTACTCTCTGTCAAATGTCCTACTTTTCCATCTAACATTACCCTTATCCTGCCTTATTGGCATTCGTTTCCGATTGCCCAGAGTGATAAATATAGCCTGGTGGTCGCTGTAGGTGTATAAGTCACAGACCTGCCAGCCAATAGTAGAGTGTAGGCAGTCACTTACAGATGTTAAGTTAATGATGGAAGACCTGCCTCGCTTTACAAATGTAGGCTCCGTCTCTGTATTAACCAGTACGAGGTCGTCCACCTGGGCAAAGGCTTCTAATAAGACTTCACCTCGTCGGTTGGTCGACTTGCTACCCCATTCTAATGCCCAGGCATTGAAGTCTCCGGCAATTACTACAGGTCTACGTCCTATGGCGTCTCTCACTATGCTATCTAAAAGAGCTTCAAATTCTTCAATTGTGGTTTTCGGTGGGGCATAGCAGCTGTACAAGTATAGTAGATGTTTTATCTTGGTCCAAACGAAACCATATGTCGGGGTTTGCGGTGTTTCTTCTAAGAAATTTGGTTCACCTGCCCAAATCGCCGCCCGACCAGTAACGTCGGATATCCAAGAGTTACTATCTACATTTTTGTACTGTTCACTCAAGAAAGCGACATCATTTTTTAGTTCTTTCACTGTTTGCCATAGGATATCCTATCATAAGGATGTCCGCAGCACCTGCGACAACATTTCGTTCGGTCGGGTCCTTTGCATTGCCTGGCAAAATTTCCAAAGTTCCAACACCAGTAGCAGCGCTGCAGTCGAATTTTTTCTCGGATCCTACTGATCACCAATCCGACCCTTATTCTTCCTTTGGCAATTGCTTTCCTAGCCTGCACGACTGGTAAAGCAATTACTGCCGTTCTTGTTCCAGCGTATGCCGAGCGGATCGATAGCACAGCGGTTAGCTCTATATGCTCTTCCTCTACTAATGTGGATAGAGCCTCAGCAACCTCTGCTTTGGATGTTAAAGCATCCAGGTTTCTTATTTCAATAAGTGATTCCTGTCTCCAAGCTTCAACTTCGGCCTCTGACCCTAATGATCCTTCTGGGGTTTGCTTAATTATCTCCAGAGAGACCCCGTTTGATTCCCTATGCAACTGTTTTAGGAGATTCCCTCCCTCATTTTTGCGGATCCTGTCAATATTGGCGCCCATATCTCTCAAGGATGGATCAGCTCGCACTTTACGGAGTGTATCTGCATATGTGGTGCCTTCCCTCAACCTTGATTATGAGGGCATCCGGCCTCGGTAGTTTTGGGCGTGGGCACCGATTCCTTCTCTTTTTCTGGTTAGTGACTATTTGCCATCGTTCAACTGTGGAGGCTGTTGAGGCTATCATGGGTTGCTGGGTCTGCTCCGCTATAGGGATTGGAGGGCCACTTGGTGCCTTAGGCTAGTTCCTTGGGACCATTGCCTTTGGTTGTCTCATTTTAGCTGATCCAACCTCGTGAGTCGTTGAATACTGGCAATCCAGATTGTGTGGTTTATTATTCACAGTTGGTACCGATGACACGGTTTGGGTGTCGATATCCAACATACTTTGTGCATCCTCTCGAGCCTTCATTTTGCACTCCAGTGACATCAACTGGTTCAGGATTCTACAGGCACATTCCTTAATCTCTCCATGGACATTATGCTTCGACTGGATGTATGTCTGTAAACCATGGACTTCTTTTACCAGCGTTGTTCACTCATCCTTACAGAACTCAAACGTTGTGGTAGTACCTGATGATGTCTAAGCTCTATCCATATTTAAAGTTGTTTGATTGCGGTGGTTTGATGACGAAGTCGGGTGTCCCGCTTTCTCAACCTCTGCCGACGTCGGTACTGGGGTTCCAGTCCCTGCACCGTACGAAAAACCTCCTGCTTTATCATCTCATATTTATAATTTTGCATTTTATACCTTTGCTTACCTTCGCGGTATTCACTGAACCGACTAGCAGGCGTCCGAAAGGTAGGCCGAAGCGTCGATGGGAGGATTCCATTAAGGCTGTTCTCGGGGGCTTGGGCTTGACCGGTGAACATAGGACGAGTATGTGCAGGCGAAGTTTGGTGGTATCGGCATCGAACCTTCGGGTTCGGTAAGCCTATTATTATTATTATTATTATTATTATACCTTCTGCCAGGTGTAATTAAGCCGCCTCTAACCTGAGATACAGACGATGACCTGGTCGCCGCCTATTCTAGGAACCGTCTCGCCTGGGTTTGTCAAGTTTTGGTCCGCCCCGAGTATATTATTTCCCCGGTACACGCCAAATTCTGTTAGCACTCCCCTATCCGCCTGGGGAGGCTTTTGATCTGGACGTGATCTCGATTGCATATTCTTCTAGATCACTTTTCGTTTAAGTAAAAATGTGCACTAGCTATAAAAAAATGTCATAAACTCTATTAGTATTCCCGAAAACACTATAAACGATCCCTCTATCGAATATATATGAAATAGGAACAGTAACTTAAAATGAGTAAAAGCGATAACAAATAAGGTTCAAATAATATTATCGGAACACTAATAAAAAAAAAAGAAGCTAAACGATGTATATTCCAGAAACGTTATAATGAGAACCAAAAACAAAATAATCAATCCCAATATCAATAAAAAAATATCAAAAATAAAGGCGAGTTGAAATCCGCACGAGTGATAACAAAAAAGCTTTTAAACATTTTCATAATCCCGCGAAAACACAAGGATAGATCTCTATAAAAATAAAAAGATTAAAAGTAAATACAAGTTGAAATACGCATGAGCGATAAAAGATACAGCTGGAAAAACATAATCATAGCTCCCCGAAAGAACATTAATTAATCCCTATATCAATAAAAAACATTAAAAGTAAATTCGAGATAAATGCGTGGGAGCGATGAAAAAATAAAACTCAAAAAACGTAATTATATGACCCGAAAACACAATTATCAACCCCTGTATCAATAAAAAACATAAAAAGTAAATTCTAGTTAAAATAAGCGCGAGCGATAAAAAATACAGATCGAAAAACGTAATCATAACCACCCGAAAGCAAAATAATTAATCCCTATATAAATAAAAAACATTAAAAGTAAATTTGAGTTGAAAGTAAATTGTAGTTAAAATAAGCGTGAGCGATAAAAAACATAGTTTAAAAACCTAATCACAAGCCCGAAAACACAATTATCAACCTTTATGACATTTAAAAAATATTAATAGTAAATTCGAGTTAAAATGCACGGGAGCGGTAAAAATACAGCTCGAAAAACGTAATATTAAGACCCGAAAAGACAATTATCAACCCTTATAACAGTAAAAAATATTAAAAGTAAGTTCGAGTTAAAATGCATGGGAGCAATAAAAAAATAAAACGTAAGTATAAGCCCCAAAAACTCAACTATCAACTCCTATATCAATTAAAAACATTAAAAGTAAATGCGAGTTAACATGCACGCGAGCGATAAAAATTACAGCTCGAAAAAAGTAATTATAATACCCGAAAACACATTAATTAATCACAAAAACTACCCCTCCCCTTTACAAACTCAAAATCAATAACTATCTTAAAACTAAATAGACGATAATTACTTTTTTTTTAATATTAGCTCGTAAAAAACAGAACTTGACATCAAATATCTAAAAAACAAAAATAATGGCGATAGGATACGCTAAAATTATTAAAAAAGTCATAATTTTAATTAAACTAATTATTTTGCAATAAATAAATAAATATAACGGAATATTTAAGGCTAGAAGTGAAGAAAAAGGTGACATTTGAAATGGAAATGGTTACATTTGCATTGGAAAGGGTTACATTTGAAATGGAAAGGGTTACATTTGAAATGGAAAGGGTTACATTTGGACTTGGAAAAGGTTACATTTGAAATGGAAAAAGTTACATTTGACTTGGAAAAGGTTACAATTGACTTGGAAATGCTATATATAAAAAATAAAAATAAAATATTAACTTAATTGTTACTTGATATAATTTTAAAATAATTAAATTCTAAATAAAGATAAAGAAAAATATTGTTTTTAATATCAAATGTTGTTAAAAGTGAAAGAATGCAAGGCTTTAATCCAGTTGATAATAACAAGCTGACAAGGCTAGATCAACCTGTAATAGATCTTTTTGGTATGTGACAAAATGGGATCGGTTCGAACAGGAAGGTTTTTCGTTATGAGGGTGGTGGTGATTCGTGAACACGACGAGGTTATGGTGCAGTTTGGCGGATCCCCGGAAACGGCGAGCAGTTAATATTGAACAATTGAGAATTCCATTAGAAGTCCCTCCAAACGCTAAACATGCCTAGGTATCCTCTGCTTCTTACCTGGGGTTCCATGGGGACTTGGCTGTATGTTTTAGCTTGTAGATTGTTTTTCTAATGATTTGTATTTGTTTTAGTTTCAAATTACTGCTTTATTTTTTGTGTAGTTTTTCCCCGAGTCTGGGGGTGCAATTTTTGTTCTAGCTTGCGTTTAGTTTGTAAGTTACATTTAAGTACGCTGTTCTGTCGGTTATTTATTGTAAATTTTGGTTTATTTTTCTAGTTTTGTTATTAATTTTTGTATACCTTTTGGTTATTTATTGGTTTTATAGTTATTGGTTATTTATTATTATTATAATTATTATTATTATCATACCTTTTGGTAGTTTACGAAGAGTGTTCGTAAACTGGAAGGGGGGAGTTAAGATTGGAGGAGTGATAATATAAACGTTAATCCCTTTGATGTAATTATAAACAACACCTGAATGTATAAAACCTACTAATGTAGGAGAGATAACAAAAACTCATGTTATCAAGTAAGCTTGAGTGTTATTTTGCTCCCTATTTCTCATTTTTCTTGGTAGAACATAAGTCATATAAATATATATATAATATATATATATATATATATATATATATATATATATATATATATAATATAATACATAAAATCAACTTTATTTTTAATGTTAGGATGTATCATTATACAGTTGTAAATAGCAATAAATCTATCTATCAATGTTAGGATTAGACATAGAGCAAAAAATAAAAAATTAGTAGTTTAAGTAACTAGGAAGATTTAAACGGGTAATAAAAGAGCCGGCTATTGATGATTATTTGCTGAAAATGAAGCCAAGTGTAAAAGCTGGAAGGGCCTTTTCAGCCGCAGGCTATGTTCGTAGCTCCATTACAAGTGGACTGGCAGGTGACGCGATTAACACTATTTGTTTTCTACGATCCTTCTTTTCCAAAATCAAAATGGATAATGTATACTAAAGTAATTAGTACTTAAATACTATTTGACAAGCAAATATTGTCAGTAGAATAATTCAAAGGGTTATACTTATAATACAAGCCTCTAATTTTAATAATTATGCCATTCACTAGACAGATTCATCAAATGATGATGGTGTCTATCATAAATATAAGATATGTTATCATTCTCAAATAATTAAATATTATTGTAACCACAATACCCATCTCAGTTAATTACGCAAGGTTAATTAGATTAGCCTTTATGGAGTTAGTTGATAAATGAATTGAACTATCTGAAGAAGTGAAATCTATACGTGAGCAATGATATAGCTCAGTCTTCCTAGATTTCAATAGATATGTACGTAGTGCTTCATATAATTCAGTACTCAACACCATGTCAATTTCTCTAAACCAAATTTTAGGGTTGTTTCAGAAGGTAACAAGGTCATTTCTTCTGCTAACGGCCTCTCTCTATAAGCCCGCGTAAATTCAAGAAAGATATCTGTTACTTACATTTAGGGCGAAGCATCGATAAAACAAATGTATTGTCTCACGCTAGGCGAACGACCCACTACTACACATAAACACCAAATGTAACGCATTTTAAGCACCAACTCATTAAACTTCGCTATTTTTTTGGGACAAAAATTTCTATCTATATCCGGATCCGTTAAACGTTTGTTGGTGCCGGATAACTGGAACCGTTTTTCCGAATTGGAATCCCTACCCATTACGTTACAAGAATATAAAAGAAGCAATAAAGAGGTGAAACGGAAAATGAAGAAAGCTATACATTTGCTATGGAATAAGAACTGTGAATATATTGACCGTTGCATGCACGGGAAAAGTATGCAGAAAGGTGGAAAAATCTCAGAGAAATTAAGAATACAAAGCGGGTAAAATAAAATAAAAACAATGGGGAGAGTATTTCTCTAAGCTCAGTAGAGAAATAAAGAGGATCAGAAGGAATTCATGATGGAAGAAATGCGAGATTATACAAATAAGAATAACAGGATCTTAGTTGATGTTTCAGTAGATGAATTAGATTTTGATTTAAAGAATATCAAAAATAGAAAATCACCAAGGCCAGGATATAATTGCAATTATAATTAATCAAATATGGGTCTTTTCAACTTGAATTGAAAACTCTCTGTATAGAACAAGGGACTGTTCCTAGCGAATGGACGGAGAGCCATATATCTCCCATTTACAAAAAAATGTGTTCATACTACAGAGAGATCACAGTACACAACGAGTAGCTTGAGCAGGCTGTATGGGAGTCATCAGCAGTAGGCTAATGGAAGAGTGTAATAATATCATACTAGGGGAAACAGGACATGTATAGATCATAAATTTACTCTCATGCAACTCATAGAAAATTTTAAAGCCAATAATAAAAAGATAAATTTAATATTTGTTGACCTATTAAAGGCGCATGATACGGTCCCTCTAGGTAAACTATGGAATACTTTGAAAACCACAGCGGTAAGCCGGTATCTGTAGTATCATCGGAGCTATAAAAATATTAATTTTTTTTTTTTCTCCGGGGTTCTGCAACGATGTCACATCCTGGTCCTCAGTACTCCGTCTCTCTAACAATCTCGATCATTCCAGTCGTCCTCAATCAGACCTCTGGCAGCCATATCCTCCATTACCTCTTCTATCTATCTTTTCCGAGGTCTTCCCCATTTTCCCCTCTTGGGTGAACAGTATTCAATCAATCGAAGAGGCCAATGTGCTTCATCCATTATCATAACGTGCCCATATCACATCAGCCTTCTCAGCCTCCACTCTTTCCCTTATTTTATTATTGGGGATTTTTTCTAACCGAGTTACGGCACAACTTCTCCAAAAATCCATCTCCAGGAATAATAATTTTTTTGCTGGGATTTCTCAACCGTCCAAGATTCACATCCATACAGCGTAGTGCCAACCAGAAAGGAGTGGAATATCTTCTTTTTCCGTAACACTCCATTTAGTATCCCGATAATCCTTTTTCCGTTAACAATCTTATTAGATATGTCCCTATCTATTGATGCGTTCTTATCTATAGTAACGCCTAGATATTTGAAGGCATCGCTTTGTGGAACTGTCCAGCCTTCCAAGCAGAGAGCGGGGACAGATGAGAGAATAGGCATATATTCGGTTTTTTCCTTATTTATTTCCAGAACACATTGTGCATATACTTCTACGAGCTTCCTCATATATTCCATGTCAAATTCATTCGATGCTATGACAACCTGGTCATCTGCGAATTGTAATTTGAATAGAACGTCTTTACCGACCTCTACTCCCATACCCTGGCAACTTTTTTTCCATGATTTTAAGACCTGTTCTATATATATGTTAAAAAGTGTTTGAAAAATATTAATATTAAATGTAAAAGCAAGAGTCAAGCTCCAATGTGGGCTAACGAAAGAATTTCTAATAACCAAAGATCTCAAGCAAGGCTGCTCGCTCTCCCATCTTAATATTTATATTAAAAGAATCCTTAGCCTATGGAAGAGGAAGTATAACAGAATAGGGATAATCTTGGATGGTAAATGCCAATATAATTTACACTTTACTAATGATGAAGAGGATTAATCATTCATGATGAGGAAGTTGTTAGAAGCTCATACGCCTGGAAGTCAGCAAATTGAAAACTGAATATTTGGCATTAAATAATATCGGAAATGCAGCCCTAAAAGTTGGGGAGTGGGATTTGATTCCAACTGAGCACTTTAAATATTTAGGGAAATGGATTTCAAAGGGCTACAGCAGCAAAAAAGACTAATGAAGAAATAGTTTCATTAAAATCCATATTTGGACATGGCCTAGAGGTACTAGAATGAGCAATATACTTGAGTTATCTTACACTGTAATTTTTAACAGAATGTCACATTTAAATTAAAGACATTATTTCAGATTTACATGGAGCAAAATCATTCCCGTTTTATAGCGCAAAAAAAAAAAAAAATTTTCCTTAAGCGGCACCTGGGATTAATTTTGTTATGTTTTTAAGCAGCAAGATGTTTAAACCAAGAAAATATTTTGAACAAAATAAAACATAAATGTTCGGAAAATAAAAGAAGGGAAAATGAATATTTGATGGATGTAACATAGTGATATCAGAGTGAAGTTAAGGCGCATCTGGCACACATTCCCCTACACTTCAGAATAGCAAGACGTCCACATTATGTTTTAGCCCATTACAAAAAACAAAATGATATTGGTTCCAAGTATAAGTTCGATGGGTAGTTTTTTAATTAAGTACTTTCAATTTAAATTTACGTTGTTATGTGTTTAGAGAGATAACTAACCATTGTGTTAGGTTCAATATATAAATATTGATAAGAAATATGTTCAATGAAATAGTTTAATGTAAAGTTGAAGTTCTGAAAGAGAACTGAGACTATTAAGCTGATGGAATCATACATTAACACATACTGGATCAACCTTAAATCAAAAGGAAATGATAATCAAATAATTTTCTAGTTGTGAATATGATATTTAAGTCTGAGGGAACGTCTTGAAAGAAAAAAAAAATTATAGGTTGAATAGCCTCTTTATAATTCAAAAACAGACTGTTGCTGTTTACACCCTATTCTTTTATGGTTTTAAAATATCTACTTCATGCATAACACTTAACTTATTTTTGTTATATCAATATAACAAAAATATGTTACATCATGTCTTTGGAAAAACTTAAGTACAGATAACCACAACAATTTTCAACTCCTATATGAAATTATACAGAAAGAAGAAAATGATTTGTATATGTTGTCATTTTTAAAATAAATGCTGTTGATCTAGCACCACTTGTAATCTTCCAGAACTAATTATTAAAATCTGCAAAAATTGAATAAAATGAACTAAATAACTAAGAATATCTTATAATCACAACAGACCTGAATTTGTCTGACCTAACCCAATTGAAAATAATTATTTTAAGTCAAATTGATTTGACAGAACTTAACTAATAAAGATAAAAATATAATGACATCACTGAAAAATGAAATAATAAAAAAAAAAACACAAATATATGAATTTTTCATATTCAACAATTAAAGCTATATTAGAGTTCAGCATAATTACAAATATATTAAAAATCATTTTTATACAAAAATTTGTACTAAGATAGGGAAATACAAAATAAAAATGTACAATATGAAAATCTGACATCCTCATAATGCAAAGAAATATAGAATTTATATAAATACTTACATATTCACAAATTTATAAAATTCTTAGGCAATGTATGACATACAATGCTACACTGTACACTTTTACAATAAGGAAATATTAATTATTATTGCATTATTTCATATTGAGTGTGAATAATATGTATAAAGATGAACGTTTAAACATAAATACACTCAAATTAACACATGGAAGAAAGATATTTTTTTTATTCACTAATACAAGGAATATAGAAAAAATTGTGAAAGGACTATAAATATGAAATTGATTTACTATGAGCTAAACAGAACCAGAATCACAATTCTCACAATATAGTAATATCAAAATCAATAATTTAAAAAAATTCTTTTAATAACTGAACAAATAAATAAGATTAATTATTAAATCTTTGATTCCTGCTTGTATGCAATTTTTTAGATTCCATTAATCTAATACTGCCATAATAGATATAAATATAATAATAATAATTTAAAACAGCAAGAAACAAAGGAATAACTCCAATATAAAACTTTTAAGGTGGTTTAACCAGACGGAAATAAATACACTAATTATTCAGTATTTTTATACATTTATAATAAAGAAATATATCAAAAAGTAAAAACTCATAAGATCACATTAGCCTTAAAGAAAAAAACCAAATGGTATGGATAAAATAAAATTTGTATGCATAAATGTGGCCATTAAAAAATGTGGGGAAAATTTGTTTTAATCAATTAAATATGTCTTTTTTTCTGATGATTTGAATCATAAGCATATTAAACACTGCAACTTAAAAAAATTAGACATATTTGATCTAATTTAATCACCTAACTATATACTTGATTCATTTAAGCCTGGAATACTGGCATTAAAATAATTAGCTAAAACTTCTTAACTAAATGGCATTTTTGATGTTAAATATATAAATTCAACAATAAATATTAATAAAATAACACAAAAAACTAAGGTGAAATAAAATCATGGAAAAAAAAATACAAAACCCAAGATCAAATTTATAAAAAAAGATTAGAATTGAATTGTAAAACCAAATATCATTATACGATTTTCAAGAAGTAAATACCTTCAGTTACATCAGCTTGAACTTAATTTTTTTTTTAAATTATATCAAAATATTCTCAAATGGAATGGAATAGATCTATTGACATAGGAGGGCGATAATAATGACGTTTTAAATTTTATAAAAATTTAAATATTTCATTTTTAAAAGATATTGAATCTATTTATTTTTATATAATATTCACAAAATGCAATTTAAACACTAAACTTTAACATTAAGCCCATTAGGCTACTAAAAAAAATATACAATATAATACCAATTTAACAATAATATTGCTTTTGTTGCAAATGGTATTTTCATAACATTTAACTAAATTTGGTTTAATAAATATAATAGTTCATTGTACATTTAAATTCACGAGTTACTGTGACTTCACCACAAAAGATAAATAAATAATTTTCATTAAAATTGGAAAATGGTTAAAGGAAAAGATTAAACTTTTATAAAAAATCTTATTGAGAATTCTAAAAATATCTTATCAAAAATTGTTCAACAGATAAAAGGGATTTCATGATAAAAGAAATGTAAAATAATTTCATAAAATAGGTTAACCAATATTAAAATTTTAAAAACATGATTATAGCAAAAATAAATGATATATGGATGAAAATTACAATATAATAAATAAAATTCAAAAACTAAAATAGTACAAAAAATTGATCAAATAATACTTTTTTATTTCAGGCTATAAAATAGTTTTTTTATTAAAAACGACAGCATTTCTCATAATTTGTCAATTTTATTATTTTTAAATCTGAGTATAAAAGTTGATGACAAATTTTATACGATATGGATTTTTTTAAAAATAATTAAATGATTAAAAGTGTGTCCCTAATTGAATTACTAACCTAAAATCAGATTACAAGAAACAATTAAATTAAAAATAAATTAAACTGTAAAAATTTATACTATACATCACCCATTTCATTTATTTGTTCATTATCATTTGTGCATTAAATTTTTAATGAAACATGAAATGTTCATGCTATTTATAAAATTTACAAATATATACACATACAGACACACTTTAAAAATCAATGACCATAAATATCACAATAGTCTTAGTTTTATTAAACCTAAATATATACACATAAACCTAGATGCAATGGAAACATCCTCAAACGTGTGACTTTCCTATGAATAAAAAATTTATAAAAAGAAAAAAAAATTGACTCAACAGTGAATGTAAGCACTGTACATATCTTTGGAGTTAAGTCAAACAACAAACAAAATATTTTAAATCTTTTGAGTTGTACATGTTTATTAAGTATAAGTAAAATAAGATCAATGATTTTGGTAAAAACTATGATTTCCCCTACAAGAAAAAATGACAGCTTGTTGACAATTAAATTAAGTGTATATAAATTGAGGGAAATGTTAGATACATAAATTATTGGAAAACACGAAAAATAACACCTAGAAATGATTAATCAGGGTTACTGAATTGGCTAATGAAACACCATGGTTTTTTGGACTTGTTTGTAAAATTCGTGACCTAAAAAAAAATTTAATTATTGTTTTTTTGAATATGTAATAAAGTAGTTAATGCTATAAAACCTAAAACTATACACTTGAATGTTAAGAAGATGTCCAGTAGTTTAAATAAAACGTTTAAAGCAAAAATCAATTCAAATGACAACAGTTGGAATGTTCTAAAAACCAAACTAGATATTATGTATCTTGCTCAAAATAGAAGAAAAAAAAGCAACTCATTTTTGTCATTTAATGATTTTTATCGCTGTTCAGTTGGCTATCCCCCTAAATTAAAGAACTTATTTAAATATAACAAATTATCAAGTGAACACATAAATATCTATGACAGTTTAGAACGAAATATAAGGAAAACAGAAGCTACTTTAAGTAAAAATTAAAATGTCACTTAGTGTAAAACTTAAACCAAATGCTTTTAAGAAATTGTGTATACCTGAATTAATGAAACAAAGCACTTATGTTTCAGCAGCTTTATTGAATTGAGGTTAATTAATCATACAAGCATAATGAAAAACATGAAAAAAAACTTTGAAACCCAAAAGTTTATGTTTGAGTTGTAAATTTAAAATTAAATTCATTGATGTAACATAAACTGTATATTTGATAATAATGAAATAATTACCAGTAGCTCTCTACAAATTGGAAGACATTCTGTTATGAAATCTCCAAAAGAAATGCAAGTGCCTAACTCACACATAAAACTGACTCACGCAGTCTAAAAATACTAGTATTTTTTTTCATACGCACATACATAAAAATATATATATATATATATATATATATATATATATATATATATATAATATTATATTTTTTAACTTTAATTTAATTTAATCATTTGAATTTATAATAAAAAATTAAATAAGTCCCATTTACAGGAAAAAAAATAATCCACCCTCCAGCTAACAAAATCCATTCTCTAATCATATGAAGTAAGCACCACATATTTAATTTCATCAAATAGCTGTAACTTCAAATATTTACAATAATAAGTTGCTATAATGTAGTGAACTTTGATGGTAAATATTAAGTACATTACCAGTTTAAAATTTTGCTTTGTACTTTCTTAGATGTAAAGGAATTCACAACCTTTATTAATATATATATATATATATATATATATATATATATATATATATATATATATATATATATATATATATATAGATATATATATATCAGATTATATCTATACATAATACGTGTGTATATTTGTGTATAACATATTATTCTCTACTATTTTCTTAATAGGAGTTTGTAACATAAAAAATATAGTAATAATAAAGATTTTTCTAAAATTGATGATACAACTATAAATATATTTTTTTTTCTTAATAGTCAAATCACAACATAAAACAGAATAATTATAGCATTAGGATTTTGTTAATTCTGTGGTAAAAATTATTTCATAATTAAACTTTCTTGAAATATGTTTAAAATATTAAATCCAACAAATAAAAACTGTAAAAATGGTGTCGTGAATAACATAAGAAACAAAACACTTTGTCGGTAAATGATCAACAAGTTAGATAAATAGATAAATTGTGAAATCAGAAAAAAAAAATTTTTAACCAAATAACTTCATTGATAAAAATAAAATATTAACCATGAGGTAAAAATAATTCTAAATCGAATAATTATAAAAATCAAAAGTCTGTTCCTCATGAATTGAAGTGATTTTATATATATATATATATATATATATATATATATATATATATAATGCATCAGATTATATAAATAATCAATTAAAATAAATCTTATTCGGCCATGATTCAACAAAAGATAGAATGGGAAGGGCAGCAACAATAAGTCAATTCAAATTTGAATGGCATCTGAAAACAGAGAATCCTTCTGAAGAAATAAAATAACTAAACTACAAACAACATGAGAGCCACAAACATACACACAAAATATATGCTGTCTAGATAACTAGACATCTTTCTTTATCTTATCCATTTAAGCATATTCTTTACAAAATACTAACATGGTTTATTAACAACTATTAGGCATTCGCTGTTAAATAGATCAAATATTGAGCAATTACTTAATTAAAAAAAATAACTTCACCAACAATATATAATTAAAACAACAGTTTATTTATATAACTATCTTTCTTAGTACCGAAAGTTCAACTTTGGTCTAGTTTTCTGTAGGGCATTTTACAGGATTTGATGTCTCCAATCCCTGCAAATAAAGTAAAATAAATTTGTAGACCAAATTATTACAAATATTTCTAAAAGTTTTAATTTATAATATTCTGATAATAATTTATTTTGAAAAGAGAAAAACCAAATCAATCTTTTAACAAGGCTGGTGGCTAGTTATAATCTAATGACACTTAGGGTATCAATTAAAATATAAAACAGTAGTGCTATTCACTTACCATAATATTATGCAGCCATTTATTATAGACATATGACTTAAAACTAGCTAGTGTTGAAATAAATAAAATTGTAATGACCTATGTTTTTATGAAATAGTGAATAAGGAGGGTATTTTATTGTTGAAAATTGAAAAAATTATTATATGCATGTTATGAGACTACTTCTATCATAACTATCAACATCTACAAAATAAGTTAACAGTAACATTGTAACTAGCCATTGAAATAGGATCCCATCACTTCTGGAAAACTGTTCCACATATCCCAACCCTCTTCCTAAATAGTAACCCTATAAAGTTTTACCCGACCGTCAGGAATCTGGGAGCAACCTTTGATCAAACCCTCTCTTTTAAGAACCATATTTCCGAAATTTCCCACCGCACCTGTGTTACCTTAAAGTGACTGAATTCTCTTCTTCACCTATTCACATATAAAACCCGGAAGCTCCTCATTACCTCTCTAATATTTTCCCACTTCGACTACTGCTGTACCCTATATGGTTGTTTTTCTAGGGATTTCAAAGTAAAAATAAAACACCTAATTAATTGCTTTGTTCGATTTATCTTCGGGGTCCTCAGGTACACCTCCGTCTCTGATTTTTATAGCGAGTTGAAATGGTTGAAGTCACATCCTTGTCGATAAAAGACATAAGTCTAGTCTTCAAAATGTGAGAACATTTCGAAGCGCCAATGTGGATTCAGACCACTTTTTGTGTATTGCCCATCTCACACCGAAGTTATCATTCAAAAGGAGTGGAGTTATGGCCCTAAAACGTAACCATTCTAATCTTAGAAAGTTACAAGATACTGACACCAAACAGTTGTATACCGAACAGCTTGCAAAAAGTATCGGATCACAAGCTGTGCACATGGCTCATGTTGAATCTTTATGGTACAGTTGTGTGACCGCAATGAGGGAAACAGCTGATATCGTGCTGGGGCCAAGAGAAAAGGAAGCAAGATCAACATGGTTCGATGAAGAATGTGAAATAGCCACCAACACGAAAAACATTGCTTACAAGAAAATGTAGAGACAAAGGACCCGTACAGCTGTAGAAGATTATAAAATTAAGAGGAGAGAGGAAAAGAGACTCCATCAAAGTAAGAAAAGGCAAAGAGAGAGGGAAGAACTGGAGAAACTTGAAGAGCTCTGGAGGGAGAAAGAGTCAAGAGACTTCTTCAGAAGTATCAATAGAAGGAGACGTCCCCGCAAAACGGTACCAGAAATTTGTAAAGACAAGAATGGGAACATAGTTGCGTACTAGGATGGCGTCCTATCGCAATGGAAAAGTCAATTTGAGGATCTTCTCAGTTCATCACCCAGTGCACATCACACTGAGTTACATTCAAATGAAGAATTGAAGTCGAGGAATGAAGAATCCAACCTTGAACCACCCAATGATGAGGAAATAATGGATGCTATAAATCGGCTAAAGAATAATAGGGCCCCTGGAGCTGATGACATGCCTGCTGAACTCTTCAAATATGGAGGTGGAGAACTGCTGAAGAGGTTTCAAGGTCTTATATTAACCATTTGGGAGAAAGAAGTGTTGCCTGAAGATTGGAAAAAATCAATAATATGTCCTATTTTCAAGAAAGGAGACAAACTTCAGTGCCAGAACTACAGAGGTATCTCTCTTCTCTCCTGTGGATATAAGATATTATCGAGCATACTATTCCAGCGTCTCCTACCATTTGCAGAGCAGAAGCTTGGTCAATACCAAGATGGATTTAGACAGGGAAGAACAACTACAGATCAAATATTCTCTCTAAGAACAATTCTAGAGAGAGGAAATGAACACCAAATTAAAACCCACCATCTCTTTGTCGATTTCAAGTCGGCTTATGACAGCATTAATTGTGAAAAACTGTATAAGGCCCTGGAAGGGTTCAGTATCCCCGATAAACTGATACGGCTGGTAAAGATGACCATGAGGGATGTGAGGTGTACAGTGCAGGTAGGTGGGCATCGAACGGAAGAGTTCTCCTCAGGAAAAGAGCTCCGCCAAGGTCATGCGTTAGCATGCCTATTGTTCAACTTGGCACTTGAGGAAGCTGTGAGGGACACTGGTATCCAAACAAATAGGACCGTTTACAATCATATGATCCAGCTTTTAGCTTACGCAGATGACGATGACATCATAGGACGGTCGTTGCAGTCTGTAAAAGAAGGATTTTTGGCCCTAATGGAGGCTGCCAGAATGCTTGGACTGGAGGTGAACGCGGGAAAAACAAAGTACATGGTAACAGGAGAAGAACCCCTACCCGGTGAGACCATCAATTTTGGCCCCTTTAACTTTGAAAAAGTGGCCCAGTTCACTTATCTGGGTTCTCTTGTAACGCAAGATAATGCACCAGAGGTTGAGGTTAAAAGAAGAATTTTGATGGCAAACAGGTGCTACTTTGGCCTCCGAAGAGAGTTCACCTCCCGGCTCCAAGACAGGCCGACTATGCTCCATCTATATAAGACATTGGTTCGCCTAGTCCTGTTGTATGGATCAGAAACATGGGCTATCAGTAAAAGAACTGAACAGGACCTACAAGTCTTTGAGAGAAAAATACTTCGACGAATTTTTGGAGGAGTTCATCTCAATGGACATTGGAGAAGGCGGACCAATAATGAACTCTATACAGGTTTTAAGGACAATGATGTCGTTATGACCTTGAAGCTTGGCAGACTGCGGTGGGCTGGTCATGTGGCTAGAATGGAGGATGAGGCGATCCCTAAGGCCATTTTGACTGAACCTCTCCACGGCCTCAGAAGAAGAGGAAGACCAAAACTTAGATGGTCGGATGGTGTGACAGCGGATGCAAGGGATATCCTGGGAGTGAGGAACTGGATGACGGCTGCACAAGATAGAAATAACTGGAGAGGGCTGGTGGAGGAGGCCAGGACTCGTCACCGAGTTGTAGCGCCGGATTGATGATGATGACGATGATGAAATGGCTTTACCCTTACAATCGTCGCAAGTATTTCCTTGCATCATTCCTGTACCAAGTTATCCCGCCGTCCAACATACATTTTTGACCTTTTAAAATTTAAATCCTCTGTCCATCCACCCGCTGTACAACCCGCTGTACACGCTCTAAGCCTTCAGATTTATACACAACAGCCCACCAATCTGCACATTTTGACAGATCGTTCCTTATGCGATCCTCAATCCTATGGAATTCTGTTCCTCTTTCAATCCGTCTCTCCAACTCTTCCTACATTGAAATCCCGCTTATTCATTCATCTCATGACCATCCAGTCAGAACAAAATTGTAAATAAGACTCTATTTTATTTTATTTGCGTACGTCTGTTTTCGATTAGTTTTTGTTAACTTGTTTATCAATAATTAATTACTCTAAGACTCTGAAGCCCAATTTATATATCATGTAAATTTTATTCTAAAGGGACTTGTCCCAGAATAATAATGAATTTATTTATTTAACACTGTCATAAACAAGGTAGATATGGTTTCCTTGGCAGCAATAAATGGAGGTAACATAGTTTCATTATAAACAAGAAGTGAGTTCCAATGTTCAAAGAGGATCAAATAAAGGAATCTATCAATACAGCTCATTAATTTAGTAAATTCAACATTTGCTGAGTTTCAACAATCGACTTTCAATCAGAGCACAATTCATAGTTTAATAAGTTTTTATGTGTTTATATTTGTGAGCAAACAATATGGAGAATTATGGAAAACTAACAGTCCAGAGCCCAAAGAGAGTAATTCTAATAATGTAGCTAATACAAAAAACATGTTCCAACAACTTATAATGATTTCAAAAAGGAATCAATGAAAAACTTGAATTAAATTCTAAAAACCAAATCCCGAAATGCAAAATAGAATTATCTGAAAAGATTACATCATGTTAGAAAATAGAAGCTGAACTAGATTTCCCTGCCTCCAGTGAAGATGAAAAAAGATAAGAATAAAGAGCCTACTGACCAAGAAAGTGAAGAGCTCAAAACAGAAAAGGAACCCTCCTCCTAAAAAGTCAATTTCATAATTTGTCCATAAGAAGAACCTAAATCAATGACTGCACCCAGTAATGGTATGATTGAAAAAAGGACAAGAATCTAATAACTAATTATATTGATGAGGAGAAACGTGTCAAGATCACAGAAGAACAAATTCGTGAGGTGAAAACTAGCAGCAGAAAATTTTTAACTTTCAGCACTTTAAAAAGCTCCTTATGCCCCCAAAATAAACAGCAGCTGGTATTTTATAGGTCAGGGATTTTAAATAATCCAGAAATGGGTTTCCTTATCTCCTATAATTGTTTGTAACCAATAATAAATACATTTGATTAACAGAGGGATGTGGCAACCAAACATATCACCAAATCTTTAAAATATGAATTTTACGATGGTTATGTGGTCTTGGACCACGTTAGGAAAGATGAGACACCATATTATTATGGGGCACAGCAGTCTTTATCCTTATCCAGGGGATAAAAAGGAGTATTTAGCATCACATCTGTTGGATGAGCTTAAATGGGCAGTCTGAGCCTTGCTTATATATTAAATTTTAATAGCTGGTCCAAATGGAAATTTTTTTAACAATGTTTGCTTAAATTTCCCATATTTCTATTTATGTAACTTAGCAACTTCACTAGCAAATGTTTATTTTAAATTCTCAGTCTAAAATAATATGAAGCCATATCTCGTTGGTGTCTCGGCGAAAGTTAGCTTTTAAAATTGTTACAGTTATTATTGTTATCCTGTTTTTCATCTAAATTATTTCTTTTATATGGACCAAGACCTGTTTGTAAGTAAAATTTATGTATATAGTTTATTTTGTAGTTGTAATTAGTTCTTAATTGTATATAGTGTAAGTTTAGTTTATTAATTAGTGTAAGTTAAGTTTCATAACTGCAAACGGTTCCAATAACAATGAGCTGGCGGATGTCAAAGATAAATTTATCAATGAGCTGCAAAAAATCATAGATATGACCAATAGTAACATTGTGGTGTTAGGAGATTCAAACAGGCGCATTGATAACAAGACCGGAGGATATAAGCAGGTCTTGGGCAAGCACGGTGAGACAATTAGAATGATAGACAATGATAATGGTGAGAGAATATTAGGTCTATGATTTGGTAGTCCTCAATACTAGGTTTCCTCACAAGGAAATACATAAGTATAAGAGATGCAAATGGGGAAGAGGAGAAAACTCCATCATTGGTTAAATACTGATAAAAAGAAATGTTCTTACTTTTATTAGAGATATACAGGTTAAATGAGGCCCAGAAACTAATAGAGCCCTTATTCTTTTGGTGGTGATAAAAATAGAGTCCTATAATCAATCTAAGAGCAAGAAAAAAGTAATATGTGGAGGGCGAAAAAAAAAACCAAAAAAAAACCACAAGATGGTGGACGGAAGAACTGCAACATGAGAAGAAAATTAAATGGAAGAAATACTTACAAATTAGACAGGCAGAGGACTAGGAGGCTTACAGAACAAAAGCAAAATCGGTAAAACACAAAGAAAGGATTGCAAAAGAAAAGGCCTGGAAAGAATTTAGGCACTTCATGGAACAAGGAGTAATTGAAAATAAAAAGTTATTTTACAAGATTCTCAAAAATATGAGGAAAGAAAATGAAAATGAATGCCCCCTAAAATTCGTCAAGGATAGAAATGGAAGCCTGCTCACAAGGGAAAAGGGTATAATGCATAGGTGGAAGGAATACTTTGAGGAACTCCTAAATGATAATCCGGAAGAGGAAACAAATTGGGAGGATGATAAAAATGATAAAAGTCAAGTAGCAGCAGAGATTGAAGATTTAACTAGGGATAGCAGCTGGCCATAACAGGAATAGTCCTGAGATGCTTAGATAAATGAGACCTGTGGGGAATACATGTTTTTTAAAGTCCTCCAGCAACATGGAAAACTCTGTTTCTGTTTCGAAAAAGCCCTTGACTCATCCCCCAGGAAGAAAATTTGGAATGTCCCTAGGAAAAAGGGTGTCCTGCTACCAATCACTGATGTTTATATCGATATTGAAATTTTTTTTAAAGAAAGGGTGTAACAGGAATTCAATTAAATTCGAACTATGAAGTACTGAGCTCTTGCTGTGCAGATGATAAGGTCATTTTCTCGTCTTCTTATATAGGTAGAAATAAAAAATTAGAAACTCTAGCTTCATACGCTCAAAAAAAAAAAATTTAGATGTAAATCTTAACAAAACCAAAATCATAAAGAAAAAGAAAAAAAGTTGTATTATAATGGAGAACCTATAGAAATTTACTTATATCCACTAAGGAGTGCATTTTTCCTCTTCCGAAGTTTTTTATCAAGCATGCAAACACTGACAATCAAAAACCGCCTCTGCTGAAGGAACAGTACTAGATACCAGGTGTAGAAGTATGAAACCGGAATTTCCCTATACATTGTGCTCGCTATAAGGTTATAGATCATAAGACAGCTTCTGTAGCGCCATCTTCTCCCTCTCACAGCTGACGAAGTTTGTCAACACACAATAACCTAAAGTTTCATACATTGGTATATTTTTCTATAACCTCAAACATGTCGAGTTTTGTGCCTATGAACTATGATTAGCAGACAGCATTGCTTTTCTGCAATCATTTGCAGAATCGCATAGAATGCTTGTCGAAGCATACAGTAAACATGCTCAAGGCTTTGAGTGGTTTAAAAAATTTAAAAGTGGTGATTTTGATGTGAGAAACAAGGAGCGTGGGAAACCACCGAAAAAGTTTGAAGATAAGGACTTGCAAGCCTTATTGGATGAAGACGATATTCAGACTTAACAAGAACTCATGGAACAATTAAATGCACTATCTCTTTGCTGAAAGCTATGGGAAAGATTCCGAAATTGGGAAAATGGGTACCACATAAACTGAATGAGAGACAGCAAAAAAATTGAAAAACCACTTGTCAAATGATGCTCGTTAGATGTAAAAGGAAATCATTTCTTCATCAAATAGTGACAGGTGATAAAAAGTGGATATATTTTCAGAATCCTAAGTGTTGTAAATCATGTGTGAATCCAGGCAAACCATCAACATCCACTGCAAGACCAAATCGTTTTGGAAATAAAACAATCCAGTGCGTTTGGTGGGATCAGAAGGGTATAGAAAATAGAAATAGAAAATAAATTTTACTCTGGGACTTTGTCCCATGGTGCGATCTTGTTTCAAGCAAGTGAACTGAGGATTTAAATTGAAGGAGACTGTAGATATAGGAAAGATGCTGGGATATTATAGTTTGGTAGAGAAATGACCCAAGGAAGTACTATCTGCGTATGGAGGGAAGGAGCCACTTCAACTTGGCAAAGCGGTGGGTCACATGGGACCGCCTCGAGGTACCCAAAACCAATCTTAAAAAACAATTCATGAGACGTTTTAACTTGTTCTCAAGCACCACAGGGAGACCACTGCACACCGGACAGCCGTAGTCGAAGTGGGGGAAAATGAGTAACGAAACGAGGAGCTCACACGTGGATTGTGGGAGAAGGTATCTGGAGCGATGAAAAAACTTCAGGGTACTTATAGATCTACAGGAAATTTGGGCAATATGAGGTTTCCAGGATAGGGTTTGGTCTATAGTAATTCCTAGATTTTTGACAGAGGAGCTGAATTTATTGGGGTGATCGTTTAGGAGTAAAGTTGGTATTGGATCTGAGAAGAGGACTGGAGTCAATCACAATAGCCTGAGTTTTCGTAGCATTTAAGCTAAGCTTATTCAGATTTGCCCAGGCACTGATCTTATCTAGGTCTACCAGAATAGCAGCAAATGCCTTTGATAATTCAGAAGGAGAGAAGGATAATTAAATTTGGAAATCATCAGCATAAAGATGGTGGGAGCAGTGAACTATTGAATTAGGAAGATCATTGATATAACAATTAAAAAGGATAGGAGAGATACTTGAGCCCTGGGCCACACCGGTCGAAAAAGCTAGGAAGGATGATAAGGGATGGTTAGTAATGTAAACGGCTTGAGTTTGATCGGAAAGGAAGGATTGAAACCAGCGGATTACGCTGTAGGAAAAGGACAGTGCTTTAAGTTTGGAGAAAAGGGTAGAATGGTCCAAGGAGTAGAAAGCTTTAGAGAAATCAAGGAGAATTAAAACAGTTAGTTTCCTTTCATCCACAGCAGTATGTATGTCATTTGAGATTTTGGCGAGGGCGGATTTAGTAGAGAAACCTGAACGGAAACCAGATTGAAAAGGATCGAGTAGTTTGGATTTTTCGAGAAATTTGAATATTTGAGCCTGGATTATTCTTCCGAGAGGTTTCGAAAGGTTTGAGAGGATGGAGATTGGTCGATAGTCTTTAGGAAGAGCAGGATTGGTGGTTTTGTTAATAGGATGGACTAAGGCTTTTTTCCAAGAGCTAGGGAACACAGAATTTTGGAGAGAAAAGTTATAAATAAAGAGGAGAACTGGCAGGACTTTGGGGAGGCATAGTTTTAACAATTTAACAGGAATTCCATCATAACCAAAAGATTTGGTTCTGGATTTCATAACAGAGGAAATTAGGTCACTTGGAAAGATGTCAGAGAAATAAAAATTATCAGGATTAAATGATGAGACCGAGAAAGATTTAAGAGGAGGTGGAGAAGAACAATTAGAGGACGAAGATAAAAAGTAAGAGTTTATTCTTCAGGTGAAATCTGTGGGTCAGGTGAAGAAGAGGATTTGCAGAGAGAGAGCTTACGGAGGATTTGCCATTTTGTTTTTGAGTCAGGAGATGAGGATAGGGCTTCTTGAAAGTAATTGGATTTTGCAAGTCTGTTGTCTGTGTCAAGTTACGGAGTGCCATAAATGCTTGATAGTCCTCAGTCAGTCTGGTACGTCTGAAGTGTCTAAGGGCAGCCTCATGTCTTTTCTAAAGATCTTTGATTTCTTGACTCATCCAAGGAGCAGGTAGGCGATGAAAGGTGGTGGTTTTGGATGGTGCATGGATATCAAGGATATGAATGAGATTGGCGGTAAGGATATCAACCATGGAATCAATAGAGGTGCAGGAATAGATTTTGCTCCAGTTCATCTTTTCAAGATCAAATAAAAGGTTTCCTCGGGTAAGAGAGTCCAGGCTGCAGAAAGTAATGGTTTTAGGTAGGAACACTGAGGTATGAAAGTTGTAAGATATTTGGATCAGATCATGAGATGAAGGGAATGGTACTGGATGTTGGGAAGCGGAAAGAAGGTTATGCCTTGAATCAATAACATGCAGGTCCAGCCAGGTGTCAGACCTACAGGTATGGTGGGTTAGGAAATATGGAACGACATAGAGATGAAGAGAGAAGAAAAGGTTTTCTAGGTAAAGTTTATTGTGAGAATTAAAAAGTAAGTTGGTGTTGAAGTCACCGGAGATGATAATATGACTGTAGAAGGGAACATGGTTGTATAGGATTGATTCGAATGATTCATCAAATGGAACTAGAGGAGGACGATACACTACAGCATATAAGAGAGAACATGATCTAAAGGAAATTTCAACTAGGAGGAATTCTATAAGTGGATAATCATAAGGGAATGAGACATCTAGGATTCGGGATTTCAGACTGTTGTGCACATAAAGACCCAAACTTCCACCATTCTGGCCGATACGATCGTGCCAGATTAATGAATAATCAGGAATGGAAACAGAAGAAGGAATATAGGGTTTTTACCAGGTTTCGGAAATGGCAATAAGGATTTCCATAGACTTTGTTCTGTTTTATTAAGACGCACTTCTAGTTCGCTCACTCTATTTTATAATTTATTTTCGGAAGTTAGATCTTCTAAATGTTTTTCGATTTTGGAAAATTTGTCATTCAACACGAAGCTGAGGTCACCATATTTATCTAATGACAATTTTATACATTTTATTTCTTCGTTAACTTCGGTGCGGAGGCGATTGACTGCAGCAAGAATATCGGCTGACGATGGCTCGGCAATCTTCGGTACTGTCTCGACAATCTTCGGCACCGGCTCGGTCTTCTTCGATAATCGGTCCGTAATCTTCGTCAAGGATGTAATTGGGCTGAGCTTTTTTTTTTTATCAGACCCGGCAGGCTTTCTTGCTGATTCGCATTTATTACAAAACCAATATTTTTTTTGAGCCTTGAGAGCTTCAATATCATTATCGTTGAGGCTGCAACATCGGCCGCAAAAAATCAATTGACATTTGCTACGGCTCCAATTGTTTTTATCACCTGTAGTGATGGTGGTGTCACAGACCGTGCACATTACCATTTTAATGGTATAATATATTAAGAGCTACTAAAACCTAGCAAAACCATTAACATTGATCGCTACAAACAACAAATGATCGATTTGAATGGAGGAATTCGTAAAAAACGATCGGAATATGCAAAAAGGCAACATAAAGTCATTCATTTTTCTTCATGATAAAGCCCCCTCACACACAGCTAAACGGGTCACAGATATGATCAAGGTGTTCAATTGGGAAATACTAGCATGCGGCTTATTCTCCAGAGTTACTCGGCTTACTCACCAAAAAACACTTCAATTTGTATCAAAATGTACAAAAATGGCTCGACAACTGGTTATCTTCAAAGGAAGAATTGTTTTTCACTTTAGGAATGGAAAATGTATAAATGCTAATGGAGACTATTTTGAATAAAATATTTTTTATAATTTTCAAATAACAGGTGTGCAATTTTCACAAAAAAAATCTGGTTTCATACTTCTACACATGGTACATGTAGAAAATCAAAACTACAATCTTGGGAAAGTTAACACTCTTTTATATAGCATTGAAATATAGGGCCTTAGATACCTCGATAATATTGAAAAAGCACATCTACAATATTTTGAAAAACTTTTAAACTTAAATAAAAATGTACTTTTTTTGGCTCATAAGACTGGAGTTTGGTCTCAAACATTTTACTATTAAAGTATTAAGATGGATATTAAATTGCATAAAAAATAAATAAAAAAATCAGCATGTTAGACGATAGAATTACCAAAAATTGCATTATAACACTCAAACATAAACACCAAGTCAACAAAATACAATTGGTTCAGTCAAATATATAATATTTTAGAAAAAGTTCATGTATACTATTTGAAAATAACCCATATGTCTTCCAATCCAATATTCTGAAAATTCTTTCTCCATTTAAAGAACTAATATTCAACAATGACCTTGAATCCTTAAAAAACAAGTCAGTAGAGCCCTTACTATAATTTCATCTGCCAACCAACTCTATAGTATCCAAATTATATAACAATCGAAAATATTCCGTTTAACAGAATAAAAATAAAAAAACACAGGCCCGCATATCATATTAAATTTTCTCACAAAAATCATTTCTATCAAACTCACAGAAACCTGTACCATATATAATATGAATACCTATAAAACCCTTTATCATTTAATCCCAGTGTTCCTTATTTACTCCTCCATCAGAAGCTACCACATAACATACATAAACAATACTCCAGATAATCAGTTCCCGACACTATTCATAATAGAAGACCATACAAAATTAAATCAAATATATTATTATATAATTAACTGCCTAAAACTGAGATCGTTCATTATAAATGAATAAACACAATATGCTTATATACAAAATCTATATAATGCAGTAAATATTAACAATAACAAGCAAACAGTACTATATCCCAAATGACTGTTTTGATGTATATAAATCGATGAAAAATTCATAAACAATTCTGTTATACCTTAAGTGAATATTAACTTATTACAAATTGTAACTGATGTAACCAGTCTAGCCGTACATAATCAATGTAATATGAAATGTCAATGTAAAAAGCCTTAAACAAATGTATTTTTGTTTATTTTGTTATTTCTTAAACAGATGGATAATTATTTTAAAAACATATGTTTTTTTATTTTATTTTATCTCAACTATATTGAAAAAAAAAATGTTAATTTATCTTCATCAATATATGAACATAATTTAAAAAATGTATTGTAAATAGCCAAGCCAGACGTTATTTGAATGGGGAATACACCAAAGACAAACAAATTTATTCTATTCCATATTCCACCATCAACCACTGATAGTCTTCATACCCAATACAGAAATGTTGTGAGAACAACACATGCCAGCTCAGAGAAGTTCATAACAGCATGTGCGAAACAGGGAGATACCCTCAGCCCTCTCCTGTTTCTAATAATATGGATGACATAATAAAAAGTTGCAGGAGGATGAGATTTCATTTGGGAAACTGGTAGTTGGATCAGATATAAATAAGGAACCTTGCTTTTGCAGATGATTAAGTGCTCATTGCAGACTCAGTAGATAAGCTGCAATATAATACTGATTGGCTATGTAAGGAAATGAGGAAAAGCGGCATGAAGGTGAATGTCAACAAGACAAAGTATATAGTTGTTTCGAGGGATGAGACAGACACTCTTTTGACTTTAAATGATCTTATGGTAGAAAAAGTAGATAATTTTAAATATTTGGATGTAATGATGAGTAATTAAGGACGATTAAATGAAGAAATTAATGCAAGATTATCAGCGGCAAGTTAAGTTTACCATGTGATCAATGCAAAGTTTTTAAGAAAAAGAGAAATAACAACCAAGAAAAAATTACCATTTGCAAATCTATCTACACACCCCTTCTTACCTACAGGTGTGAATCATTGGCCTTAACCTCATAAGTGAAAGCAAGATTCAAGCCCAGGAAAAACAAGGAAGGATTGGATAAGAAACCAGAACATCAGGCTAACCCTGGATGCAAAGCCCATGCTGGACACTATGAGGAGCTCTCAGCTGAGATGGCTAGGGCATGTCCAAAGATGGAGAGAGGGAGATACTCGAAACGAGCAAAGGAGGCTCGAGTGGACGATCCCAAACACAGGGGCAAAAGAGCCATCTGGAGGGAGTATGTCAGCGTGTCCCTGAGAGTGGGACTGAAGTGGGATGAGGTCAGGATCAGGACCGCCAATAGGAAGGAGTAGCGTTATTTTTGCAAAGCCTCTACACAAACATGGCAGAAGAGAAACAGAATACGATGATGATGTTAGTGTAATTCTTTTGTGTATATAGCTCTTGTATATTTTGTACATGTCTTTCAATAAAGACATATTGTATATTAACTTGATAATTTAATGTGTTAAAAATAGTTGTAGATAATTATAACATAGTAGGTTTATCGAAAGAAATAATGTGTATGTTTTAAAATAGATAAATTTGAAAAACTACGAGTAGGGGAGAAATGTAATATACCCACTTATGTACCATAGGAGTAATATATAAAAAAACAAAACAACAACAACAGAATATTAAAATTTGTACACAATAATTACTAGATGTTATTGTTAGAAATACAGAAAACATTTTTGAATAAATTTAAGAATGCATTGAATTCACAATGGATAGATATACAGTAGTTAAATAGACATCTCTATTACAATTAACATTTTTTATAATGTTATAATTACATATAAAAGAAATTATTACATATTTATTTACGGTTTTAGAAAAAAATAGTGTCTTAATCTCTTTTTCTCAAATTAAATAAAAAATCTTTTTTTCATTTATGAGTATGGGATTCATTGAATCAATTTTGGTCTCTCTTACTATTACTTTAAAAATGTTTGTACCATTTACAAATTCTTTTGGGTCTTTAAGAGAAAATTTCCATATAGGATCAGATATAGATGTAGAAACCAGCTATCAATTATTTGTTTCAGATGAACTGTGCGAGGAAATCGCCAAACAAACTTATTTGCATCACAGAAATTAGAAGGTGGATGTATGCAGCGTTTAGCAATATGTGGCTATAGGTGGAGGAGATACATTGTTTATTGGCTTAAAACTTACATATTAAACTCAATTAAGTAACATATTTTCTTTATCTATCCCACTGTATATATTTTTTGTTTATTGATTTGTATTTAATCTATTTTACATATACAATTATTTTTATATATGTATATATTTTATTTGTCTATGTTTTTAAAAAATTCCTAATGTCTCCACAATGCAATTTATTCCAACTTATACTTATTTTAATTTTATTTGTTATCAACCTGTATGATTTGTCAATGATGGTATTTTACAATGTTCCATAATTTTTTCACCCCATTATCTTTAATGTCTTTACCATAATTAGGGAGTATTTGGTTGGGAGGTACAGTTACTTTTACTCCACATATGTCTTTCATCACAGTTTTTACTATTACAAAGGTTATATTATACAAATTTAATCATAAAAAATTGTCTTGTATCATTATTATATATTTAATTTTCATTAATTCTTGGTATGGTAGTATTAAAATTTTAGTCATTGTTATCAGATCCTGTTCAAAAATACAGAACGTACTTTCCATTCTACCTACATTTGTACGTATTTTCCATTCTACCAAACTGTATCTAGTTTCCATTCCTCCAGGTTACGGTAGGTATCTCCACTCTACTCCATATTTTAAAGTTTCCTATTTCATGTGTATATTGATATCTTTGTACATTATATTTAGTCATAATTTGTTCTCTATAACACTTTTATTATTATACTGTAGCCATTGTAATTTAATTAATTTATTTCTTTACATATATATTTATTTTTGTAATGTTTTAATATCGACATTCTCTAGCTCAATAGTTTATATAATATTGCATTTAATGTTATTGTAATTGTATTTTTTTTGTTTCTTTTTGGCCCTAATGATGACCCATAATGGGGGTCGAAACGTTGGCAAACAATAAATATGTAGTTGAAACTATTTAGTTGTTCCATTTACTGACCGCCATTCGGACCAGTTCCTTCCTGTAAATTTTATAGTTCTATAACATGTATATCTCTGACAGCAACCATTGGCTGACGGGACCTAAACGGAAAGTCCAGCTAAACATCTCAATTATAGGCTAAGCAGACCCAAACATTCAATGCCACTATCATCAATCTTTGCCTATATAATTCAATCCAATTATTACCACGCAAGCCTGAATCCCCGAGATTAGACAACACCTATGCCTTGGCCTACCTCTTGGATATCTACAAGTTCAGCACAAATTAACTTTTTAGGAATTTTAAGCCTAATATTTAACAAACCCATTTGAGCAATGCTACAGCCTTATTTATACTGGTGGGGTACATACAAACTCCGTAATTCCATGTTGTGTAATCTAAATTCATACTTCAAAGTTAGTGACCATGTTTCCCACAGTAAAAAGTAAGGTAAACAAATCAAAATTCATGGCACTATTAATTATCATTTATCAATGGATATAAATAAAAATAAAGAAGTTCCTAACGAATCAAACTACTGCAGTAAATTATTAAGTATACTTATGATTTTTAATTATGCAAAGAAAAATGTTGTATTACATATACAGGCACAAGCAATATTATAAAACAATATACTATAATAAAGCATAGAATGAAAAATAATAAATAAAGTAATGATGAAGAAACATATAGAATAACTGTATTAGTAGGTGCTGGTAGCAATATGTAATCTTATTTAAATGTTTCCGTATTCTTGCATTCTTGTAATAATATGTTTGCAATCTCATACTACTAGTAATTTGTATAGATGTTCCATGGAGTAATGATAATGAACATAAGACTTTTTTCTATATTTTATTAATACTACTGTTTGTGACATTATGAAACTTTTCAATACAAACTAATAAAATCAAAATTAATTCTAAACAAATAATTGAGAGTAATTATAAGGATAATTGCCTTCAAAATGACATAACCGTTTAAAATAGTCATGTTGAAATAGTTAGACCTTTTCTGTGCATCAAAATAATAGCTATAAAAAATTAATTGTAATTTAATTTTTAAAAAAGTAATATAAACTAAAAATTTGTAAATTGACTTACTTTGAGTGACTTAGATCACATTTTTTGGACAATGTTTTCAGTATAATGTTGAATTTTTTTTTTTAGTGAATAATGCCAATAAAAAAGGCAACATAATATCAGAATTCTGAGATCATTACACTATTACTAAAACACATCTCAATAAAATAATACGATACCTAAGTTGGTGGAAACACAAATCATGTTTTCCAATTATTCATGTTGTGTCTTGTGTTAGGCGAAGGAATCATATCTAATAAATATTGTCTTTGAATATCAGCAGCTTGTCGCTGCAATTCAACAATATTTGCAGCAGCTGCTGCAACTGGAACTTTTCCTCCAGCAGCTTGAGCCATTGCAAATTGATACTGATATATCAACGGAGAAAAGGGTATCATATGAGCAGGTAATGGTTGATGCTGAGGTAAACCTATTTAAAAAAACAAAAACAATAATTAGCTTTTGAATCAGTGAAATAAATACAGAGATCATATTTTAAAAAATAATCATAATAAATAAATGATCAGATATAGTGTTATAATTAAGGGTCAGTGAGCCTTCCAGGAAAGAAATAGATATTGATGTAGTGGGTGTGATACAGAATAATAGAGAATTAAAGCCAGGGTAGTTATTTCATTAATTCGCACAGGAAATCCGACTAAAAAAAGTTAGTCTCTCCTTGAACATTTTATATACTACAAACACCTTATGATAAGATGGACCATATGAAAGATTTACTAACATTGAACTAATTTCATGTAATTTCTAATGAACTAAATGTAGTGGTTAATAACTTTTAATTTTTTCAAGAGATGATGCGAATAACAAGGGTTCATTTACAGTCATAAAAAGTTATGCCAATTTTTTGTTTAAAAAAATGACTTTTTTGTTGTTCACCTTTAAAAATGCCATTGATGTTTAACAATTTTGAGTTAGCCGCACAATCTGTAGCCAGTTGTTCATATTGTAAACATGTCAAGTTTTAAGGCAAATACAGAGCATTAACTTATGTTTTTCCCTGTTTAATCAAAAGAAAAATGGGTGTAAAAGCCATCATATCCTCGGCCATCAAAACTTACGGTAAAGTCTAATGTCCTAATGCAAAACGTTTGTGTGCATTGATTTTGACTTGAAGACAAAGAATACCCAGCCTAAACATAAAAATAAATTTCAAGATGCTGTATTGCGAACATTTTTAAAGACGAGTCAACTCAACAACAAATGACAAAGGTTAAAAAGTGGTTGCTGAACCAATTTTGATTGATTACATACCATAGAAAAGATCCAGAAAACAAGACCCAACCACATCAGTATACCAACAATACAATAGACAGGTGAAGAAATGAAATACAGTGCTGATATCTGTTTTTGCACTGGATTATGACTTGAGACAAAAAATAAATATATTTCGAGAAACCATAACACAGAAAATCATGTATTGACCCAGGATTATCATAACCTTGGATATCAAGACCATATCTCTTTGGGGAAAAATACAATACGGAGCATTAGATGGTATCAGAAGTATCTTCTGTACCATAAGCTTCTGAAACCAGATAAAACAGAAGTGTTCGTTTGCTATAGTTAACAAATGACCAATCTGAACCATGGGTCTAAGACATGGAAAATTAATTATGCACGACAACACTTCATCGTGGAGTGAGAGCAGTCTGAATCCCTTTTCTACACTTGGCACAGAACTCTTATCCAACACATTTTATTTACCAGACACGGCCTCTTCTGATTAGTACAAGATGTCTCACACGCTCTGTATTTAATTTTATCTAATGAACTCTCGAGTCCTTTAGAAATACGATTTAGAAATGCAATTATTTCAATACACATTTAGTTTTGTTCCAAATTATTCTAAAACATTTCATTCCATAACTTTAATAGTGTTATTAATTAATAATAAAACAATTCTATATTTATACTATTTAGTGAAAATAATTAAATAAGTTGGTTCCATACTGTAGTAATTAGAAAATTTTAGCAATTCCTGTAAAATTTCCTAGAATGGATATGATAATCAATGTCTCAATAATGAAAATGTCAAATAATGTACCACCTCAAAAGATTTACAGTTTTTTTTTTAGGGATGGTATCCTCGATTTGCCAAAGAGATGGGATAAATATTTCAACTAGCAATTGCAAATATTTTATATAAAACTTTTTTTAACTTTCTCAAAATTTTAACATATATTTAAAAAAAAAAAAAAATATCAACCCCCACACCTGGTAAATCAATGTATCAACCCTCATCATTTTTGTGGGACACACTTTCAGATTCAGAGTTATTATAAAACTACGCAGTCTTGGCCTCTTCCAAAACTTGATTACTCTAAAGATTTAAAATTCCAACTGACGAGAGCTCCATCTCCATTAAAATGGTTCAACATTAAAGCTGCCACAAGAAAAGCCCGAAAAAGTTTATCACAAAACAAAATAAATCAAACCATCGCATCTCATCAATTCAATCACTAAAAGATGAAAATGTAATTTATCCAATGAAAATTAATCACAAGGATTACTTGAAAAAAGAAGCAAATTTTTTTTTTTTTTTTATTGATAAATGAAATTTACATAAACTTTATTTATACAATAACAAAATAATCAGTCTGATTATATCACCATAATCCATCCTCGCCAAGTGTAAGATGCTTTTCTCAAGAGAGTCAGATTATAACACAGGATAATGGCTTATTAAAAATGAATAGCACTAATAAGTGTAATTTAGGTTAGATCTCTCACTAGGCCTTCTTCTCAGTCACCTCAAAAGATTATCGAGAATACAAAAGGACGATAGGTCATGAGCACAAGTGGGTTTATGTGGGCTGGGAGTTTGGAAGTAATAAAAAAACAGCATCTATGCAATAAGTGAATTGTGCTATGTATACTTTAGGTAAGGTTCTGGAAATACAGTCTGTTCCAATCTGTCTTAGTAATTTATCCAATTTATATTAAAATTCCATTCTGAATAAGTCTAATGATATAAAAAGTTTAATAAAATTGCTTTGCAATAAATACAACATTATTTTAATTCCATTTAAAAAGGTTAAATTATTTAATAATTTGTAGTATTAGAAAAATTACCAAAAAGCACAAGCTTAGGACATTTATCCTATGAATTGACAAAAATAAGTATCAGTGTTTGTCAATTGTATCAGTTGTGTTAAAATAAAAGTTTATCCTTTAATCCTTGAAAGCACTTTTACAGATGAACATGTTGCATGAGCATAATAAAGATAAAATGGAACAGATTGTTGGTTTATTAGTTTACTAGTTTATTAACAGAACTCACAAAAAGTGTCTATATTTCAGACAAAGTTTAAAACAGATGGGATTTAAGGCTTTATGGATGTTTTAATTGGTGAAAAGTAAGGGCCATTTAGGATTTTGGATTGAATGCAGAAGGAAGATTTAGAGGATCCCCGTAGCTTAATCTAATAAGTCTAAACAATCTTAACGATGGTAACATAAAGGGCTTCTTGTTTTAAAATGAAAGTTCTGAGCGTATGTCAAGTAAGTGTTGTATTAATCCGTAATTATAAGCAGGTTCTTTTCGTTAAGATTCCATGTATGATGTTAATCAAGATGGAGTCCTAGATACTGGATCTGTTCAATAGGAGGAAGTGGATTACTTTAAGAGGATACAGTGGTTTACAACAGAAGGGGGGATAGGTGATTTGATCCAGTTTTGACACCACTCTTTAATAGCTTTATGTAGATCTGTGTGGTTTAGAAAACAGCAAATAGGATCGTTATTCACAAAATACATACTTTTGTCATCAGCGTCAATAGTGAGGACAGGGTGAAATAAAATAAAACATAAAAATTCAATATAAACAATTGATTAAAATAAAATATTAAGGGTTTGATAAGACCATAGATTAGATAAAATTATGTATTTAAAATAATAAGGAAATTCGAAATAATATATATAAAAATATATATAAACAGAATCACTTAAGGTCTGATATTCACTATGCAGCCAGATTACTAAAAGAAGGAATATAAAAGAATAGAAGTGCTCTGACTTGCTTTGATAATCTGGCCAAAGCATTCAATTGGGTTAAGAAACAAGATATCGTGAAGAAGCTTAAGGAAAGGGAAGTTCAGAAATGGGTAGAAATAGCCATTTCAGGGCTTTATATGAACCAGAGAGGTATCATCAGAACATGCAACAATTTGTTGAAAGAATTTAAGATCTCTTGAGGTATCAGGCAAGGTTGCGGTCTCAATCCACTGTTGTTCATAAAGAGAGCCCCTAGATGGGGTATTAAGAAGGCCAAGTCAAGAATGAGACCCTACTGTTTAGGAAACTTGGATTTGTCGCCTTCACCATGCTCGCATATGATGATGACATTGTCGTATTAGAGAATAATGGGAGGGATCTCCAGTTCAATCTTCATGTCCTCCAGGAAGTACACAAGATAAATATGGAAATAACTGTTGGCAAAACAAAAATCATGAAGATAGGAAGAGGAGAGAACAGAATTGGACGAGTCATCAGACTAGGGAGAGAAATGATCAAGCATGTGAAGCATTTAAAATATCTAGGCCCACACCTAAATGAGTAGGGCTTCTCTTAAGAAAGGCTTAATAGGCAAAAAAATAGGTCTCCAAGCACACAAAAATAATAATATATAAGACAACCTTCTACCTATACTGACAAATGCCAGCAAATCCTGGGCCCTCACTACTAAGCATAAAAGCCAATTCCTTTAAGGAGATGCGCTACTTGAGGAAAGTAAAGAGTAAGAGAAAGCGAGGCAGAATAAGAAATGCCACAATAAGATCTAACCTCAATGTAACATCGCCTGAGGAAATTATTGAAGAAAATCAGCTAAGATGGTTCATTCATGTCTCAAGAATTTCAGAAGATCACATGGCAAGAACGACATATGAGGTAAAAATGGAGAAAAGGAGAATGAAAGGAAGACTTGGGAGAAAGGGATAAAGAAGGCACATGCAGAAAAGGAATATTCAAGAGAAATAGTGCAGAAAGGAATACCTGGATAAGCCTCTACATACGACCCCCTCACACTGCTGTGCAGAAGAGGATGGATAAAGAAGAAGATAATATAATATATATATATATATATATTATATTAACAACATTATTTAGAATGTTTTATTTGAATGTTTGGTCAAAAATTAGTTTAAAACATAGCACATAATACAATACTTTAACAGTTAATAATAGGGTATAAGAGATGCCTCATATTTATGTCACCATAACTTTTAACTTCAACAAGGATAGGCAAAATTTAAGACTCCCACTGTAGCATTGTCCGATTAGCCTTAGTAACATAAAGTGACGTTAAATAAATAAACAAACAAACTTCAACAACACCCATCCTGATTAATTCCACTTATTTCCTTTATGTTTCTAAACCTCTATATAATTTTAAATTAATGCACATAAAATTATCTTATCTTAATTTCACTAAGCCATATATAATAACTATAAAAAGTTATATTTATTATTATGAACAATATATGATAGGTATACTGTAACCTAATTACCTCTCAATAACTGTTGGTGGAGTGCAGCAGCAGCATGATGATTAAATTTAGCTGAATCAGCAAGTTTAGCTAAATGATCACGATTGGGAGATGGGATAGGAGGAGCAGGTTTTGGAGTAGATGGTTTAACAACTGGCTGAGGTGTTGGTGGAGGTTCAGGTTGTGGGGAACCTTGAGCTAATCTTTGTTCAATTTCTTGTTCTTGCTGAAGAGCTTTCACAAAGGCTGTTTTCAACCTGTTGGTGTGCTCTGCTTTCAGTGCCTTTTTCACATTAGTTGTCACACATTGTTCACATATAACCTTTGGTTCTTTGCCTGAAACAAGTTGTTTATTTTAATTGACTATTTCTAAAAAGGCAAAAAACCTCTTTATACAAAAGAAATATAAAAATAAAAAGGCTAATAAATGACACATGAAATAACAGTAGACAAGGATAGTACATTATAAACTATACTGATACATTACAACATGTTTTTTAATTTTAAATGGTTTTGTTAAAATTATGAAAATATACATACATTTTTAAAAAATAAATAAATTTTGACAGATTTGTTATCAAGATAATTAATTGTTTTAGCATGTAAAGCTATAAAACAAATTAAATAATGTCCAAAACAAATACAATTGAAGACACTCAGAAATTAATGTAGGGAATGTCTTACCTTTTGAGCTGCCTTTTTCCCATTTCCAAACAGGTGTGAAATTTGTCAAACACTGAGAACATCTAAATGGCTCAGGTGGAGGAGGGCTTCGACTATCTTTAGTTATAAAATCAACAACATGTTCCAAACCAACCAAATAAATGAATTCTGTATTTGATGGATTTGGTATGAAATGCATTTCTGGTGGAGGAGGTTTTGGAGGTGGTATCTGAAACCAAAATAAATAAATGTGCATCAAAAAATATTTAAAATTAATATGTGCAAATAAAATTCAAATAATTAAATCAATATAATTCAAGTTTGTTTAAAATTCTTTCAATTTCAAACTAGGAAATCATATTTTTTAGTTTTTAGAAACAACTGATTCAGATTTTAGTACAACCTGCTGAGTAAAATAGAAATATTAAAAAGTTTAATAAGATAGTTTCAACTCTCACCTGTAATAAAGTTTTTTCCAACTGTTTCCTCAGGGCTAATTTAGCAGCAGCTTGGCGCTGTGCAGGAGTTTGAGAATCATCCAACCTAACTCTCTCCTAAAAGTAAACATTAATTGTAGTTACTTTGAAATGTATAAGAATAAATGAAATGTATTAAAATAAATCAGTTTTAAAAAATTAAAATAATCTTAAGCCACATAGATATAGATATAGATATCACAATCTTTGTAATAATGCATGATTTCATTATCATGAGACATGATCTATTTTAAAAACTGAGTTAAAACCAATTTAAATATTAACATGAAATGGAACTCTTTACGAAAATAATAATAAAACATAAAATCAACTTAAAATTAAGAATGATGGAGTTTAGTTGACCAGTGAGAATATTAGATGAGGAAGATGGTTGGGGGTGCAGTTATTAGAATGAAACACACAGTAAAACGTAGTAAGTATTTTAATTGTGTGACGACGTTTTGGCCTACATAGTGGGCCTTCATCAGGGTGACTCTGAGACAGTATCTAAAGAAGTCTCGACTTCACACTTCTTTGGACAATGTCTCAGAGTCACCCTGATGAAGGCCCACAATGTAGGCCGAAACGTCGGCACAAAATTGAAATAAGTACTAAGTTTCAATGTGTGTTTCTTTCTGATGACTGCACCTCCAACCATCTTCCTCATCTAAAATCAATACTATCAATCCAATTCTCAAAACACTATCACCTATTTAAATACACTGGTAGGACCCAATTATATTCTAATGATACACAGATAGCACTGGAAAGGAGAGGGAAAGGCATAATTTTTAATTTGAAGATTCAATTAACACCTTCTATTCCATTAACTTATATCACCACTTTCTTGCTTTAGACAAATACTCCTGGCAAATAGGAAAGTAAAAAAAGTTACTCCCTAAATATAAACTTACTACATCCTTAGAATTGAAACTTCTACAATAATACCTTAAAAGAAACATAATAAAATGAATTAATCAACTTAAAAAATACTACAAAATAATTGTTTAACAGGAAATTTAAAAATTGTCTTTAAGATGGAGTATCTGATGAAAAAGGTGTCCCTACCTACCGTGTGTATAAAAACAAAATTCAACTGAAAATGAGAAAGAATATTGAATAAGCATTAGAAAAAAAATAATATGAAACACTGACAAGATGCAAAAATATTCATAATCTTGAACACTGATATCCAAAATCCAAATAAAATAAGTAATCAGTGATGCAAAATCTCTAGCCCTGGCAACAAGTTTATAGTTACCTGTTCTGTAGTTGGTGGAATTATGATTCCTGCCTTTTCAATATTTCCTGTATGCTAGTGACATTAAAAAAAAAATAAAATAAAATAAAATAATTAAAATATCAATTAGCTTATAGTAACGCTTTAATTCTCACAAGAGGAAGTATAAAAGTGCAGATTTCTGTTGCAATATGCACATTAAGTAATAGTCAAGGAAACTTTATATTGCTATGTTGACATTAATACAAGAAAAACATTCAACCAACATTTTCAACTCTCACTAAGTAGTAAACAAATAAAGAAAAAAAAAAGCGTAACATTAAGAAGAATTTATTGTACTTAACTGCAACAATAAATTGGTAATCATAAAAAACAAAACTTATGATTAAAAAATGAGAGGTTGAATTTTAGGTTTTAGGTTATGAAATAAAACCAAAAGTAACAATTCCTTCAATAGTATTACTTAAAAAAGCAATTCATCTCTACTTAAGTTGAATCCACATTGTTAACATTTACTTTTTTGTAATGCAAACAAGAATTTATCTTAGGATACAACTACAGAATTTAAATATTTATCATTAACTTCATCCAACTCCAACTAACCTATAAAAATCAATGATTGATTTTTAAGGGATTTAATAAATTACATTGATCTGAGAATACAGTACTTATTTCAGTTCAGATATAACTGAGTTGGTGTGATGTAACATCTCTACTTAACCTTTGTTTTGTTTCATTTGTAGGATATAATATTTTTATCCTCTAATAACAACATTTTAATGGTAATTAATCTCTTGTTTTCATTCTTATTTAATAATGATCCACAAAGTAAAGACAAATACCTCATCAGTAATTTATTTTCGTAAATTAAATAAGTACACAAAAAGAATTGAAACAAAACATACATAAAAAATTTCAAAAAGAACAATTTAGTTTCAATTTTTTTCCTTCAATTATTTGTAGAGAATTAGCTACTGCCGAAGAAATACATTTTCACATCTTACAGAAAACAATACATCCCAATTGCTTGAAATTAATGTAAGAACTCAAAACATTAACATACCAATCAGAACCTAATTTTGTCAAGTAAATAGAGCACTTCAACTTCAAGATAAGCTACTTGACTCCACAATGAAACAGGTTAACCATATGAAAAATGACAAATGAAACATGATGCAAGTCTTTCAAATTAACATCCAAAAAGAAGGAAAAATAAATACATTCAAATCTAATTGGTAAACTTGTTCTTAAATCTTTGAAAGTATCATATTTAACTGTAATAAACAAAAAAAAAAAAAAGAAGTGAAATCATTTTTATCAATGCACAAACCTGTTTCAAATAACAAAAAAAAAAAAATAATTTCATGTTTGTTTGATTTTTTACCTGGGCAGGAACGACTGGTGGAACAGGTGAATTCCTAGAATCTTTTCTTTCTGGAGGGAAAGTAATGCCCATATTCCGCACTGATACATTATTGTTACCTAGAAAAATTAAAATAAATATGTTATTCTATAGTATAACTTCAATAAAATAAGTTAATTAATAGGGTTAGGGTTAGGGTATTAGAATAGGTGCTCAACCTTTTGGTTATTAGCACTGAATATATTTATATTAACAGATTTATTTTATTTTATTTTTTAACGCGTTCTGAATTTATTCCATTTTTTTATTTTATTTTATTTTTTTTTATTTTTTTCCTTTATAGTTCCCGGAGCAGATTACATTCTATGACGAACCTCAGTAAAAATTGGAAAAAATATATATTACTGAAGACCCTCCAATGAAATAAAGTAGAAAAAAATTAGAGGTGTACTGAACCACCATAACCTAAAAATTTTAATTTTTTTTTTTGTCAAAATTGGTTGAGCTGTTCAGGAGAAAACAATGTTTTTGTTTTTATTTCCCCCTCCATAACTTCCCTCGCATGAGGACTAAGAAGCTGAAAATTTGCAAAAAGGTTGTTTTTCAAATGTATAAATTTGGTTATGATAAATGCGGGGGCAGATTTCACTTGCTTATTCTGCTAGGCCTTTATATTTATTTAAATTTAGAGACGTTTTGGCCTCTGTTTGGACGTCAAAGTAAACTATTATAAATCATTATAACAAAAAAAATATATATAAAAATTTACAATTACAGAATTAATTGTTATTTTATTTTTTATTTTCACTTACCTATATATGAAATAAATAGTAAGAGAAAGTATTGCGATCGTGAAATTTTTTTAATTCCAGTTTTCAACAGAAATACACATTTTAAGATCCCCTGAGTCCAAATAACCAAGTGGCCCAAAAGATATGTGAGTCTGTGTAAAGTCCAGCATGAAAACAAATGTACAAAACTGAAATTTCAAATTTGAGACAACTACACACCACAGATGTTATAGCATCTTTTTCAATATAATCTGCTGGAGCGAAGAACTACTTTATACTACACATTTTTACGATTCTCTCAATAACGGCTCAAAAGATTTTTTTTAAACTCGCTATATCGCTTTAATATCATGTAGGTTTTATTCAGGTTGAAATAGTCTGACTGGGCTTAAATGCTGAATTTTCGTATATTTTATTCCTCTGAAGTACCTTTAATGTTGTAGATTTAAAAAAATTAACCATATCATCTAATTAGCATTGATAAAGAACGGCTAAATATACCAGTTAAATGAATTTGATAACCAACTAAAGGAGAAAAGAGCAAACATATTTTATTACATGATTTTGTTTTTTCGATAATAGGTAACAATAATATAGATGTATAATATACTGTTGGAAAGGTGAAGGTTTAAGAAAAATTGATATCTTATACACAAATTTGTAAAAGGTAATAGAGAGTGATGAAAATCGAATAAAACTAAGTGATTGTTGCAGATAATAATATAATAGATTATTAAATGAAGGCACGTGTTTTTATCTTAACACAATCTAATTACCTTTTTTCTTCTATAAATTTATTTAAAAGATCTTAAATTGAATTTGACAACGGAGGTCAGTAAGATTTTAAAAATTAAATCATTCAAATATGTAACCTCGTGTATTCATAACTCATCTTTTATTTGTTTTGTTTTTTAAATCTTCAAAATTTAATGGTAAGAAATTTCCTGATTAGTTAAGATTATCTGAAAACACATGATTTATCAGTTAATAAAACCTTATATTTAAATAATTACTATTTCATAAAAACATATTTAACAACATTTATGATCTACATGTACATACCATAAATAGTAAGGTTCAAAAGTTTCCGGCATGGGATAGAAAGAAAGGTGAAAGAAAAAAACTGGTCCTACTCTTTTTCAATATATTATCCTCAAAGTTGAACAGACTTAATACAACGCTTTGGCAACATTTCTATATCATGAAAAAAATAATTTTCTTCTTTGTTAAAAAAATGTTCTACCACTGCTGCTTGGAATTCTTTGTCGGTGTTAAATCACGTTCCAACGAAGGTCGGAAAAGGTGGGAGTCGTTAGGGACCAAGGCTGGGCTGTAGGATGGATGATAGATTTCTTAGAATACACAGCGCTTCACAGCAGCATTGGAAATATCAATGCTGTGTGGACAGGGGCATTATCATGAAGGAGGCAGACACCTCATCTTAACTTCCCCCGCCTCTTATATTTAATGGTGTCTCATAACCTGTGAAGTAGGACTGCGTAATACTTGCCATTGTGATATTCCTTTCTTTAAAATCCATCAATAGTATTCCTTTACAGTCTTAAAAAATTGTGGCCATAACCTTTTTTGTTGACTGCATAACTTTTGCCTTTAAAGGAGGCACTTCTCCATTCCATGTACTCCCTTTTGCTGTGTGGGTCATAATGTATAAAACCAGTGTCTCATCCCCTGTTACAATTGAGTCTAAACATTTTTTTGGGTCGGCATTATACTCGTGTAAAACTTCATTGCAGTAGTGTAGAACTCCTTCCTCTTTTTGAGCAGCTGAAAGAATTTTTGAAACCTGTCTTGCACTAACCTTGCTCATATGCAAATGTTCTTTGATGATCCTCAAAACACTTGTTTTTGAAATACCCAACCTCACTGCTATTTCCTTGGTTTTCAGTCGCCGGTCAGACAGCAATTCAAATTCTTCAAGTTGGATTGTTTCAGAAGTGACAGCTTCCAATGGGGGACTAGGACGTGGGTCATCTAGATGTTCTCTCTTTAACTTAATAATTTTGCCCATTTTTTCACTGTGGAATATGAGGGGTAGGACTGCCCCTATTCACATTCCAAGCTCTCTTTAATTTGCGCAGGAGTGAGACCCTCTTTACAAAAGAATTTTAAACAAAATAATTTCATAAACACACGGTACTCAATTGTAAAAATATGGAGTTTCTTTCAAGGCTGGACACTGATTCAAAGAACTGAGGATGGGTGGGCGATGGGCATGGACCTGCATAGGCATGCAAATCCGGCACGTTTGATGGAGGTGAAGCAGGACAGGAGGGAAACTTATAGACATTTCTACGTACATTTACTTACCTTAATTCTATTACATAATAGATAAATATATATACCTTGCTATTAATAAGGTTCATTTATTAATTTTATCTAATGATTTATTTACAATAAAAATATTTGATAAAATCTCAATATATCTTCTGCAAAAATGCACCATTCTAAAATAGTTGTAAAACATAAATATATATTATATTCAACAAACTAATAAGACAAGAATATAGACATAGTATATTTAATCAATTAGGAATTACCATTTTATACTTAGTCTACATACTTCTTATTAGCCAAGATGAATTGTTAGGATTACCAATACTATTACTCCCAAATATTCAGAAAATCCTTTGATTTTTATTAGGTATCTAAACCAGGTTTGTATTGAATGGTAGAAGTTTTAAGTCCATTCTTCTAAGGTGTCCAGCACAGTAGTTCGGAGGAATTTCTAGACTAATATATATACATTTTTTTTTTTTTTTTTTAAAGAAAACTTCGCTACTACCTTAACATTAGTAGGGAAGAAACTAAATATATGAGGAAAGGGGAATCTACTACCAATGGAACCTAGTAGCTAGTAGAAATAGGCCCTTAACATTTGAACATCAATGGTGATATATGGCAGCAAAAAGTGGAGACTTGACATGAGAAAATGAAAAAAATTAAAAGGTGTGGGAATGAAAGATCCTTCGAATAACATGTGGGACAGTAAATAAATCAAGACATTGGCGATCCAGAAAAAAAAAATACACATATATAAATATATATAAAGATACATGGTATATCAAATAATGTGGTGTTTATTTATCACAAGAATAAAATGGTTTAGCCATATGAAAAGAGAGCCAGAGAGTAGCTCACCTAGGAGACCTAAGCTGGATATGAATTAGATGGCGAAAAAGAGATGCAGGTGATAGGGAGGAGTAGGTGACAACAATATTTGAATCAAAGACCTGAAGGATCTTTAAAGCCAACGAAAAGACAAATAGAATCATTAGAAATATTTATGATGTATTGTCATATATAAAGGCTAAATGACATACGAAACTTGTGGTGTAAGTTTGATAGCTTCCATTTCATTAAGTTTTTGCTTCATGTGTCAGGAAGAGTGCATCTATGCGTTGCAATTCTTTTTAAGCTTGCATTGTCACTTTCTACTGAGGCAAACTACCTTCATAAAGTCCTTTTATTAGGATCAGGTTCCTTCTTCAACTTCATATATTAAATGGATGGTTTCAACGGCTGAAAATTTACTTTACAGCAATATTGCAGAATTACTTGAATAGTATTCCTCAGCATCACTTGGATTGGAAGAATCCGAAAAATGTAATGAGCCTCACAGTAGTCCGGTCAATAGAGGTTGAAAAGGAGGGTTCCTCTTACAAAAGCTGCATCATTTTATTTTATTTTTTAATATTGTTTAGGACCATTAGGTAGTGCATCCCCACCCTTTTGCTTGGTCCACCATCCTGAAAAAACGGTGGAAAATTGGCACTTTTTTCAGTTAGCTAAATTCCAATGCATTTTTCGATTTTTAGGTTAATTTTTAAAAATGTATACAATTAAATTTCCAATAAATTTGGTATTTATTGGAAATTTAATTATGTCTTATAAAGATTTTTTGCAAGGCCAAGCGTATTCGAGCAATGAGAAGGCGAAAAAAAAGGAAAATGTCAATATGGCAAAATTTTCACTTTCTGTCCACTTCTCACTGCATAAACGTGGAAAAAACTTGATCTCAGCGAAAAGTTTATTGAATAGAAGTTGTACAGAATTTAATTACCTTCAAAACCCTTTTTTTCCTCTTACCAGCAATAGTAGGAGTGGGGGTAAATTTAAGAAAAATGCGTATTTTGTTAGTCTGCCCTGGAATGCCATTTGGTCAAAGTTTTTCGTTGTTTTTTTACTTTTTTCAAGAATATTTTTTTAATCAAAAAAAGGAATGTCTATCAAACAAATGCCTTATTTATCATTTAACCGAATTTATGCACCATGACCATGATGTGCAACATTGCTCGAACGGTTTTCAGAACAATCCCTCCCCTTTATCTGAAGCTGATGAAAGGAGTATAAACTCTGGTTTAGTAGGAAGCAAACAGGTGAATGCTACAAGGCTCAGCATGTCAGTATTGCTGAACTCTCATGAATAGAGTTCTCAACCGAGAACAATCTTAAGGAATTCCTTTCTTATAAGCTTGCACCATTCCATATGCCGTTTTTAAATGAGTATATTACGCGCAAGAGAACAAAGTCTGCTCCACTATAATGCATTCAGGCCCTGTCCACTGATTTCGAGCTCCCATCAAATCATCTCACAGCCATCAATGGCAGGCATCTACTCTATAAGGTGTTTGGACTCAAACTGTTTGCTACTTTTTGTATATTACATCAAGTACATCCACCAACATAATTGTACAATGGCGGTGGTCATCTTTGGCAGGTGGTCATCTAGACAATCTTCAGGTGAGGACCAAGCATGCAGAAACAGCAAGAAGGCGCAAGCTAGATGTCAAATTTGAAGAAGACATGTTGAATGTAACTCCTCAAGACAAAGTTATGTCCAATGAGCAGAGTAAATAAGATTTGTTGCACTCCTAGAACAAAACTTGAGGCATCAAACATAATGAAAAAGCAAGGATTCTGATGTGGGAATTGTTACCACTGCAACATCAATGGCTTCTTCATTCGCTACAATGATAGCGAGGGAAGACATCTATTTATTATTTAGCCTCATTGGGACTGCAAATACAATGAAAAACATATTCATTAGAAAACTATGAAAAGTCAATTCACCTGACCTCATGTACTCATATATGAAATGCAATTTCCTTTATCCACACGCTGTGGTACAGCCTGCATGAAACAGTCTTCAGTGGGGTCAGAGGAGCAGCATCTCTTATTGTGGGTGTAGACTTTAAGCCTATACTTCCTTTTGCCAGACCAAAAATGATTGGGTCTTTCTTCAAGCTCATCTACTCCTTCACTGGTTGGTACGCCCTCAAAGAGTGTACTGCATTAATGATTGGGGTACTTTTGGAAGATTTAAGTTTGTGGTGGCAACAGATTTTGAGTGTTGGAAGTCGATGAGTGATGGGTATTTTTCCCCCACCTTAGAGGATAACTAATATTATCTCTCCTACTTTAGAGATTTCCTCTATGATGGTTTCTGGATCCATGAAGACAGCACTTACCTCCAACAAGAATGGATTCCTCTGAAAAAGAGAACTAACTTTTTTTTTTTTTTTAAACCTACCAATGTTTGGGCAATGTTGTACATCATGGTCATGGCGCATATATTTGGGAGATTAAATAATATATGAGGAATTTGTATAATACAATTCCTTTTTGTGATTAAAAAAGTATTTAAAAATAAAGTCAAAAAATGAAAAACTCTGACCACCACGGCAGACTCACAAAATACGCATTTTTCTTAAATTTACTCACACTCCTACTATTGCTAGTAAAAAACAGTTTTATTTCAAATATCTATTCCATAAAGTTTTCACTGAGATCAAGTTTTTGCAGTAGCAAGTGGAAAGAAAGTGAATAGTTCGCCAAATCGGAAATTTTTCTCCATTTTCCCTTTCTCTTAGCTCGAATACATTTGGTCATGCAAAAAATCTTTGTATACCAAATTTAGTAGTCTACATTTTAATAACTAATCCTAAAAATCGAAAAATGCATAGGGATTAGCTAAAGGACAAAAACTGAAAAAGTCCCAATTTTTCAGGATGGCGGACGAAGCAAAAGGGTAGGGATGACGAAAACTTGGGTTCAGCACTACCTAATTATAACAATAATAAAAAATAAAATAAAATGACGCACCTTTTGTAGGGTGAACTTTACTCTATTGACTGGACTAAAGAGAAACATCATTTTTACAAAATGATTCAATGTAGTATTAAGCTTTAAAATAAACACTGCCTAATTATAGACATTTTTATTGTTTTACTCATACCAATGATTAGGACTTTCTTTGGTTTTAATTACAATGCAAACTAGTAAATTGTCTTGCCATTCACTTGCCCTTAATTAAATAAACTTAATAGTCTTAATTGACTTACTCCTATAAATAATAAACTTTAAAAAATTTATTTTTTGTTAATTTATGAAAAAATCAATGAAGTAGATATGTTTTAACGTATAAAATTTAGCAATTTTACATTGTATAAACTAATGAGATTACATTAAGATTTGAATTAAAAACACCTACTTCGAGATATATTGCTATTAGAGGGTTGCAATGTAACAGGTAAACCAGGAGCAATGTTTCGATTTCCAATGACAGGAGGAGGTGCGAAGACACCAGGAACACTTCTTGAATTAATTCCAGGTTGCTATAAAAATGCAATTATAAATCAACCAACATCCATTAATAACAATTTTACAATAACACAAGTTTGTGTATATACACACATACAGCATATGATTAAAAAAGATACCAAATATAAATAAGTTTCTATTGGAAACACCACTTAAATAGTTTGCAGAAAATAAAATGAATCAATCATACCAACAGTTTAAATAAAAATAATTTATTCATAAGTAAGGTAAACCACACAAAAAAGCAGGCCAAACTATATATCTCTTTATTAAGGCGCAACAGTAGCTTTCGGCGTCGTATTCCAGATGCCAAGGGACTCAGGCATATAGGCAAGGTGGGGGTCTGCCAATTTAGAATTTGATAGAAACATATTACTTGAACGATTTTTAGTATGGAGAAAATAAGTAAAAGATGAATGACGCCAAAATCTACAATTGCACCTTAATAAAAAGATATAGAGTGTGGACTGCTTTTAAGTGTAACTTACCTTACTTGTAATATTTAATAGCAGTCTATTCATTGCAAAATAATTTATAATTTACAGTATTGCTAAGATATAGAACAAAAAATTGACTTATAAACAAACTATCAGATGTCTTATCAATAAATAGAGATGTATCAGGATTTCCATAATTCTTTGAGGAACACAATGCATAGAGATTCTGAACTAAAATATAACCCTAGCATTATAAAAGAATATAAATATAAAAGAAAAGAGCTAAAAGTTGTACTTTTTTTATCCCATTTAGGTCCAATGAGTTAATCCAAGCAAGAAAACATCAGCATTGATAACTTAATGAAACATACTTTACCATAGTGGATGTAATTAGTTGACCGTTGAGAATTACTGGAAGGAATTAGTCCGGGTGGCGGTCATTAAATGAAACAACTAAATAGTTTCAACTATTTTATTGATTGCCAACGTTTCGACCCCCTTTGTGGGTCATCATCAGGGCGCATGGTGGGAGAATGGAAACACCACTTTTCCATTCTCCCACCATGCGCCCTGATGATGACCCACAAAGGGGGTCGAAACGTTGGCAAACAATAAAATAGTTGAAACTATTTAGTTGTTTCATTTAATGACCGCCACCCGGACTAATTCCTTCCAATACTTTACCATAAATAATATCTTTCAGCTAAGCCTGCCTTGTAATCTAGATTACTTATTTTTTTATTAGTTGTAATACTAAATTAATACCGAATTCCCTTAGGTGTTTTTCAACTAAAAGCATTATTAATCCTCCTATGCTTTTAACACTTATAATTTCTCAATAGTGAAAGATATCACAAAAGTCGTTTACTTCCTGATTTTAGAATCCTATTAGATAGACTAAAATGGCAAACACAATTTTTCTAAATGACTGGAAACCAAGGAAAGGATCCAATTGAAGGAAACAAGGGCGCTGTGACATTCCCTGTCACTGAGAAGGGATTAACGAGCATGCACTCGCTTTCAAGAATTGTTTAATAAGGAGGGGATTGGTGTGCTTCTGGAAAGTCTTCCGACTACATCTAACAACAGAGCAAACATATTAATGCCTATAACTGAGAATTAAACATTACTAACTCAAATGGAAAAATATATAGACAAATACAAATTAAAATCAAAAGTTGATGGTCATTGACTCAATTATTTTCAACTTATCAAGTTCAACAAAATAATCACTTATACTAGAGAAGAAACTTACTCTATTAAGAAGATGCAGAGCAGGTTGAGATACAGGTTTATTACTTGAACGTGGTGGAGTAGGTTTGGCATGCACTGGTCCTTGCACAGGAGTTTGGTTATTGTTACATGGTGCAACAACCGCAATATTTTCTTTCATCTGGTGAGATTGACGTAACTTCTTAAGTAGGACTAGAGTCATTTCTTCATTCCGAAGCTCATCTCTTAATTTTCTAACAATTTTATCCCTTTCTAATAACTGCTGTTCAGAAATTTCCTGATATAAAAAAAAAAAAAGATTAAATAAAAAAAAAAAAAATGAATATTTAACTATGACATGGAAGAGTATTTCAAAATACAGTCACAGTTGAAGGTAGACTGTTACAATAGTAATACTATTCTCAAATATTGGAGACAAACAAAACAAAAAACTATAGTTACAATTGATGATAGAGTAAAACCTGCACCAGGCTGTTGTGTGTATTTCTAAACTTTCACCCTACTTGAAATAAATGTCCCAAATTCCGATTAAATAATATATATATACAGAAATCATCAACATGGACGATCAGCAATGGTGATATTTCCATTCTAGATATCTAACATCGAATGAATGAAAATAACTGCCTAATTTTAAATTAATTTATTTCTCATTTTGTAGAACATAATGTTTTTTTTCTTTAATTTTACTATTGTAAATAATAATTAATTATGTTTCTTTTGTCTGTTGGCCAGACATATTATATTTTATACTTCAATATTTTAACACACACAAAAAAAAAATAAATAAATAAATAAAAAAAAAAAAAAAAAAAAAATACCTGTACCACTACAAACCTATTAAGGGTATTGAGCTCAGTACATATAGAGATTCGTACTGTTTTTAAGCCAACAGCAGTGCAATGAGGTGATACATATTACAGGTTTTATCTTATTAATGTTTTATTCATTGATAACTCCCCTCACCCCTCCCCATCTAACTTCTCAATCATATAAAACATTTATATTACTGCTGATATTTCTAGAACTTAAAAGAAAATATTTTTCCATCGAAGAAATAAAAGAATATTCTTGCTTAGATTTTTGTTTATTTATATTTGTATAGGCCTTCTCAGGACCACATCCTTATTTGTGATCAAGACTGTTCACATGCACGGACTATTTTACTAGAGTTAATTATGTGTTTCCAGAGGGGTTTAAAAAACAGCAGACTCGCGCATTTTCATGATCAGAATAGTATCCCTTACCTTCCAATGTTAAGTTTCTATAACTTCAAGTGAATAAAAAAATAAAAGTTTAATTGATAATAGTGTGGCCATGCCCAAAAAAAGTATTAAGTTTGGATAATTATCATCTTAAGGTAAAATTATAGTACAGTATACCTTAATAGGAGTGGCAATAATTGGTGCCTCATTGTGTTCTTCTTCTTCAGATTCATAAACACCATTAGTAAGGCCATTTGCTTTTGGTTCATCATCTGTCACTATGACTATATCATGGCTGTCAATATAACTCCTAGGATCACTTCTAGGCCGTAGGCTTCTTCTATGATTCCAAACAATTCCACTTCTAACAGGTAATGAATTAGGTGGCATCATTTCAGAAACACGTCTGCTACTATAAAAAATAAATAGGAATATAGTAAAAGTAACAATGTACAGCTGTAGAATCAGAAAGTAATATAGCATAATAATTAGATGTATTAGCTAGAATAACCCTGATTATTTTAATTTAACTTACACTAATATTCCAAAAAACATTATTCTGTTTTAGCCTCATAAAGTTGCATTTATTACTATGTCAAGAAAACATCAATGAATTTTCCTTCATAATAATTAATTATTAAAAAATTTGAGATTTTTTTAATCATCCATATTAAAATCTTAAATTAAATTAATAAGATTGTTCAAATAAATCAATAAAATTTAATCACAAAACAAAATTCAGATTATAGTTTAAGAGATCAAGATCAAAAACATTTAAATTATTGGCCCAGTTAATTTCATTATCTGGATTTCATTAAATCATGAATTTCATGTTTAAAGTAAGGTATCGAAATGGAATAAAAACAATGGTAATATAAGAATATTCTATTTAAAAATAAACCAGATGAACCACTCAGATTTCAATGTTTCAACCACTTTAATTAATGAAAACTATCCTATCCTAGAGAAAACAGAAATTTAATCGAAAAACTTGCCTGATATGAATAAAATATCACACACACACACACACACATATACATATACATATATGCACACATATAAATAAAACATAACAACACTGGAAGTGGTTATACTGCTTAATCTAAATACTCAGTAAAAATCAAAGTTTTTATTTCAATGTTTTCCCAACAATATAACAGAATAGGCAAATGTAAGCAATTATAATGATAATCTTATAAATGATAGTATGAACATACTGAGGAGTTGATCATATTTTTTAACCTGATACCAAAACCTAATTGGTATTTATGGAAATTTAGGCCACTGGAATTGTTTTTAAACTTTTGTGGGAACAAATGAGGGTATGTCTACATATATTATTAAATTGAGTAGCATAAATAATTTTCTAGGTCACACAGTGGACCAAAAATTCAGAGCCCAAATAATTAATGCATCTTTCTCCCAATTAATACACACTTCAGTAAATAAAATCAACAAAAAAAATTCCTAAAAATTAAGAATGAAATGAATCAAAACTGCACACCCTAAATGTGAAAATAAGCAACATAACTACCAATGCAAACCATTTACTTAATATTTTTTTCCAACTAGACAGTAGATAATTTATAATCCAACCAAATATAACATTTACTTATAAATGACCACTGTATAATTCTCAAAATCACTTTCAATAAGAATGCTTAAGAAAAAGATAGTTAAATGAAAATCAAGCATTTTGTCTTAAGAACCAAGAAAAATGTGCTTCAATAGTCTATCCTACTACGACATTAAGATTTCATATTGCCTTTCTTAGTAACCTCAAAAAAATCTGCCAACATTAAATATATTAAGAAATTTAATTGTTATTACTTTGATTTAATGCTTCAAGGTAAGAATAAAGCAATACAGAAAAATACAAATGATGAGAATGGTTTATAACTACGAAGAAATCATTGTATTGCTATCAACAGCAACAGCAATTACTAGTAAGTGATTCATTTGTTTTGACTTAAAATTGGACCCTTATGATCTCTCAGAGGACATAAAACCGAATATTAACAAAAATATTGATGCACTATAAAACATAAACAAATTTAAACATGTACAACATAAAAGTGGTACATCAGATTTTCATAACAAACTAAAAAAACATTTCCCCTAAACTCTTATATGGTGTTTATATTAATGATTGGGAACCTAACAACAACAAAGTATAATGTATACACCATTTATTAAAAAAATTAACATACTGTTGATCTCAAAAAAACGGTTTGATTTTTTTTAATCATTTGATTAATATGCAACACCAACACTTACCTGAGACTTAGATCAACAACACCTTCATCAACCTCCATTCCTTCCATTATTAAATCCTAAAAAAATAATAACAATAATTATTAACATACATTTTTTTATCTATATAAACAAAAATTACAAAGCTATAAAAACATAATCATAGGATAAGCATTATAAAAACACTCAACATTCTGCACCATACAGAAACATAAAAATTATTTATTAATTACTTTTCATTAAAATTGTTTTGAATATGACGCTATACTTACCTGAAGAGGTCAAAGAAGGTCGTGATTAAATAGTTAACTAAATCGATTAGGAAACTAAATTAGGTGGTAAATACAAACAAATCTTAAAAAACGGCAGCAAATCACAGGGGAGTTAATTAAGAGATATTTTACACGAAAATGTGTTATCAACATTATAATCAGTCAAAAGGTAGAAAACACAGCAAGGCCATAGAGAATTACAATTGATTCAATATGGCGTATCTTGTTTTTAAGTAGCTCCGGTACAATAAACAAAGTATTTATTAAGTAATGCATCCTTAGTAAGATCAATACATTCCTTCGGTATATTCACCTAACATTATGAAGTACTCTCCAAAATAATAAAATCCTATTCACGAAATTACAAAATAAGATAAACTGAGAAACCACTAATGTTACTGGAGAGTGTAAAGAACCTAACAATAAGGAAAACCTCCCCTTAAGGTTGGCAGAGAGAGCTAGTCCACAAGTTGGGAAACAATACAAGAGATAGAACCATAGTGCCATGGCAATTTGGTTTCCATGTTTAGCAACCACTATTTACTATTATCAAATATATTTTCTGTGGTAATCATTTCATCAATGTGAGTATGTCTACGCAGTTAAGCGATATCATTTGCATTTAGAACTAATAAGTTTATCATCTATTATATTATATGATATTTTTCAAATGAAACCAAAGTCTGTTGCCATGACTTTGTTTTATCTATCGTTCTTTTTCATTTTTTATTTTAAAGCTTCTTTAGCATTCTAGAATAGAATGCTTAGGAACCCTGAATTAGTGAGTTAAAAATACACAGAGGAGTTTGTTTGAAGGATTTATATTTAAAATAAATCTTGCGTGATTATAACCATGTCTGTCAACCATAATGAGATTTACCATTCTTAATCGGTTAAAAATAATGAAATATTCATCAAGATACCGATATTTTTGTTATTACACGTTTCTCTACATAGGTTCATGGACCTTTGCCGTTATTTCGTATTGTTAAACTCAATAATTAGATCTGATTTAGTTTAATTATTAAGGAAATCATAATTTTTTTCGATTTTAAGGTACCTCACTGTACTCTATTTCCCCAGTATCATATTATTAAGTATCATTTTACCAGACTATACGTATTATTATTACTTTTTATCAGATAAAGAATACGCATCATTTGTTAAGTCAACAGTTAGATGAAAATAAATTTTAATGTGCTGGAAGTTAATAGCAAGTTAATATTAATGAATAAATTTGCAACAGATTATAAGGAGATAGAAAGGGATACACTGCAACAACAAATTTTACTAAGTAAAGGGAACATATATCTAGGCAAGTTGTTTTATTAGGCAATGTTTTATTAGATGTAAAACATTTATGGACGTTAAACAACAGGTCATCTCAGACTCATAGGTTCTTTATGACCATTGGTTTTAGATCATAGCCACTAATTTTTTTTAATTTTTTTCACGAGCGTTGATCGTTTAAAAACACGGACCCTAAAACATTGATACTAACAGTTAAATCCTATAAAGATCCCTTAGAACATTATATACAAGAAATGGAATCTATGTCAACATTTCCCTGTTCTTTACAACAGAAAAATATTGGCATTTCTTGTCCAAAATGGACAGAATTATCCCCGCACTTTATAACAATCATCCAATTATCTACCTTTATAAATCGACTACTTCCATCATTCAGCCTCTTCCTCCTCAGTGCTTAGAAGTTTAAATTAGCTGTTTCTACGTCATCCCTCGAAATATAAATCAGAACTCCGAGATACGTGCAATTTCTAATTCAAACAAGAGGGAGAGGACACTATATGAGAAATTATATTTTACTTTATTTATTTGGTCCTAAATCATAAGGAATAATATTCTGGTCAATCTTGTGCAGCCTGATACATGATCGGTATACCCACATGAGTAGTAGTACCCACTGATCTTAGAGTCTACTCTTTCTTCTTATCGTTCTTCTTTCCCTTCCTTCATTACATTCTCCGACGGGGTAATTATCCACCATTGATTTCGAACCATACGAACAAGATTTCCATTTCTGGGAAGTCTGGTTTTGTTTTCTAATGTAAGGACTGAGATCTAAATATAGGTGAGGACGACATGGTATCAATAGTTGAAAAATAGAATTAGGAGAATCTGAGACTTCTTACAAACCATTCGAATCGGTTTCCACAGTGAGTAAGGAATGGCTTACACGTCCGCCCTAGACAAGTCTGATCTCGTTGTCATTTTAATTTAAAAGGGCCTAGCGGAATAAGCATGTGAAATCTGCCACCACGCATTGTTAGCAGCAAATTTATACAATTGTTTCACCTCTATGAGAAACCACCTCTTGAAAATTTTGTACCCCTTAAACACTATGGGAGGAATGTTATGGAGGGAGATAGGAAAAACAAAATTTTCTTCTGAATGCCACAACCGATTTTCGCGAAAAATATATGCTAGGTGTTTTACAAAAAATATATATTTTTTTTTTTCTAGAAAAATTTGAGGTTGTTATACTGGCACACCTACAATTATTTGCTTCTTTTTTTCATTGGAGGGTTCTGAACAATATATATTTTTCACTTTCATCGCCATGTACCTCAGGGTGAAAAATTGAAAAAAATGTTTGTTCTGATGAACGAATCGATCGATTTTCAAGAAAAAAACTTGTAAAGGTTTTCAAAAAAAATTTCAAAAATATTTTTTTAAATTAAGAAAACTTGATTAACAACTCTTTTTTGAATTTTTCAAAAACTTTTTACAGATTATGTTGGATTTGAACATCTACAATTGTTTTATACTTTTTTTTTCAATGGAGGGTCCTGCAAAATATTTATATTCATTTTGGGAAGGGGAAGGGGATGGGGGATTTAAGGTTTTTCTAAAAGAGAGTCAAAAAACAATTTTTTTTTTTTTTTTTAAAGAAAACGTGAGTCTAATTTTTTTTTTTTAATTTTTCAAAAACGTTTTTTAGGCTATATCCGATTGAGACAACTTCTGTTGTTGCTACTTTTTTCCATTGGAGGGTCCTGCACAGTATTTTTTTATTTTACAACAAATGTATCATATGATGAAAAAAAGAAGCCTTCTTTCACCTCTCTCAGCAAGCATGCTGAGAGTGGTAACTTATCTTCAAATGGGGCAATTCTTTTTTAAATTTCGTCGCAAATGTACCTCAAAGAAAAAAAAATCTCAACGGATCAACCGATTTTCAAGGGAAAAGATGTTTTTCTAAAAGAGTAAAAAAAAAACAATGAAATAAAACGTAAAGTATTTTACCAATGTTTTATATCTAGTTTTTTCCTTTTAAAATCGGTTGATCCATTTTGGAGATTAACTTTTTCACCCTGAGGTACATTTGAGATGAAACTAAAAATATAAATCTATTGTGGAGGACACTACAATAAAATTTAAAAAAACAGCAACAAAATTTAGGAGTACCAATCAAATATAACCTACAATGTTTTTTTTTATTCAGAACATTTTTTTACTCACTTTTTCTCCTAAAAAAAAAAAAAAAAAATTAAAACTCTTTTCGAAAACCCCAAACATATATTCGTGAGCTATTCAGGAGTAATAAATATTTTTTTGTTTTTTACCCTCCCCCCATTACTTCCCTCCCATAGCGATTAAGGGGTATAAAATACGCAAAAGGTGATTTCTCAGGCCTAACTTAAATATTGAATTAAATTCCTAGATGGGATATTAAAAATAGCATGATTAACGTGTCGGTGACGAGCTTCCGCTTGGCCAGTTATTATATGACTCAAGTTTCAAATATCATTATTCCCAGTAAACCTACGGCATCAAACACTGCAGAATGTGTTAAATTCGATGTAGCAAGCATATAGATGAAAATCGATAAAAATATAGATATTTTTTTAAGGATTGTAGCAACCGGATTTGGAAATTAGAGAACTTTTTTGACTTAAACTTTGATGCTCTAAAACTTTTATTTCTTGAGTTTGTTTCGATCTGGATAGTTTTTTTTTTTAAGTTACAGCTGTCTGTTAGTGACCGAATCCGGTTTTTCAACAAAGTTGGAAACATTTGCATTGCATATTTCCGACTAACGATTGCGGCAACATAACTGAACCGAATTTTAGCACTATTTTACTGGGCTACTAAGAGTCTCAAGTAAAATAAAGACTGTGCCATTTTATTGGTTATTAATTGGCAAACCTCAACATCATTTGCCTAACGCTGTTGCCAAGGGCATGTGCCTATTGATCACGAACTAATAACAAGGGCCTTGTTCTTGATCTCCATTTGATGATAGCTCGCTAACAGACATATGTACGAAAATTAAGTACTTTAAAGGGCCAAATAGTGTCTGTGATCTTAATTGCTTAGTATTTATAAATAGAGTGCTTAATTGAGAAATGTATGCTTGAGCAAATTAAATAGATGTGATTCATATACCTGTTGCGAATAACACTAAAATTTCTTATTTTCAGCGAGATGAAATCAGATAACAGAAGAGAGATAATAAAGATGTTTGACAAGGAAAATGCCCTTAAAAAGATTAATGACTTTCTGTATGTGAAAATTATTAAAAAAAAACATGAATCCAAGGTAATGTAAATAAATTAATCACTATAGTATACTACTGGTATTTATATTATTATTACTAATATTCAAACGTTTCGTTTTATGATTCGTAGAAATAATTATTCTAAGAAATAAATAACCTAACATTTACGGTTAGAAAAATTAGGAGCTTATGAAGAATTAAATCCCGATTTTATTCATGTTACTTCCTGATAGGTCCATTTCGCTGGTCCGGTACCTACTTTATTGTATTTTACATCATCCACCAACAGGCTTAGGCCCAATTACAGGTGGTAAATCATACAAAAAAAAAATACATTAGACTGCAATAATTAAAATGATAATAATAATTAAAATTCAAACTAATTGGCAATGTACTACATACCAGCTATCGAATTTTAAGTTGAAACTTATACACGATTTCGTACCCAATAGGTCTTAATTCGTACCAAATAATAATAATTTATCCTGAGAGGAACCGAAGTTATGGCATTTCAAACCAAACCGGAGGAATGTTGCTGGCCCGGCACCTATGGAAATTCCAGTTAAAACTTATATCCAGATTTAGAACCCAATTAGTACTAATTCGTACCAAAAAATTAGAATTAGTCGCTCTCAGGAGCCGGAGTTATACCTAACCTCCTGGTCACTCAGCTTGGGGAAATGTTGGAAAAACTTACTCTAAACATAGATGAATTGAAGCGTAAGGTTAAACAAGCTTAACGAAGTCGATCACCAAGGCGAGGAGTACGACTGTCGGTAAGAAAATTCTGTTATTTTCTTCGTGGATCGAGAAGACTAGTATCAGAAAGGTTCTTCTGGCCAAATATGAAAGCAGAAACAGGCTCCTGGGCCAGAGCTTGCATAGCCTGCCAACGGTCAAAGGTTCAACGACACACCGTTACACCACCAGAAAACTTTCCTCCCGCCAGCAGATTCGACCATATAAACACGGATATCTTTGGCCCGCTACCAACTTTGGAGGGAAAACGATATTGTCTCACAATGGTGGACAGGTATAGCCGATGGCCGGAGGCAGAGCTAGTCGAAGATATTTCTGCAAAGACCATTTCAAAGGCATTTTTTCCGAATTTGGATCAGTCGTTTCGGAGTCCCGTCTCCTATAACCACGGACCAAGGAAGACAGTTCGAGAGCGACCTATTCAAAAGACTGACGCTTATTTTAGGTACTCGGCGTTGCCGAACGAACGCGTATCATTCCCAGGTAAATGGCTGTGTAGAAAGGTGGCACCGCACACTGAAAACGGCACTCCAAGCCCATCTCATCGATTCTACACGTTCTCGGACTGAAGTTATTCCCACGGTTCTTCTCGGATTAAGAGCAGCTAACCGCGACGACAACAATTGCGGTTCTGTTGAGATGGCTCTTGGACAACCGATCCGCCTTCCGGGGGAGATGTTGGTGCCTTATAAGGGAGATGAAGATACCAATGGATTTCTGTATAACCTCAGAAACCACATGAATAGGTTAAGACCGGCGCCACATCGTACTAGTTCGAAGTCGATTTTCGTTCACAAGGACCTTCGAAACTGTAGCTATGTATTCCTTAGAGACGGCAGCCTTTCAGTCCGCCGTATACTGATCCTCACCTCGTCCTTATGCGTCAGGAAAAAACATTCGACATTGAGCTACCCTCAGGTCCCAAGATCGATCGGCTTAAGCCAGGGTATCTCCTAGAAACACCTGAACTATCGCCGATGACTGCTCAACCAACGCCCGGACCTGCAAGGAGATCCGTAAATGAAAATGATCCAGCCGCAGAAGAGACTCCCGCGCCTCAGATAAAATCTATCTCTCCTCAAGTTGGATTCCGCGACTGACTCATTGGGGGGGGGGGGTGATGTAGCAGAAGAGTCCCCTTCTATGTTGCTAGGCAAATCTACAGAGGCTGGAATAATCGATCTTGAAAAATGTTTAATCATAAAAAAAGCATGTGTTAAAAATTGTTAATAAGAATAATCGAGGTTTGTAAATACGTTCTCTGTGTAAACACGTCTTTTTATTGTTAATTTATTTGTTCCATAAATATTATGTAAAAACGTAGTTAATTTTTACACTGACTTGCCAAAAGTATAAATCTTATCTCTGTATTCAACTCTTTGTTCAGTATTATCTATACTTGTGCTTGGTAAACGGATTTCTTTTCAATATGCGGGTTTCCTTTGATCTGAGAGAGTTTTGGTTCGTTACTAAAACTAAGGCTTATTTCTAAGTTAAATAATTATGTATCCCATAATTAAATAATTTATCTTTAAGAAAAATTGCACATCTATTGAATAAGCCACATGGTACTGCACAGTATGTACTAAAAAGACATAGAAGGCTAAAATCTCTGGAGAATAGACCATGTGCTGGAAGATCTAGGAAGCTGGAGAATCACCATAGGCGAGCCATCTTTGCTAAAGTCCATGCAAATCCTCACACTACCGCAACCTCAATGGCCATCAGAATAAATAGGGACTATGGGGTTCAAGTCCACCCAGAATTAGTCAGAAATATTCTAAGAAGGGAAGGATACAGAGGTCGAGTCGCATGAAAAAAGTCCTTCATCAGTAAAATAAACCTGAAGAAGCTGCTGCAATTTGACAAGGAGTTTGTAAGCTAACCTGCCAAATTCTGGGAAAGGATCGGACAAATCCAAATTTAATATTTTTGGGCCAGATGGAAGGTCAAAAGTTGCAATATCTTTCTTCTTATATTTCTCTAATTACTTTGTTTGCATTTATCCAATTATATTTGGGTGTATAGAAATTTTTTGAGTGAGTGCACATGAAATTTCAAAATGAAACATATATCATAATTATTATATATGGTACCATTCATAACCACACAACTTGGGGTCTGTAATACGGTCGCCGCCAAAATGGTAAAACCGTGTCCTGGCAATATTTAGACAACTGCATATCACATTATATGCAGTTTCATCTTCCTTCTTGATAAATCTGCAAGTCGGTGAGGCCACCAAACCCATATTATGAAGATGCCTGTTAAGCTGACAGTGTCCTGTGTACAGTCTTGTTACTTTCCTTAGTTGTCCTGTTCATTGAGAGAAGTGTACTACTTCTCTCTTTGCAGGGCCCTTCCAAAAACATCTTAGAGTGATGCTGCTAAAAAGTATCCCTCCAGTATTGCCTGGATCTATTGCCACCAGCAGCCTTGATCAAAGCTCTAGCTTTGCTGAAGCTTATTCCACACAAAGATTCAAGTGTGGAGGGTAACTGAGCAGAGCCCTTCCTTGCGAGGCTATCAGCTCTCTCATTGCCTAAGATGCCTGAGTGACCAGCACCCAATGAACCCGGACTTTATTCAGCAGGGAAAACATATTGAGATTTATTTTTCATTCCTCTACTAATTTGGACCTAGTCTTGTAATTACCCAGAGCTCCGATAGGAGCTTGACTATCGGTATGGATAGTTATCAGCTTGTGTCTCATCCCTTCTGAAATTAGGGTTTGAGCACAGATATTTATTGCTATTACTTCAGCCAGAAGACTGAAGTATGTTTATCTTGAGAAATGGACATCCCTTTCTTGGGTTTATCCATTCTCCATATTCCAGCCCCTGCGTCTAACTCTGTCAGAGATCCGTCTGTATAGCAATTGACTCCATTGCAGAGCCAGTCCTATTGAATGAATGAATGAATAACTTTTTTGTTTTCGAGGTAACCCCCATAGAAATAGAGCTGGCTACATAACAAATATATAATACAAAACAGATTTCAATAAAAGAGTTAACAATATACTAATTCACTACGTTATCAGCTCTAGATACATTGAATAGTAATGAATTACAATAAAACTTATAACAAAATAATGCAAATTTCTTTTCTTTTTTAATTTTTTCGGAAGTTTTTCCTAATATAAACACTTAAATTGACTTCCATTTCTCACTTAATCACTTTATTTCATAAGCTTTTCATATTTGTCGACGTTTCGGGGCTGTTTCCCCATTTTCAAGACTTATTTTTTTCATTATATAATTGCTATCTCATATATCACCCGTCATTTTATTTCATAGCACACTGCTATTTGTCCTAATTGGTGCTCATTGGCTCACTGTTTCCTAATGATGCAAAGACAATATATGAATAATATAACAGTTTTCAATATAATAAATATATTATTTTACACAACACGGCGAAATACGATAAATAATATAATAAAGTTAACAAATAATTCTATTAATTTATTATAAATGATTTAATTTGGCAACATTGCCTGGTATAATAATAAATGTTTTTTAATTCCTTAATATCTTCGGTGGTAAACAGGACGATAAAATTTGTACTGTTCATATTTAAGGCTCTAGGGATGTACTGGGTTCGGAAGGGTGCGTATCTCGGACATCGGATAAAAATGTGGAATAAGTCCTCTCTTTCGTTTAGATTACATAGAGTGCAGTTTTCATTGGGTTTAAAATCGTAATATATATTGTTAATTTTTTTTTTTTTAAATTCTTTTAATCATATTAACAACTGTACACAATACAACAAGTAAATGAGCTATTTACAGAACATTGGCTTGGAAAAGTCTTGAGAAGAATCTACCAATTGGTAGCACTTCAGAGTTTATTTGGTAAGCAGGTCTCGAGGCAAACGTCTTTTCAGACGCCTCGGAGGATTATCGGGAATAGATGCCGATGAGAGGATACGGACAAGCGGGTTTGTATGGGCGGGTAATTTGGAATGAAAGGAGGAGTATCTTTTTTGGGCAATTTCTGAAACGAGTGGGATATTCAGGTCTCTATGGATGAGTTTGTTGGTAACAAAGTACGGAGCGTCTAGGATTTGTCGAAGGATTGGATGCGGGAGGAATTTAATGGTTTAGTGTAGCCCCATAGGTCCATAGTCTATGCCATAAGTCCAGATAGGTCTAATAATGGTTTTGTAAATGAGTTTTTTGAAGTATAGAGAGAGTTTTGATTGTTTGTCAAGTAAGTGTTTTAATAGTCGATATCTACGAGCAGTTTCTTGTCGTTTAAGTCTTGGATTCCATGTAAGACGTTTGTCAAAATGAAGTCCAAGGTATCGTATTTGTTCTACAGTGATGAGTGGGGTTTGATTAAAGGAGACAACTGGACAGGAAGTCATAGGTTTACGGCGTAGAGTGAAGATGATTTGGTGGGATTTATTGAGATTTATTTTGATTCTCCAATTGTGACACCATTCTGCAATGGCGGATACATGGTTCTGTGGGAATTGGGAAGCAACAATATGATCATTATTCACTATTGCCTTAGTACCATAAGGAGTTCGGTCAAAAGCACTCTCGATATCAACAAAGATGCCTGCTACAATTTCTCTGTTAGAGTTTTTACGATCCTAGAGACCAAGAAATGTTAGGCAGTCTCTAATAAGTTTCCAGGCTGATACGCATATTGAGCACTATGTAGCGGTCTATCAGTCAGTATGTTGTCCCTAATATGTCTGTAAATAACTTTTTCCAATGTCTTCATTAGGAAGGATGTCAGACATGTAGGAGATGGTCATAGGACACCTTCCCTGGTTTGGGTATATATCGCACTTTAGCCACATTCCAACTATTATGTACGTGGTTCAGTGCTTAACTGCCTCGCAGTAAAACAAGAAGGTAGGGTCGCAGCACCTTAAGCCCTTTTGAAGTAGAACTTGAAAAATTCTCTCAGTGCCGGCTGATTTGAATGGAGCAAATGATTTAACTGCCCACTCCAAGTTCCCAGAGTTAACTATTCTGTTGGCTTCAGCCCACCTATCCGTAATAATAGTTTGTCTTTCATATGTGGGATTCATTGTTTCTTCATCGATCAGCTCGCAGCCAGGGAAGTGTGCTCTTGCCAGTGCTTCAGGGTACCGATTTCTGAGTCGGTATGGCCCCCTTCCACACTGATGGCACCCATAGCTCTCTGGCCCGGCCTCTTGGATAGGATTCTATTTACTCTAAAAGCAGAGGATGTGTCATTGATGTCATAGCAAAAATTCCTCCATGCCCCTTTCTTAGCTTTCCTAATGGCTTTGTTGAAGTCAGTCAATGCTTGCTTATAAGCATCCCAACTACCTGTAGTTTTGGCTTTGTTGCAGAGTTTCCTAGTTAATGCTCTCAATTTGCCAAGTTCACTGTTCCACCAGGTAACGTTCCTGTTGGATTTGATTGTTCACACCCTGTTATTGTCTGTGTAGGACTTCATTATTGCCTCAATAAGTGAAACATTGAGGCAATCCAATTGCCATTTGTCTCTAATTGATTTGGGACACTGACTTATTTCTTGTTCAAGTTGGGCACAATAGGAATTTCAGTCATTAAGTTTGGGGTTCCTGTACACCGACTCAAACATGTCATTAGAATCTATATCAAATTTGATATATTTATGATCTGAACATGTCTCCTCACAAGAAACATGCCAGTCCTTAATGAAATCATGAGCACAATTGGTGCTTAGTGTGATATCAATGAACTCTGATCTTTTTTTGTTTACAAAGGTGGAAGTATTGTCCTTATTGCTGATTTCGAGATCATTGCTTAAAATATACTCTAATTAAGTATCACCTCTCCGATTGTTATTTGTACTGCCCCAGAATCTGTGATGAGCGTTGGCGTCTAATGATGTTATCAGGGTGCCTTCGGCTTCCATCCCTGCGATTAGCCTTCTGATTGCCTCTGTGGGGATGTCCTTCATAAGGGAGATACACAAACTGTCGAGAAGGGTCACTTTGGATGCTGCCAGATCTCTGCAACAAAATTGCCACAGGGGTAGTAAGGTTGTTTTTATACAGTATGCAGGTCCTGGAGCGCATGGGCGCAGCTATTACACTGTACCACCTCATCCAGCCCAATTGTACTGTTATTAAATCGGTAAGGTTCATGTATTAGAATAATATTAATTTTCTTACCTCTTACATACTGCCGCGGCACCATTACTGCTTTCTCGCCTTGCGGGGGTCACACCCCGGCGGGCTCCGAGAGACCTTGCCATCACCGGTCCTCCCACTGGACGTACCAGGATCAACGGGCCCCCCGAACCCCGCCGAAGAGCCAATTCCAGACGGGTGCCCGCCGATCATGCCTTCTCCGGCGCATTCCGCAGAGGCACCCGGATCAGCAGGCCCACCGGACCCCGCCAAGGAGGCAACCCCAGATGGACGCCGAGACACAGTGCCTTTACCGGTTCTTACTATAGAGACACCCGGATCAGCAGGCCCCCCAACCACCACTACAGGGTCACAAGCCAGAGCAGTTTTCTCCTTCGTCAAGAGCGGCACTTCTCCCTCCTGACCAGTGTCCATCTTTTTTCCTTCAGCCTTGGCATCGGATGAGACCTTAGAACCCATTTCCCTTGCTGGTTTGGGTGGCCTCTTCTTCTCCAGCAACCTGAATTGGACCTAGCCCATCCCAAAGGTCACCAGCCAGTTCCTTTTTTCTAAGTATCTAAGGCTAGACTCCGGGATTCTTATCAAGGCAAAAAATCCGTGCTTCTCCTCCTTGACACCCATCTGTTCAAATCTGTAATTCTTGAATTCTGTATGCGTATACCCCTACAGAAAGAGTGCTCCGTGAGCTTCTCCACAGGGAGTCGGTCTCTGACAGGCTTCTTGAGCTCCTCAAAGTCACCAATTCGGAGCACTAGGCCTCCACTAATGTTAGGATTTTTTATGGTTTCCAACAACCAGTCTCTGGTGTCCTCGTTGTCACAGACCACCACACTTCCACCCATCTTATAACTGAAACCACAGAACTTAGCCTTGGTGCCACCTGCCTCTAGATGATCGACAAAGCTGATCAACTGTTTCTTAACCTCCTCACTCTGCTCCCAGCTGAGCTGCTCAGCTGTGTATCGGATGGGGATGATTGCTACCTTACTCCATCTGGCAGCTAGAGCATATGAAATGGCATTAGGAGACAAACACCTGGCCCTCTTTGCTATTGGCGCAGAGGTCCTGGGTGAGGTATTTGTTTTTTTCTCAGAGCTCATTCCAGGAACCGCTTTAGTTCGGTATTCCAGGAGCCCCGACAGTCTAGCGGTCGGAGCCGCTGACTTTGGTTTTTCCGAGAGTCCCGAAGGTCCAGCATCATTTCTGGTCGAAGCACTCTATCGAGCACTCTATAGTGCCCCCGAAAGGGCTTTTTCACCTCCTGGGGCTTGGGGGTTCTCTCAATGGTACCACCCAAACTCCTCCGATGCTACAGTACAGAAAGATCTCTTACCTCATCTAGGAGCGTCGCTAACGAGCTCCTAGTTTCATCATTAGCTAGCTGCCCTCTAATAGTCGACGGGTCCAGTTGAATCCCCGCCCCGCCATACGAGGATGATGAAGAAACCTCCACGGCCCATTATCTCCAGCAGTTCCTCCGCCTCCACCTCCTCCTCGCTATCTGTATTTTTTTTTATTAATTCGGACATGAGTTCCCACGAATGTGGGGGTAAATACACTGCAGGTACGCCCCCCCCCCCTCTCGGACATTAAGGTTACAAAGGGGTGCGCCAGGTGTCCCAAGTCGGTCGATCAAAGATAGTGTATTTTTATACAACTCCTGCCATTCAGCCTCAGCTCAACCGCCCTTCACCTGACTTGGGTGTCTTACTAGGGTCGTCACCAAAGTGACGAACCCCCGCCTCTGTCGTCTGCGAGTCCTGTCGGACTCCCCGGGGGCGTCCACCACTAGGAGTTGGTAGGGATAGAGAGGACTGAAAGTTTACCAAGCAGCCTGTAGGGCACTATGGCTTAAGAAATTCGCAAAGAGTGGGGGAGACGCCTGATGGAGACCTATCTCCCTCTCTAGTCCTCCTGTTGCTCTACCCTTGCTCACTCATGTCCCTCTTTTCCGGCGATGGATTTACCCTCTTCCTCCTTTCATGTGGTACATAACAGTCCTCATAACATTTCCGATCCATCTCAGCTCTCTTGTTTCAATGGAATAAAGGATGTTTAGGGGTCCCTCGACCTTTTCCCAGATTACATAATTTGGGACGTGTTCTAGTCTTGACACCCCACAGCTACGTATCCAGAAATCCATTTTCATTAATACAAGTTTTCTTGCTGAGCCGGAATAGTCCATGTTTCTGAGGCATACAGTGTGGAGCTCAAAGATTGAATGGAAGAGCCTCTATTTCTCTCTGAGTCGGACACCCTAATTCCATGGAACAGAATTGAGGGCTCGTATTACTTTTCTCCCTTTGATGACCTTCCCATCGATGTCTTTTTTAATGCTGCTCTCCTTTAAAAGACACCTCCCTAAATATTTGAAGTGCTCAGTCGGCACCATATCCCAATCTCCAACTTCTGGAGCTGAGTTTCCATTTTTATTTATTGCAAAATATTCAGTTTTGGATTTGCTGATCCCCAGACTTCTAATTGCTTCCGCATCATAAATGATGAATCTTCTTCGTCATTAGCAATGATGACCTAGTCTTCAACGTATAGTAAATTATAGAGGCATTTATTGTTCAAGATTATTCCTTTACCTTCATTCTCCACAGGCTATGGATACTTTCAATGTATATATTAAACAACACAGGGGAGAACGAGCAGCCTTGCTTAAGACCTTTTGTGATCGGGAATGCTTCAGTTAACCCACATTTTAGCTTGACTTTAGCATTTGAATATAAGCCTTTTATAGCACGTATAATTTACTTGCTTACTCCTGTGGTCTCCAATGCACTCCATAGTTTTTTTGAGAGAAAGGGTATAATACTCTTTTTAGAGGTCAACAAATATCAAATTTACCTCTTTATTAAAGACTATAAATTGTTCTATAAGCTGTGTGAGGGTAAATATATGATATATACATGACTTACAAGTTCTAAAACCGGCCTGTCCCTCAGGTATCATATTATTATTATTTTTTTTATTATTTATTGAGAAATATTACAATTTGTTACATAATGAACAGTAGTAATAGTGATGTAGTACACATTCATACAATAGGGGTACTCACTACGGTTGCTATAGCATGCTATTTGTGCCATTGTGCTAAACCCATCAATTTTATACAGGAAATAACTGTAGAAACTCGACGGGTTTAGCAAAATAACACAAATAGCATGCTATAGCAAACGTAGTGAGTACCCCTAATATATACATAAAATAATGATAAAGTCAAATTACATAAAATTGGAAATAAATAAATTCAAATATATACAAGAAAATATCAATTAGTTTTTATTAATTAAAAAACAACAACAAACAAATCAAAACAACAACCTGTAGTAGAGTTAATAAAAGTTGGGAAATAAATAAAAATCATACAAGGAAACTTAAATATATACAATATATACAATCTGCTAAAGGGACCCTAGACTCGGCTGCTCCCTCCACAAGTGGGGGGAGAGCCGAATCCAAGAGATCTCAGCGCCTCTCACTCAGAGCACCCGAGCTAGGGCGGAATAGCCACAAACATACAGTACATGAGTGGAGGATCTGACCAGTGTCAGAACTCCAGAATAAATGTTTACGAAACGTCGCGGGGCCACTGTCGTTTCAATCTTCGAGGAGGATTGTAACGATGGGTGGAGCTGGATAGCGATTGAGCAAGAGGATTAGGATGATGAAGAAGGTTCTGATGGAATTTGGAGAATTTGAATGGTACCAGGTCTAAAATAAATGGAATATTAAGGTCATGGTGTAGGGTACAGTTGGTAACGTAATAAGGAGCATTGACTATTGTTCGGAGGACTTTGGATTGGAAGGATTAGATACGTTTGATGTTAGAATGTTTAGTTCCCCATAGTTCAAGTCCGTAGGTCCATATAGGTTTCAGTACTGTCTTATATATTAGTAATTTGTTGTCGACTGTAAGATGATATTTTCTGTTTAGTAGTTTGTATAACCGGCCGAATCTGCGGTTGAGTTCTATCCTTTTAAGTCTTGAATGTGGCTTCCACGTCAGTCTTTTGTCTAGTAAAAAGCCAAGGTACCGGACTGTGTCTGAGAAAGGAAGCGGTATGGAATTGAATTTAACTGTTGGACAGGATTTACGTCGAAGGGTGAAAGTGACGTGTGTGCATTTGCTTTCGTTCACCTTAATTCGCCAAGCCTTACACCAGTCTTCGACAAGGGAAAGGTGCCTTTGGAGATTTAGCGATGCTACTTCAAGATCGGAATCGGATGATAAAATGGCTGTGTCATCAGCAAATGTTGCCAGAAAGGTATTGGGATCGGTAGGGATATCGGCGGTGTAGAGGACGGGTCCTAAGACGCTGCCTTGAGGAACACCGGCCTCAACAGTATAATGTTTGGAAAATTCTAAACCACAGCGAACTCCGAAGGTGCGGTTTGATAAATAGGACCGGAGGACTAGGTATAAGGATTGGGGTAAATGGGTTTTGAGCTTAAAGAGCAGTCCCGGGTGCCACACCCGGTCAAAAGCTTGAGCTATGTCCAGAAAGGCACCCGAACAATACTCCTTGCACTCAAGGGCGGAGGAAATGTGGTCTACAACTCGGAGTCCTTGCTGAACCTTGGAATGTTGAGGACGGAATCCAAACTGGTGTGAAGGAAAATTGTGAAATTTGGCTAGGATTCGTTTTAATAGGAGTTTTTCGAAGATTTTGGAGAGGATCGGAAGAAGGCTAATAGGTCTGTAGGATGACGTACAGTTGGAGGGTTTGCCTGGTTTTAGGAAAAGGATGATAATCGAGTGTTTCCACAACAGAGGGAAATAGGTAGTGCGTAGAATACAGTTATATGTAAGGAATGTAATGGCTTTAGGTGGAAGTTGTCTTAGGATTTGAGGAGTAAGGAAATCGTATCCAGGGGATTTACGGAGAGGAAGCTTTTTAAGAAGATATTTGACCTCAGAGGGATTGATTGCTTTAGGTAGTAAGGAAATTGGTATCGGTGACGTAAGAAACTCTTCAATTATTGCGGTATGGGTTGGATTGAGATCAGAATGAGGAGTGAATACCTTAGAAAGGTGTAGTGCAATTTCCTGGGCCCTATCTTTTCAGAAGCAGCCCAGGAATTATCACTACGCCGGAGAGGATGGGATATCAGGGGGGATTTTAGAATTCTCTTCGTGACATTCCACAAGGAATTTTCACGAGTCGAGAGAGAGGAGAGGTAGGAATTGTAGAATTGGGAACGGAAGATCGCCAACTCCCGCTTTAATTATCTACAATAAAAGTTATAGGAGTGGCGATCTGCTGGGTGACGGGCGCGTTGCCATAATGTTCTGGCTCGGCGTTTTGTGTGGATTAGGTCTAGGAGGTGTTGTGGTAAATGGTTTTTTGCAAGGATTTATTTGGGAGTGCTTGGGAACGGAGGCTGTCCATGCGGCTTGTTGAACCAAGGTTGTAAAGGAATAGACGGTTTCGTCAAGGTCAGTTTGCGTTTTGAGTTACTCTGAGGTCAATATCATTGGTGAGGATTTCGCGGAAGAGGTTCCAGTTGATAGGGCCTCTGATGAATGACGGTGGGACAGGTTTAGGAATAGGTGTTAAGGATACATTTAGGTTCAGTGGACTATGGTTAGAGGATAGTTCATCAAGGCGAGTTACGGAATAGATCAGGGAGCCTAATCCGCTGTGGATGAAGAAGTCAAGGATGTCTGAATTACGGTTAGGATCTGTTGGCCAATAGGTAGGGGAATTGGGAGGTAGGAGATTAAGGCGTCGGGAGTTGAGTGCAGCCTGCAATGTCCGTCCACGAGTATTTGTAGTTCTGGAACCCCATTGTTAGTGCTTGGCGTTTAGGTCTGCACCCAGAATAAAGTGATCCCCAACGAGTTGAGGAACGATCCAAATTGGGTAATGGAAACAGAATGTTTAGGAGGGCAGTATGCTGATGCGATGACGAGCGGAAAGGAAAAGGTCTTGATTATAACAGAGGTGGCTTGTAGAAAGTCGTGGGCGGGAAGTGGGTGTAAGTGATGGGATCGGGATCGGTGGACAATGACTGCAGTACCGGCATGGGCTTTGCCGTCTGGATGGTCTGTCCGGTATGTCGTGTATTCAGGTATTTTGAAGTACTGTTTAGTGGTTAGTCTAGTTTCAGTAATGAGTGCAACATCAATTTTTTTGTCTTGCAGTAAGGCTGTAAGTTCGTCAGTGTGAGTTCTAACACCATTCGCATTCCATAGGAGAATAGATAAGGAATTAGGTGAGGTCATTTATGGATTTTTTAAGGTAGGAATGAGATTTGATACAAGATTCGTAAGGATTATGATTAGGGGCATGACAAGGGATTTCATTTCGGAAATGAAGGATGTCATCAAACTGGTAAGGTCTGTGGCATTTGAAGGAGGGGGATATGAGAGATTTGTTGTGGATGAGGATTTTTAGGACTGATTACGTTTTGAGGAAGAGGTATTTGTGGAATGGATTGAGGATATTGAGTAACATTTTGTAGTTCCGGCAGGGCCTCGGCTTCAGTACATTGGTTCCCACCTCCAAGTAAGTGGGCATATGATACATTGGCATCGATTATTTTTTAGGGTTCTCTTCTAGTTCTTGTTTGTCTTGCTGTTTCATCCAGCACTTGGGGTTTTTGATACCTGGTCCTTAGTTCCTTATAGATTTGGCATCCTTTGTAGTTGGCCGGGTGGTCCTTGAGGCAATGAGCACATACAGCGGGTGTTGACTTCGGTTTTGTACATTCCATAGACTTGTGCTGTTCACCGCATTTCACGCAGCGTGGTATATGATGACAGTAACTTTTGGTTTGACCATACGCTTGACAATTGTGACACTGAACAATTTCTCTCTTGGTGTAAAGTTTTTTTACTTTTACACTTGTATAGTACAGTCTTTTTAGATCATAAATTTTTTCTACCCCTGACAATGGTTCCAAGTCAACGAAGAATAGAGGAAGTCGAACTCTATCTTTTATGACATTAGTGACTTGGCGCACTTTGTAACCAATCTCCATAAGTTCTTCTTTGATAGCTTCAACTGGTGTAGAAGAATGTAGATTTCTGATTACAACTCTAAGAGATCTCTCTTGGCGTAGCTGATAAGTATGGAAATCCGCTTTAGTATCAGTTAGATATTTCATTATTTTTCTATACGTCTCGGCGGTGGTCGGTGATACTTTGGTGTCATTGATTCTACTCATACAGTAGTAGCTGGTGGAGTCGGTAATTTTATTGAATTGAGCACACAACAACTAAAAATTTTTAATATTTTTGACAAATATCGGTGGATATGGATATATGGAGGAGCAGATTCCATGTTTTCTTTTCCATTATGTAGGATTTGAAAAGGATTTGGGGTGAAAAATGGAGATTCGTCAGTCATCCCTTGTGACGATGTGCCAGGTTGTGGTTCAGATTCGGTATTAGTACCTGAAGGGGTTGCTTGCTGATTCAATTTTTTATTAGTATCACGGCGGGGTTTTTGTTTTATGGAAGACGTGGTTGAACCACTAGATCTAGATCTTTTAGTTGATGCTTTGGAGGACATAGCATAAATATCGCATTTCATGTGAAGAAGATAATAAGATAATAACTAGATGTGGGAAATAAAACAATAACTAAAGAAAAGAAAAGCAATCCCGGCCTTGCCGAGCTACTGGCAATCAGCTGATGTGAAGAGGTTACCCAGCATTCACTTTACACTGTAAATTGTTACAAAACTTACTGTTTTTTGCTCCAATATTTACTGCTGTTGTTATCCTGAAGTCTAGTGATGTTTTCAAGATTGCACTGAAGTGAATTCCAACTGAAAAAGCAAGAAATCCAAGAGACGATTTGAATGATGACTGCTATACTCATGCGCACGCGCAGAACTCCGGTATCATATTATTACATTCTTCTATTAGCCTATTGTTGATAACTCTCCCATACAGCCTGCTCAAGCTACTCGTTCCTGTGATACCTCTGTAGTTTGAACACAGTTTTTTTTCTTTCTTTTTTGTGAATGGGTGTTATGTGACCCTCCGTCTATTCTCTAGGAACTGTTCGTTGTTTTATAGAAAGAGGAATAAGCTCAGCCAATTTCTTTTAAAGCTCAAAAGGGCATATTAGATAAATTCTATTGTTATACTTCTTGGCCCTGGTGATTTTTTATTTTTACGGAGACGTCAACTAAGAGACTGGCACTTCATTTGTATGATCTTGCATTTCCTTTCATTGCATCATGAATTCCTTCCAATCCTCTTTCAGTAACTTAGAGAAATATTCTACCCATTGCTTTTCTTTTATGATCCCAATTTGAGCATTTTCCCGCTTTGGGTTCTTAATTCCTCTGCGAATTTTCCACACTTCTGCAGACTTTTGCCCGTACATGCACCGGTCAATATATTCAATTCTTAGTATATAGCTTTCTTTATTTTTCGTTTCACCTCTCTATTACTTCTTTTATATTCTTGGAACGTAATGGGCTCGGATGGAAAGCCATTTTTCATATAATTCCTTCTTTTCTTTTACTACAATTGCAACTTCTTTATTACATCATTCTTTGTCTCTTTCCACACGACTTTCCTGTACTAATGGCTCCAGACCTGCTTGGTGAATCACAATCTTAATATTTACATATAGAATTTCTGCCTCTGAGGAATTTATGCCGCTTGCAACTTCTCTAATATAATTTTTATCTATTTTGATATAGCATCTTAACTGACTCTTGTTTTATGCTATCAAGTTAGAATTTATAGACATGTTTTTTTTTTTCCTGTTATGAGCTTGTATTTCTCTTTTGGTGAAAGCTGACGTTTTAGGTTTGAATGTCAAACAACAGCTAAGTAGGTAATGGTCACTTCCACATTCCTCTCATGACACTGACATCGTGAGGCAATTCCAACAAATTTTGCCTTAAGATTACATAACTAATAAATTCAATTGAAAAATAATATTAGTTTGTATGTCCTCCCGATCTGTGTATATATAGAAATTAAGTATGCATTAACAGCGAAGGAAATGGAGGAAAGAAAACGTAGAAAATCCAAAAATCTAATGATTAACACATGAAGTAGCGCTTTTACCCATATGACACGAGTAGTTTTAATGGTTAATAGATCATCAATAAAAATAAAAAGAGGTACTAATTATTATATACGTTTCCTTTAGAAATTCTTTTGACTTCTTCGCAATTTGTCTTAATAAGTAAGGATCCTGATGAGAACTATTGATGCTAATATAAGTTTTCATAGATGGTTTTTATCATAAGCAAAAGACATAGATACAAATTGTCTTTGGATGTTAATACTTACTTATGGTCTTAACTGTTTTATTTATCTTAATTTATTATCTTTCACTGACCGCCACCCTGGCTAGTTTCCTCCTTTATCTCTCAAAGTTCAACCATTAATTTTTATTTCTTTTACAGTATCAGTAAATTATAATAATATTATTAAGTGAGCAATTGGATGAATGACGCGTGCACACACAGTTTCACCTGCTTTATTTATTCAGGCTTACATTAACTGTTCCACCCTGAAGCATAATTATTTGCCTATGTTTTCATAAACTCCCTCACTCTGTGTCATTGGAATTTTGTAAACGCTAGCTTGAGTAACTTATTCTAAACTGAATTCATTCAGTATTACTAATTCGCTAACGATTAAAATAGGTATATAAATAATGAAATTTATTACTCTTTATTAGGACGACAGAGGGGGGAGGAGGAGAGAATAAATATTCACTTCTTGTTTATAAATGGGATTCGAAACGTTTAAAAATCGATATTTTCTTTTACTACATATTTTTATGAACACTAAAATTGAAGGCTACATACTTCAAAGACCTAAATTAGCTGTATGTGTCTACTATTATTCTATTTATTTACTCCGGATTTTGAGGGGTACCAATTCTGAAGATTTGGTACCAAATAGTACTAATTATGATATAACTTTCATCTCGAAATTCTATGTATATCGGACCCACAGTCATACTTTACTTCGTCTTTCATATTTTTGCTTTTTTCATTAGGAATTCACATGAGTTTAGTCTGGAAAACATCACTAGGCTTCAGGAAGACCACAACAGTGAATACGTGACAACAGTAAGCAAAGCTATAATTTACTTTGTACTGTCACGAAAAAGTGAAAACAGAGTTACCTCATCGTATCAGCTGATTGCCGATAGTCCGGCAAGCCTGTGCTTGCCTTCTTTTGCTATTTTTTTTCTTTTATTTTTCCCTTCTGGTTCTTGTTTCATTTTTTTTTTTTTTACACTTATACCCGGTAATGCCTTCGAAGCCTTCAAGTAAAAGATCTAGATCAGCAGGTTCAAACTCATCTCCAATAAAACTGAGACCCCGTCGCGAAAATAATAAAAAAATGATTCCACCTGCGACCACTTCAGCTATGCTGCGGTTCTGAACCGCAGCTTAACACATCATCACAAAGAATAACTGATGTATCGCCAGTTTTCACCCCGAATCCATTTCAGATCCTCCACGATGGAAAAGAAACTCTTCCCCTATACCCAGAGAACCACAACCTCCCCCAATATTTGTCAAAATACTAAAAATTTCCAACTTCTCTGTGCACAAGTAAACAAATTTACAGACCGTAATAGCTATTCTTGTATCTAATTCCCTAATACAAAAGACTATTTTGGAACCCGCATACTAGACTTAATCGACTATTTGGCTATTATACAGACTATTGAACAAAAATTCTAAACTATCTATTGAAAACAAATTGCTAATATACAAGTAGTGAAACCTTTCTGAACCTACGGACTTACATCAAATACATTCAATCCTTTCAATCCAAAGTCCTCCGATCAATAGTTAATGCTTCTTATTATGTTACACACCACGACTTTAATATTCCATTTATTTTAGACCTGGTACCATCCAAATTTTCCAAATTCCATCAGAACCTTTTGAATCATCCTAATACTCTAGTTCAATCCCTCTCCAGCTCCACCCACCCCTACAATCCTTCTCGAAGATTGAAACGGCAGTGGCCCTGCGACGTTTTGTAAACACGTAGATCGGAGTTCGGCTAGATTCTCCACTTCATGTGCTGTATGTTTGAGGATTGTATGACTTCTATACGATCGCGCTCAGCCGCTAGGTTTTTTCTCCAATCTTATTGGGTACCTACATTATAGAGACTGGGTCTGCCCCAGGAGGGTCTCCATAGCCTGAATTCGAACCCAGGACCCGGAGCACAGTAGACTAGTGCTCTATCCACTAGACCACGTCTCTCTCAAGAAAAAATACAAAAGAAAAAAATCAGCTAGTGTTATTAATACTCACTCTGAGTCAATTCTTTCTGAAAACATTTTTAATTTACTACTTATATAGATAATATACTACAGAGATGGATTTATAAATGTTTCTAGGGGACGTATCCAATCTGCTAGGGTAAACCATGTTAGTGTCCACAAAAGATATATGTAAATTTGAATGCGTATAAACTCTTTCTTTCTTTGCTTTCAATCGTTCTGATATTTAACATTAACTTTATTTTTCAGACTACTTTGCCAAATAAAATAAATGAGGTGGATGTGGTGACTGTTAATGAACTTGTGATAAAGACGATATTACAGTATAGGCAAGCAAGGAACTATAATAGAGAAGAAGATAGCTCTTTAAAAGCTAATGAGAAAGAAATTAACAAAAAAGTAACCGAATTCAGGAACAAAACTTATAAAATGATAAATAAAATAATAAAAAAACAGGATAAAATAATTCATTGCTATGAAAACCTCGATTCTGACTCACAAGTTACTTATATAATGGTATGTATTCATAATGAAACACAGATTATCAGTTATAAGTGTAATATTCCTGACACAAAGCTTAGACGTACTCCTGACACTAAAGTACCGATGGCATGCCAATTCATTCATTACCAGGACAGGAAAAAAAAAAGAAAGGAAAATCATATTAATTAAGGCTAAGCAAGTATCCCATATCCATAGTTTGAAAGATTAAAAGAAGGCATATTGATTAGATATTGATATTTGATTCGGATGGGGAAGGGTGGCATTCCTAAAAGAGCCCTTGAAGACAAGATCAGAGGGGGGGAGGGCAGACTCAGAGTGAGATGTATGGATCGCTATAGTATCGAGGCTACTATACCTATCCGCCTGGGTAGCGGTTCCTAGGAAGCCAAGGCCCGTCCCGGGCTGTAGCGCCAACTAGTAGATATTGATTATAAATATCTTGGAGTGAAGTATCAGCTGTGGATATCATTAACTTTTATTTAGGAATTTTATATCCCTCTCCCGATGTTGCATAAATCAGCGAAATTTAAACTTACTTTTTTACCATTATTTTGGAGACTACGATATAATATGTATAATTCCGAAACGTAATCCATTTATTTGTCGTTCACTTTTACTGAAATTCAATTTCTTAAAACATGCTTGGTAATAATATTAAAAAAAATATTTAAGCAGCTTACCTCTACCGAACTCTACCAAATCGATAGACCCCAAGTATGTTTACTCCTAATTTTATCATTGATTACTCTTCTTCGTAAGTCTTCCAGTTCGTTGATTCTACCTTGGATCTTTCAATTTCCGGTACTGGTATCTTCTCTGCTATTTCATATTACTCAATCTGCACATATTTTACAGTTCCGGTGTACAAAAAAACACTCCTTGTAGTTGTATTTATTCTTTAACAGTTATTACAACATTCTTTTTGTAGAAATGTTTCAGGTTCAGTGTAGTTCGGTAAATAATATAGATGCATTTCGGATAGTTCAGGCCTCACAGATTTTTCGCTTCTTACTTTTGTTTAAAAATGTATTTGATAAAACTCCGAAATATTTAGTTCTTTTCTATGAGCTAGAATATACAGAACACTGAGAATGTGTCAGAGTATATTAGCAATTCTTTTCTAATAAATGCTTAATATATATTTATATAATTTATTAAGTATATAAGAAAATGTTTTGTATTTCTTTTGTATTGTATACAAAAAAACAAAACAGTTCCTAGCGAATGGACAGAGGGTTATAAAACTCTCACAGTAACGAGTAGCTTGAGTAGACTGAAAAGGTCATCAGAGGGAGAAAATTATTGCGAACAGTAAATTCCGTTCTGTGGAATAAGGATGTTCAGCTCAGTAAAAAAAAGAGGCCATTCCACGCATTCGTCGAAAGCACCACTATATGCTCCAGAAACATGGACTGTTCCACCTGGCTCAGCAAGAAAACTTGTCTCAATGAAAATGGATTTCTGGAGACGTAGATATGGGGTATCTAGATTACAAGACATCCCAAACTATGTAATCAGGGAAAAGGTCGAGGAACCCCTTAACATCCTTCATTCCATTGGGACCAAAAAGCTAAAGACGAACATGCTATAAGAATGCCGGGCGACCGATGGCCGAAAAGAGTTCTCTGCCATGCACCACAGGGAAGCTATGGAAGGGTCTGACAGTGGAAGATTATGGGGACAGAGTGAAATGGCGGCTAGGACTATTAGGATGCGATATATAACGTTTAAGTTGTAATAAAGTCGTATACAAATATAAATATATATAAAACCTCAAATCCTACATCCCCCTAAAGACTATCGCCCAATTTCTATTTTATCTAACCTTTCCAAACCTTTAGAAAGAATAGTCTAGTCACAATTGTCTAACTTCCTCGAAAAATCCAAACTTCTTGATCCTCTTCAATCTGGTTTTCGACCCGGCTTTTCCACTCAATCCGCTCTACTCAAAATCACTAGCGGCATACATACCGCCATTGACGAAAAGAAACTGACAATACTAATACTTCTGGACTTCTCAAAGCTTTTGACTCTCTTGATCACTCTATTCTCTTTTCCAAACTACGGTCTTTATCCTTTTCCAATAGCTCTATTCATTGGTTTAAATCATTTCTCTCTAATAGGACTCAAGCCGTCACCATCCCTAACCATCCTCTATCTTCCTTCCTTGCCCTTTCGGCAGGTGTAACCCAGGGTTCCAGCATATCTCCGATCCTTTTTAATTCCTATATCAATGATCTTCCCAATTCCATCCATCACTGCTCCCATCACTTATACGCTGATGATTTCCAGATCTACTTATCCTTCTCTCCCTCCGAGTCTCATGTAGCATTTGCCAATATTCAGGCAGACCTGGATAGAATCTGTGCCTGGGCAACCCTGAATAAAAAAAACTACGAAAACTTAGGCGATTGTTATAGGTTCCAATTCCCTCCTCAGATCCCATACTACATTTCCGAGTCTAACCCTAAATGATCAGCCAATCACCTTCACTTCTTCTGTCAAAAACCTCGGTATTACCATTGACCATACCCTTTCCTGGAAACCCCATATTGCCCAAATCTCCCGAAGAACAATAAGTACACTCAATTTTTTCCATCGCTCCCGCCATTTTCTTCCACTATCCACCCGTAAGCTCCTTGTATCGTCACTTATTTTCCCCCACTTTGACTACTGCTGCGGGGTATATGGTGGCCTCTCGACTGTGCTCGAGGACAGGCTAAAGCGAATTATGAATACATTTTTAAGATTTGTCCTTGGCACACCGAAGAGGGCTCATGTGACCCATTTATACAGTGAGTTAAAGTGGCTCCTTCCCTCAAACCGCAGACAATATTTCCTTGGATCATTCCTTTACCAAACTGTCAACTCCCAGCTACCTCCCTATATCCACAAACTTCTGCAATTTAAATCGTCCGTCAGCTCGCTCCAAACAAGATCGCGCCATTCTGACCTTTATATTCCTGCCCACAGAACAACAAGTTTTGAACATTCCTTTCTTGTCCGCTCTACTACTCTCTGGAATTCCCTACCTACTCAAATCCGCCATGCTTCTTCCCTACCATCATTCAAGTCCCAGCTGTTCGAGTACCTATTGTCATCTCAAACAGACGCTCCACAAGCCTGAGTTTCCAAATCAAATATCTATTCAAAAAGAAAATTTATTATTTATTGTTCATGATTCTGTATCGATCATTTATTATGAATCAGTTTCAATGTTAAGTTTTTTTCAACATATCAGAAGTTATTCATTTATTTTACTCTTTTAGTTATTTTACTTTTTTGTTTTATTGTATCCTACTTTTCTTCTTAAAGCTTTGTAAATAAAATTATAATCCTTTGGTCTTGTGGCCAGACACATTGTATTAATTGTACATATCATATTGTTCTTAAGGGACCCAGTCCTAGAATAAAAATTATTTTTCTATTCTATTCTATTCTATATATATGTAAATTATAATCATAATTTAGTTGTTGATAGTGTTGCCATTTATCATAGTGACAAAGTGTGATCACATGTGTTTTTAAACATTGGGTAGGTTACATGTGATCTCTGACGGTTAGCATCTAGATAGAGTAGAAAGGGACTTTTTATTCAATTCTACTATTTTAGGTAAGTTGTTTATATGTTCATTCTGTTTGTATGTATCTACTTTTGTATATTGTTATTAATAATAAACTACTATTTTAGAATCGTCTAAAGTCTACTTTCTTTAAGAATTACAAATTGAATAAAAGTCTACTCAACTATGGCTTCAAGTAAGAAACTTCATGTCCATATTGTCAAGAGAGGAGAAGCAAAGTATGAGTTAACTGCTCTGTCTGTGGACAAGGTTGTATGGTACAGTTTACCAGAGCAGTTAAAGGATTTGGACTTGCACAAAGAACTATTAGCAAGTAAAACAATTGTGAGTATGAAAAATTCTATCACTAAATTAGGAGGTTATAGAAAAGTTGCTATTGCTTTTAAACCGGAATTGAAAAAAAAATATTTAGATGAAGATGATAACTTCAGAATTAGTGATCACTATTTAGAAGAATATAATGTAGATGAAGCTAGTGCTATGGATATTGCATTAGGGGAAACAAAAACAGCCAACGAGGTTTTTTTGATCAAACGTATTAAGGAATTAGAGGACCGTATTTCAACTACTTATGCAGTAACTTTGAGTGAAATAGAACACAAATTTCTTTTAAGCAAGTTTAATGGAAAGCAAGAAGCTTTAAATTGGATAACCTCTTTTGAGAAGGAATGTATCAGATTTAAGATATTTGATGGTTCCACCAGGGTAGAAGCTTTAAAGTTGTTTATGGATGGTAATGCAAAAGAAAATAATATTACATAATCTGTTGAAGAAAGACGGAAAATTTATATGGTCTGATAAATGTGAATCGTGTTTTCAAGAATTAAAGTTATATCTATGTACAGCACCAGTCTTAGCAATCTATGACCATGAAAAAGATATAGTTATCGAAGTTGATGCAAGCCGTACGGGTCTGGGTGCAGTTCTGAAGCAGCCACAAGCAGATGGTATCCTACATCCGGTTGGTTATTTTTCTAAGAAATTGACCTCTGGTCAAATGAAGAAAGAGATAATGTATTTGGAATGCCTAGCAATAAAAGAAGCAATTGTTTATTGGCAACATTATCTCATTGGTAAGGCTTTTACTGTGACATCGGATCATAAACCGCTTATAAATTTAAAATGTAAATCCCGAACAGATGAGGCGTTGGGTGATTTGATGTTGTATCTGTCTCAGTACAACTTCAAAGTCATTTATAAAGAAGGCAAGGACAATATAGAAGCTGATGCGTTATCCAGAAACCCAGTTCTAGAAAGCTTTGAAGATGAAAATGACTGTTTGAAGGTGATTAACATGATTCAAATCGATGACATCATAAATGATCAAGAAACAATTAAAGATGAAATTGCAGCTTCGAAGAAGGTTTTTAAAGATGACAAAATTAGCTTTAAGATGCTAAACAATAGGAAACGAATATATGTGTCAATGGGATTAGGACTCAACTTGATTGACAAAATTCACAAATTTTACGGGCATATTGGCACCAGCCAAATAGCTGAAAAATTGAGACCCTTCTATTATTTTAAAGACATGGATAAACTTATAAATCAGTTTTGTAGAGCTTGTGAGATCTGTGCTAAAAATAAATCTAGATCGGGAAGACCAATCGGACTCCTTTCTCAGTTAGGTCCAGCAGAATATCCCTATCATATCATGTCCATCGACACAATAGGTGGTTTTGCTAGAAATAACTCAACAAAGAAATACCTTCACTTACTGGTAGACCATTTTTCTAGGTATGCCTGGATCCGTACTTCCAATGGGCAAAGTGTTACTGATTTCATCAAACTGATCAACCCAGTGGCAGAAGGAAACAAAATAAAAATGTTGCTAGTTGATCAATATGGGGCGTTCAATGCAAGGAAGTTCAGAACATACCTACAAAACAAGAGAATTGATCTGCTCTATACAGCAGTAGACAACCCACAATCCAATGGACTGAATGAACGGTTAAATCAAACATTGGTAAACAGAATCCGTTGTCGAATAAATGAGACTGATGATGAGGTGTCTTGGACCACTGTGGCTGAGTCTTGTGTCAAGGAGTACAACAACACACCTCACGGAACGACTAAATTTTCACCCGCTTATCTGTTATATGGAATGACATCCGAAATAGTTCCTGAAGAATTGAAACGTGAAACTGATTTGAGTGCAGATCGTCAGAAAGCATTTGAAAATTCAAGAATAAGTTTTGAAAGAAATAAGAAGCGGGTAGATCAAACGAGGAAGGAACATGAATTTCAGGAAGGAGATTTGGTGTACGTTTCGAATGGCAATAGATTGAATAGAGATAAGTTGGATGAAGTTAGGAAAGGACCTTTTATCATAAAACGTAGGGTTTCATCATCTATTTATGAAGTTGACTGCAATACGAGACATAGGGCAGCAAATTTCTTCCACAGCTCTAAGCTGGTACCATACTCTTTTCCTGCGGAAAAAGAGTCTTCGACCAACGGAGGTGTAAATTATAATCATAATTTAGTTGTAGATAGTGTTGCCATTTATCATAGTGACAAAGTGTGATCACATGTGTTTTTAAACATTGGGTAGGTTACATGTGATCTCTGACGGTTAGCATCTAGATAGAGTAGAAAGGGACTTTTTATTCAATTCTACTATTTTAGGTAAGTTGTTTATATGTTCATTCTGTTTGTATGTATCTACTTTTGTATATTGTTATTAATAATAAACTACTATTTTAGAATCGTCTAAAGTCTACTTTCTTTAAGAATTACATATATATATATATATATATATATATATATATATATATATATATATATATATTGTAACCGGTCGCGGTTGTCGGCACCGGTTGGCAGAACCTGCTCCATTGTAACCTTACCTCTTGTTCCCTATGTTACCTTATAACTTAACTGTATCTCCTTATCTTTTTCTTTTAATTTTCCTTTATGTAAAACTTCCTTTTATTTTGTCTTATGTTCATTTCTTTGTTTGTAGCTCATTACCTTTTGTATATACCGATTGTATATATTTTAATATTGTACATAAATTGTTGCATGGTAGTAATTGCATTTATTTTTATTTTGTAGATAGAAAATAAATTATATTAGAAGTATTTTAATAGTTGCATTGCATGCCAGAACAGACTAACCCAGCCCTTCTCGCTGAGCTTAGCTGGAAAAGCAAATTACTTTTTTATGACAGGGTATGTACCAAATTTTATTTTTCCTTATTTTGCACCAAAGTGGATAAAGCTACCTGTATCTGGCCTAACCAGCCTGGCGCCCTTCTAATTAACTTTGAAGTGGAATATCCTGGTCATAAAATAATTGGCGACCAACTTATGGGCCTGGTAATGCTAATGCAATACCTTTTGTCAAGTAATTTCTTTCTAATTTTTATCTTATATTATAATTATTACCGTTAGTGGTTATTTAGTTTAATTTAGTTTGGTTATTTAATGAAATAGAAGCAGTTTTACCGAGTTTAGAAACAATTTGGTTCATTAATATGCATGTATATATTCATTTTAAGTGATAAGTATTTTATTTTGTTTAAGCAATTGCTAATATCTCTTTCTAACAAGGATATACCTTTTCTTAAATTTAAATTTGATTATTATTTGTTTAAAATTAAGTGATTGGAGATCATTGTCTTAATAACAGCAAGTAAGGTTATAATTTTGTTTTGTTAGTTTCACTTTGTGTTTTATTAGCTTAATGTTGATTAGTTTTATTGATTAGAGTATATAATTATGTTTTATTGTATTAAGATTAATATGCTTCCTATGGTGGAGATACATTTTTAGTTTATTGGAACTTGTAAATAACTTACTGGTTAGTTAAGGTTATAATACCCAGATAGAGAACAACTAAAGTCACTTTTCCTTTACTTATTTAATTAAATCACAGTTATTATTCATAGTCTGCATTACCTTTTTATTAATTTGCTTGTGTTTTTTAATATATCTATGAGTGAGCCAACAAATGAAACAATAGATCCCTCACTATCACTAAAGCCCAAACTTAACTGGATCTATCAATATAAAAAGGAAGAGTTGATAGAACTTTTACAATCATTTAAATTACCAACTGAGGGCACAGTTGAATTGTTAAGACAACGTTTAAAAGACTATTTCATAAAATATCCTAACTTGTGGACTGTGTCTTCTCAAACTGCTATAACAGTCGATATGCCTTTTGATAAACAAAGCTCAGTGTTACCAGGGGCTTCAGCGTCTCCCAAAAATATTCTTCGTTTAACTTTTCTTTCTTATCTCATAACTCTTTTCCTCAGTTTGATGTTAAATTTTGTAGTAGATCGAATTCAATTAGCGCAGAAGACTTTATACTAAGAATTAATGATAGGAAAAAAGCATGGAAAATCGATGATTGGGATATGCTGAACTATCTCCCGAAGCTATTGGAGGGGACACCATTAAATTGGTACCGACTTGAGAGGGACTCCTGGAACACCTGGGATGAATTTGAATCTTCGTTCCGAAAAACCTTCTTTCCTTACGATTATCAGGAAAAACTTAATAAGGAAATTGATAGGCGAACTCAGGGGGAAGATGAGAATATTTTTGATTTCATAATTTGCCTTAAAACACTTTTTAAAAGAAAAGAACACCCTCTTTCGGATGCTGAACAGGTAAGGATCGCATATAATAATATGCTGCCTAAATATCAGCTGTACATTAGGCTTTCGGAAATTTCATCTTTATCGAAATTAATTGAAGCGGGCCAAGTCTTTGAAAGGATACAAGACCGTTCGAAAACGTTTCGTCCACCTCCAACTAAAGATAAATGCCTCGTTCCAGAAGCAGCCTATGTACCGTTAGATAAACATTTTGGTAAGTCCAGTTTGAAATCTGTATCCTCAGTTGAATCTTCCAAGAAGATGGAAAAGGAGAAACCCAAACCTTCTAAAGAGGACAAGAATACAACTTTATCGACTGCCGCAGGAAGCCAGAAAAGGGGTTCCGAAAATAAGGATAGCTCTCATATTTGCTGGAATTGTCTAGATGTAGGCCATCGCTATCCAGAATGTAAAAAGGAAAGAACTGCCTTATTTTGCTATCGTTGCGGTAAGAGAGGTGTGACTTGCCGTAAATGTCCTTCATGCAAAAGGTCGGAAAACTAGTAAGTGGTCAGATTGGTGGAGTCTCGCCTGACCATGTTACTAAGTTAAATGACTCCGGAATGTCTTATTTAGAACTAAAGGAATCGACTACCGACTCTGTTTCAACAGTTAACAATCCCTATTTTGTAAATTTATTTTCAGACGATATCGTTGCACCTGCTCTTGTTGATACTGGAGCAACACATTCTTACATTGGATCAGAGGGACTTACATTGTTAAAGACTTCCCAACTATCCTTCTTAGAGATCAAACCTTACCGAGTAACTTTAGCTAATGGTATAGAAGAAGAAGTCCGTACTGCTGCTGCCTTCTCTGCCAGCATTGAGGACCATAAATTTGATATTTTCCTTGCCGTACTACCAACGCTATCTGTACCATGTTTGTTAGGGTTGGATACCCTAAAGAAATTTGGGATAATTATTGATATTTCTTGCGGTATATGGTTGTTTAAGGATAAGCCTGACACCAGGTATACCTTTTCTTCGAATTCTTCAAAACCTTTCGTGAATGAGATAGGTATTAAGAAGTTGACTCCAGTGGAAGCCACCGAGTTGGAAGAACTTTTGGAGGTACGAGTTCAAGCTGACAAGTGCGCCAAAGGGATGACAACTCTAACCGAACACATCATTGATCTGGGCGACCACAAACCTATTAAACAAAGGGCTTATCCAGTGTCTCCAGCGCTTCAGGAAGCTATCAACGAAGAAGTTGACAGGATGTTGGAAGAGGATATAATTGAACCATCGCATAGCCCGTGGTCCAGTCCCACCATAGTAATGGTTAGAAAACCAAGTGGGAAATATCGATTCTGCGTTGACTTTCGCAAGGTCAACTCTGTGACGAAAAAGGATGTGTATCCTTTACCAAATATGACCTGCCTACTTGATCAACTACGCTCCTGCCGTTATTTATCGAAAATTGATTTGGCGCAAGCGTATCACCAAATTCCGCTGGCACCGGAGAGTAGAGAGATCACTGCGTTCATTGTATTAGGTAGAGGACTATTTCACTTTAAGAGACTACCTTATGGATTGTGTGGCGCTCCTGCCACCTTTCAACGACTCCTGGATAAAATAATCACTCCCGATATGGCTCCAGCTTGCTTTGCCTATTTAGACGATATAGTCATAGCAACAAATACCTTTAATGATCATCTCCATTATCTGAAACTTGTCTTCAAGAAGCTTCAAGAGGCTGGTTTAAAAATTAATTTTGAAAAATGTATGTTCGGATGTTCCGAAATTAAATATCTTGGATTCATTGTAAATGAACAAGGTCTTCAGGTGGATCCGGACAAGGTTGAACCGTTAATAAAGTTTCCTTCGCCACAAAATGTTAAGGAGCTGAGAAGGTTTATAGGTATGGCCGGTTGGTATCGTCGCTTTGTGGCTAATTTTGCCGACTGTGTAAAGCCCTTAACGCAACTCTTGAAGAAAGGACAAAGATGGATATGGACCGAAGTTCAAGAAGAAGCTTTCAGAACTATTAAATCTCTACTCACTTCTTCACCAATTTTAGCTAGGCCTGACTTTTCTAGTACATTTCTCTTACAAACGGATGCTAGTTCAGTAGGCTTAGGTGCTGTACTAACGCAAAGGATTCAAGATCATGAAAAAGTTATATCTTACGCTAGTAGAGCGCTTCAAGGTCCTGAATTAAATTATAGTGTTACCGAAAAGGAATGTCTTGCCGTCCTCTGGGCCATCAGGAAGTTTCGGCCTTATATTGAGGGATACCATTTTAAGGTAATAACGGACCACGCTAGCCTTAAATGGTTGAATAATTTGAGAAATCCTTCAGGACGACTCGCTAGATGGGCCTTGGAACTTCAAGGTTACGATTACGAAGTAATATATCGTAAGGGATCCGCTCATTCATTACCGGATTTCTTTTCTCGTTTACCGCCTGTCTGCATGGAGAATAGTGAGCAGAACATCATCAACTCACTTTGCACCCTCAGCCCTCCATGGGATACTAACAGTACCGATGAGTGGTAAAAACAGAAATGTAGAAATATTATTGAGCGGCCTCAGGACCACCCAGATTGGAAGGTTCGAGACGGCTATTTATATCGACACATCATGGAAGATGTTGAATTAACGTTAGAAGATGACTCGATATCTTGGAAACTGGTGCTTCCCGAAGAACAACAACTGGAGGTGTTGCACGAGAATCACAACCGTCCCGAAGCTGGACATTTAGGGATCGAAAAGACGCAAGAAAGAATTGCTCGACTTTACTATTGGCCTGGAATGACTCGTGCCATTTCAAATTATGTAAGAAGATGTAAGGTGTCAACTAGCTAAGCCTGAACAGCGTCTTAGCGTAGGTAAAATGAATCTCAGAAAATTCACTAAGCCTTGGGACACTGTTGCCGCAGACATCCAGGGACCATTTCCCAGGTCATCGAATGGGTTTTGCTATCTTCTCGTTTTCCTGGATACCTTTACGAAATGGACTGAAATCATCCCTCTTCGGACAGCTACCGCCAAAACAGTCTCTAAAAACTTTCGTCAATTTATTATCTTTAAATGGGGTACGCCTCGAATACTTCACTCGGACAACGGCACCCCGTTTGTGAATAAAATTATGGAAGACCTTGCCAAGAGCTTTGGTATAACTCTTAGTAAAACTCCGCCGTATTGGCCTCAAGCAAATCCAGTTGAAAGGACTAACCGTGTAATCAAGACAATGATTGCTTCTTTTGTCGGAGATAATCACAAAACTTGGGACTTATATCTTCCCGAATTCAACTTTGCACTAAACACGTCATGGCACGCTTCCTTAGGATGCACACCAGCGTATTTGAATTTCGGTAGGGAATTAGTAGCTCCTAACACTCAATTTGGTAATGCAGGCTCAGATAGTTTAATCCCTCTTACCGTCTCTACCTGGACTGCGCATTTGCATAAATTAAATTAACTCAAATTACTTGTTGAGAAAAATTTATGTACTTCTAGTTTTAAGCAAGCTCGGTATTATAATTTGCGCAAGAGGGATAACAAATTTAAAGTAGGTGACTTAGTCCTTAGAAAGGCTCATCACTTATCATCAGGAGCGGAGGGCTTTGCGGCTAAGCTGGCCCCAAAGTTCGAAGGACCTTACAAGATCCGGAGGAAGACGTCGGCCAACACCTTTCAGTTGGAGGATGAAGATGGCAATGACGTGGGCAGCGCACACGCCGGACAGCTGAAGCCGTTCCAAAGATAAATTCAGCGTAAGGTTTCACGCTTCCTTAAAGGAAGGGAGGTGTAACCGGTCGCGGTTGTCGGCACCGGTTGGCAGAACCTGCTCCATTGTAACCTTACCTCTTGTTCTCTATGTTACCTTATAACTTAACTGTATCTCCTTATCTTTTTCTTTTAATTTTCCTTTATGTAAAACTTCCTTTTATTTTGTCTTATGTTCATTTGTTGTTTGTAGCTCATTACCTTTTGTATATACCGATTGTATATATTTTAATATTGTACATAAATTGTTGCATGGTAGTAATTGCATTTATTTTTATTTTGTAGATAGAAAATAAATTATATTAGAAGTATTTTAATAGTTGCATTGCATGCCAGAACAGACTAACCCAGCCCTTCTCGCTGAGCTTAGCTGGAAAAGCAAATTACTTTTTTATGACAGGGTATGTACCAAATTTTATTTTTCCTTATTTTACACCAAAAGTGGATAAAGCTACCTGTATCTGGCCTAACCAGCCTGGCGCCCTTCTAATTAACTTTGAAGTGGAATATCCTGGTCATAATATATATATATATATATATATTATATATATATATATATAAAATATATATTATATATATATTTATATATATAAAAGATATTTGATAAATGCTTGTAAAAGAGAATATTTCCTTTTCGCTTTGAATTTATAAAAAAAACAAAAACAGTTATGATTTTGCTAGAAAGAATGCTTATAGAAGTAATTACAATTTTTTCGGCACCATTTTATGTAGAGATAAGTTTTTGGCTAGAAAAAGGTGGGATTAAGTTAATTTTTATTCACGATTTTTTGTACTGTTCCCCTCATTAAAAATTTAAGCTTTCACACTTTTCACCCTGGTGAGTTTTCAGCCACCTTGAAAAAACCGTTAATAAAAAGCACTTTTTTCCTTCTAAAACTCTTTCTAAACTTTTTAGAGCAAACTTTATCGTCAGCAATTTTAAATAACAACAAATTTCCTACACGTTTGGTATGTAACATGTTGGAAATTCCTACTGGAAGACCTACTCCTACAGACACGTCGCCGTCAAATTGGCTAAATTGTTAAAAAAATCATTGTTGTTTTCGCTTCAATACCTATTTTGTTGTGTAGTTTATTAAAAAAAATAGATAAGAAACAATCTTTTAGAGCACTAAGTTTCTAACAAATTAGATGTATACAATTTTTAATTACTTCAACTATAAATCAAGAAATATTGAAATAACACTTTTACTGAAAGTGCTCTGTTAATAAAAAATAAATTACTCCATTTTAATTAGATCTTCCAAATGTAATATTATCTCTAAACCATTATTGTGTATATTATAGGCAAAGGAAAGCGTTTTCGCAACTAATAAGAACAAATTTCTAATATATTACTTTTATTTTAATTTAAAAAAAAAGATATATATATTGGGGAAGAAGATGTCTGGAGCGAATCATTCCTAATCATTCTTTATCATCCTTCCTCGCCCTTTCGGCAGGTGTGGCCCAGGGTTCCAGCATCTCCCCTCTCCGTTCACTGCTATCACCACTTCTATGCCGACGATTTCCAAAATTATTTATCCTTCCCTCCTTCCGAATTATCATCTGCGTTTGCCGCTATCCAGGAAGACCTAGATAGAATCTGTGCCTGGGCAAACTTTAATAAGCTAAGCTTAAACGCCATGAAAACTCAGGCTATTATGATTGGTTCCAGTTCCCTCCTAAGATCGAACCCCACATTTCCAACCTTATTCATAAATGATCATCTCATTGCTTTCAGTCCCTCTGTCAAAAACCTAGAAATTATTATTGACCAATCCCTATCCTGGAAACTCCATATTTCTCGAAAAGCCATAAGCACCCTAAAGTTTTGCCATCGCTCCAGTCACCTTCTTCCCCAATCAACGCGTAAAATCCTTGCCCTTGTCCGGTGTACGGTGGCCCCAGTATGGTACTTGAGAACAGAGTGAAGCGTATTATGAAGATTTGTTTTTGGTACCTCGAGACGGTCTCACGTGACTCACCTCTACACCGAGAAGTGGCTCCTCCCCTCCATACACAGACAATACTTCCTTGGGTCATTTCTATACCAAACGATAAAATTCCAGCATCCTTCCTTTATCCACAGTCTTCATCAACTTAAATCCTCAGTCCACTTGCTTGGAACAAGATCGCGCCACTCCGACTTTTATATCCCATCCCACAGAACTAAAGCCTTTGATCGATCCTTTCTTACCCGTTCCACTGCATTCTGAAATTCCATTCCTTCCTATATACGTCATGCTTCTTCCTTATCCACATTTAAATATCTCCTTTTCCAGCATCAATTATCCATCACAGACGCTTTTTGTTCATAAATCTGATTCGTGATGATAAAATTTAATCATCATAATGACCAAATACTTACTTTATTTTTCTTCTGTTTTTTTGTTTTTTTTACAAAATTAGTTGTTTTTATTTTCTCATTCTATTGTACTTATTATCATTATTATTATGATTATTACTTTGTGATTTGTGTAAGTATGTGTGTGTTTTTTTTTGTGTGTGTGTGTGTGTGTGTGTGGGTATGCGTGTATATATTTTTTTTTTTGTTAATCTACTTTACCTATGTAAATAATTAAATCTATTTAATGTATTCTGGCCAGAAGTGCTATTTTTATTTGTAATATCTATGTAATTCTTGAGGGACTATGTCCCAGAATAAAGTTCATTTTCTATTCTATTCTATACTATATATATATATATATATATATATATATATATATATATATATATATATATATGTTATTTATTTTTTATTTGTTTAATAAGACTCCCTTTTTATCTTATGATAAATGAGGGGAAGAAACGCCTTTCTCTGAGATTAGCGAATCAGATCGCGACGCCAGAAACACCACAGGAACAACACTGGGTCCGGCGGTGATCCGCCACAAAAAAAAATTGCTGTCCAGAAAAAAAATCTCTCCCGGTACAAGCTCAATCGAGACTAATTAGATGGTCAATTATATTGTCAGCTTACAAATATACCATGGTTGTCAAAAAGGGAAAACATATTCCTCAGGCAGTCCCGTCTTCCAAGCCAAATCCAGTGCCCGATTTTTATTTTTATTATTTATATTTCATATACCACGGTCGCGGAGCATACCAAAACGGATAAAGTTTTAAGGAAGGTGTATATCGTGTGTCGAGTCTAACTGGAAAATAAAATGGATGAGTCAGTTAAATCCTACATTGCAGTTCGTAATCATTTGTCAGTTAATCAAGGTTGTCTTATGTTTGGATATAGAGTCGTTATCCTATCATCATTAATAAATAATGTTTTAAAGATAATTCATGAATCTCATATTGTAACAGTAAGATCCAAAATGCTCGCTAGGTCGTATGTATATTGGAAAAATATGGATCAAGACATTGAACGCTCAGTATAATTTAATATTTATTGAGATATATTACAATTTGTTTCTAAATGAACTCCAATCCAAAACTGATCCAACTGAAATCCAAACTGATGTCAAGGAAAATTTCGAAATTTGGCTAGGATGCGTTATAGTAGGAGCTTTTCGAAAATTTTCGAGAGAAGCGGAAGTAGGCTAATAGATCTGTAAGATGACGTGCTTGTATTGGGTTTTGTCACATGAAATGTCCGTTTTCAAGGTAAAGGATTTTAATTAAAAATACGATATGAAAACAAGATAATTTTATTCGAAGTATTTACCTTCCTTTTCTACACATTTTTCCCAACGTGTCACCAACTTTTTTATCCCCGAACTGAAAAACTCTGAGCTTTGAAGTGAAACAAAACATGAAAACGCACTTTTCACTTGATCATAATTTTCAATAAGTTTCTCTTTTACGAAGTTGTCTAAATTCCTGAACAGGTGGTAATCTGTTGGAGACAAGTCGGGAGAATATCGTATCGGGTGTGTGCGGAAGAACTTCGTAGCCCAGTTCTTTCAATTTTTGTACGGTATGTTTCGAAACATGAGGTCTTGCTGCCGCTCAGTGAGATCATGAGGTACCCATGTATCGAGATTTTTTACTTTCCCAATACACTTATACAATAACATTACCCTAATAAACGGTAGATGCACTTGTATTTAGTTGTGCTGAGAGTCCTTTAACTCCTTTAAACCGTTTGGTAGAGGTTACCTTCCACTGTATGTTTGAGGACATCGTTGTCTATTACGGACGGACAACCGTTGTCTTCCTCGGGGCAATTTTTCCAAGTCGGTATCCCCAGCTGAAAACTTAGCAAACCAACGGCAAACCAATCATTAACACTCCCTTCCCCATACGCCTTGCAAATATTTCTAGCGGCCTCAGATTAGAATTTGAATTTCGACCATGACTAGACCTTAACCACCCTGTTTTGCGCCATCAACCTAACCTGAACCACCGGACCACGCCCCCTTTTAGTCACGTGACCCTTTATCAACCTAACCTAAACAACTAGGCCACGCCCCTTCTTTGGCCACGTTGCCACTTTTTGAGGGTATTTAGTCTTTATAAAGCATGATTCTACCTGGCCGCCATTTTTGTTTTTTAAAAAACATGAGTATACTTGGACGCCATTTTGTGTTTATAGAGCATGAGTCTACCTGACCACCATTTTGTTTTGTTGAGAATGATTCTTCCCGACCACTATTTTGCCTTTATGACGTCACAATGTACAAGGCATGAGTCTACCCAGCCTAATTTTTTTTTTTTTTTTTTTTTTTTATGGTACATGAGTGTACCCGGACGCCATTTTGCGTTTATAGAATATGAGTCTACCCGGCCGTCATTTATTTTTGTAGAGCATGATTCTCCCCGGCTACTATTTTGTCTTTATGACATCACAATTTAAATAATTTAAACGGTTTTGAACATGTTCGAGCATGCAGCTACAGGTCGGATCATGTAGAAACAGGTTTGTGCAAGTACAAACAGGTTTGAATCAGTTTTAAGCATGCAGGTAAGTGAAACGTAAACATGGACTTTGAACCTTCTTAATCTCTTTAATATACCTATTGTAAAAGTGCTTTTTAATCCTATACAGCTTTGAACTTTGATCTCTTTAATCCTACTATGTAAATAGCGATAAAAGGTTCCTTAAGCACAAACGTAAAAATGGACTTTGAATCTTCTTAATGGCATTAATATAAATATCGTAATAGTGCTCTTAATCCTGTACAGATTTGAACTTTGATCCCTTTAATCCTACTATTTATATAGCGAGTAGGGTTCCTTAAGCTCTGAGACTTTGAACTATTATCCGCCTATGTATAACGATTTTTAATCCTATACAGGTTTGAACTTTGATCTCTTTAATCCTACTATTTAAATAGTGATATAGGGTTCCTTAAGCTCTGAGTTTTTGAACCATTGTCGTCTTAAGCATAAATATAATTCGGATCTTGTTCGTTTTATCTCTTAACCATAAATAAACAGTAAATCCCAAATGATTTAATCGTAAGCAAGATCAATTTAAGACGTAAATATTAACTTTGTACTGATAATTGCTTAAAGTATAAATATATACAATAAAATCAAACGTGTACCTACTTCGGTCGGCGAAATTAATTTTTTATATATTTTTTCAACATTTTTAATTGTTTTCTTATCTTCTTAGACCATTTTTTACCTTTTCTAAGCATTATTTAAATATCATTAACAATTCTGCTCTGGAGTTTCACCCTTGCGATGTTTTCGGGAATGTTCGGTTAATTTCTTCGTTGGACCATCATTGTTTGGACCTAATTCTTCGAAAGAAATAAACAATGATATCATGTTAATTCTATCGAAAAAAACAACTTACTAGTGTTATTCCTGGTATCTCTTGCTAAAGTATAATAAATATTATAGTCTTGAATAATGAAATACTTCATCGTAATTATTTCGTATTACACGAGTTTATCACATTATTAAGTAATCAAAGTTTTGCTCTTGTATGCCCTCTTGAGAGGTATTGTGATTCCGTATACATAGACATTTCTGACTCAGAGGACGGCAGAATCCAGAGAAGTCTCAACACCGCGATTCATTTTCGATGCTAAAAGGGATGAGTTTATAACACCATATATGAAAGAATTAGGCTGGCTTCGTGCCGAAGAATATCGCCGTATCAATTATATGTACCTAGCACGTAATGTTCTTGATTCAGGGGTCACTGAAGCACTAAGAAGCGAATTTATCGAGGTACGGAGCGAGAGGATGCAGGGCGTATTTCCAATTGCCTGCATGCAGAACCGAGGCCTTGAGGAATGATTTCCACATTCTTCTTCGTCATCCATCTTTGGAGGACATTACTTTATGATCATGTCGCATTTCATGTAAAGAAAATAATTAAATAATAACCAGTTGTGGGGAAAAAAACAATAACAGTTAAGCAAGACCAACCTTGCCGAGCTATTGGCAATTAGCTTATATAAAGAGGTGACTCATACTAGAGGTACAAAAATTATAATATACCCAACATAGAATGGGGTTCCACAAGGCGGTGCTCTCTCACCAAATCTCTTTCTCATTTATATAAATGACATCAAAGAAGAAATGCCTAAGAACATAAAACTATCAGTTTACGCAGACGATATAGCAATCTGGTGTAAATCCACGTCAATAATAGCTGCCAGATATAGGAACTGGATGCCCACTTTTCATGGACAGAAAAATGTGCTCTGAAATTAAATACTAATAAGACCCATTATACAATATTCAGTTTGTCAACAAGTATTCCGGACACTCTTAATTTGAAAATAGGGAACCAGAACCTCACAAAGGATGACCTCCCAGTCTACCTAGGAGTCAAATTTGACAAGAGACTGAATTGGAAGAGTTAAATAGACAGGTTTGTTGTTAAGGCAGTGAACCGTACAGCACTAATGAGGAAACTAGCAGGGTCAAATTGGGGGGCTCATCATTTCACTCTCAAAATCCTTTACACCGGATACAAAAAACGTACAATAGAGTACGGTATTACAAGTTGGGGAATGGCAGCTCTCTCAAATTTTCTAAAAATTGCAGTCGTCCAGAACCAAGGGCTCAGAATTATTGCTGGAGGTTTTAAGTCTACACCAATTAAGGCAATGGAAACTGTTACTGGCTTACCCAGAATGAAAGATATTAAATAATAAAGGAGAGATATTAAATTCCTAAATTTAAGAGTGAAAGCTGGTTGTATTCCAAATCACCCTCTAAAAGAGAGAGGTGGAAAGAGGAATAACACTCGCATAAAGCGCCAAAGTCCTCTGAACAAAACCACTCAACTAATAGATGAGCAGCCCCAAGTTAATCTAAAAGCAGAAGCCGTGAAGCTTGCTAAGGATTTTCCACCTTTGACACAACGGATCAGGCCAAATCACTAAGATCCCAGACATAACAAAGAAAAGTAATATAAGCACTCAGGAAGGAAAAACCTGCACTCTAGAACACATTAACGTGTCCTATCCAAAGAACGAATGGACTAGAGTATACACAGATGGCTCTGCTACAAACGCTATTGCCAACGGAGGAGGAGGCGTCCATATAGAATTCCCAATGGACACGTTCTCCAAAAGGCCTTCCCCACGGGGCTCATCTCAACGAACTATAAAGCTGAGGACTCGATGCTAACGGCAGCCAAGATCCTGAGGGGTCTTGAGAGGTCCTCACTCTCACGCATAATGCTCCTAACAGATGCAGCATCCATCCTGGAATGCCTAAAAAATAAATGGAAATGTCTGCTAGGCATATTAGCTGAACAGACCTAACAGAGCAATACCAAGAGGTGGTCCTACAGTGGATTCGAGGGCACTGCGGACTTGCGGGGAATGAAATTGCAGACCAACTGGCTAATGAAGGAACATTGTTCCCCCAAAATAGCAGCATACCTAAGTTGGAGGAGTGCAAAACAATTAATAAAAGGGCCATAAGCCTGGACCATAAGAGGTGGGAAGCAAATTACCCGAACCATCGTCCCCATGACGAATATTATAAATTAACGAGAAGTGAACAGGTTATAATATTTCGCCTCAGAACTGGACATAACCGCATGAAGTCGCACATTTAAAAAAAAATTAAGATAGGATCCAGCCCCATCTGCGAATGTGGTCAAAATGAAGAAACAACAGAGCACATTCCGCAAAGCTGCAAATTGGTGGAGGACATACAGAAGCAGATATGGCCCAACCAATGGACCTTGGGACCAAGCTCTTCGGAAGTCTGGAGGACCTAAGAAGGTCCGCTAAATACTCTCACTTCCTGACATAGCCATATAGGAAAGATGTTTGTTCCAATATATACTGTTGTTATTATCCTGAAATCTGGCGATGTTTTCAAGACTGTGCTGAAGAGAAATCCAACTTAAAAAGCCTAAATGCTCACTAAAAAATCATGTCTTACATGGCAGCAAAATCAAATATGATAGGTATAAAAAGTTGCGTTGTATTTGGGATCTTGCAGCATTAATATGGGACACAATTCATGTAGACTTATTTCATTTCAAGGGAAAGAATTTTCTTATTATAGTAGATGCTTATTCAAAGTGGATTGAATGTGTCTTGTTGTCATCAACGGATAGAAATCATATCAAAATTGCAAGAAGTAATCTCAAGATTCTCATTACCTAAGTTGTTAGCGTCAGATAATGGACCACCATTTAATTCAAAGATATTTGAATGGTTTTGTCAATTAACCACCTTTTTAGTCCTCCATATAATCCAGAGTCAAATGGATTAATTAGCTGAACGTGCTGTTCAGACATTTAAGTGTCTTTTAGTTAAAAATTGGTCAAGGAACAAAGGTATTTTCGAAATCTTGTCATCTATTTTTTGCATAAGAATAGGTCAGTACCATCGACAGTTACGGGTCTATCACCTATGTCAGCAATATTGAATTACACACCGCGTACACACGCGCGTACTTTATCCACACTTAATCCAACGCAAATTGTTACTGAGAATTCAAAGTGGAAGAACCATCAGTCAAAAATGGGAATTAGAAGTCAAAATGGGTTTACAGCTGATAAGCCCAAAACGGAATGTCGCCAAATTTTCCTTAATAAGACATTTCAAGTAAATAAGAAATTTTTAGTCAATTTACTTCATCCTAATGCAAAATTGTGAATACCAGATGTGAAAAATTAAGTCATTTGGTCTATCTTGTCAAAGTCAATGAGGCTGATAGGAAAGTTCATTTAAATCAAATTCATCCGAGTCAATTACATTTTAGTCAGCAGCCTATATCCTGCACAACGGAGCAGTCAAGTCCACAAGTCAGACAAGAGTAAACTGTAAATAAAAATAATCAGGAAGAAGTAACTGAAGGGTTAGGTCAAACGTCGAGGTTTAGTAGAGTCATTAAGAGGCCACAGAGATTTATCCACAGTCAATATGAGGGGTAAAGGTAAAATTTTTGTTTTACCGTTAATTATTCATTATTATTTCCAGATGAGTCATGTCATATACGTATGAAAAATGTTTATGTAATTGTTCTGAATTATTTTAATAATAATCATTTTTATAAAATGTTATATAAAAGTGTAAAATTAAAACAAAAATTGTAAACTAAGGTTGGAGATCTTAGGATATTTGTTTGTGTAAACTTAGATATAAGCTATTGGTTCCCATGTCAAAATCGAAGTCAGGGGAGAAGAGTGTTGTGTATCGATTTGCGGTTCGGTATTCAATTTCATGTGGAGGGGGTCCATGTGTGGTTGCTAGGCAGAATAACAGTATGGTTTATTTGTTCTGTTAAAACTGTAACATGATCAATAATATTTACAATGGTATTACCAAGTTAAGATATACAATATTATTAAGTAGTACGTCTTCACATATTGGGAAGATGACCAAGTAGCCGCCACAAGCTCTACCTGTGAGCGAGCGCGTGAAGCATCCACTACAATCTAATTCTACTGGGCTATTAGTGATGTTACAATATATTATTGCTAAGTAATGAAGTATAATTTTAGGATTTGGACTGTCTATCATATAGCCAAAAAAAAAAAGAAATTATTTTTTTGGATAAACTTCTTGTACTGCGTCCCCCACACAATATTTAATCGCAATTATTATTATTTTTTTCAGAAGTTAAAACAGCTGGTGAATGAACATTACGAACTTATTGCCCGGCTTGGCTATATCGTAAACGAGAAACAGAAAAGAAGTATCAAGTTATTTTGGAGTTCTGAGAATCAGAAAAAAAAGGCAGATCATGAGAAAGATATCTCAAACTATATTGCATTCGATAATCTTCAACATCAGAACAAGTTATTAAGAAAAACCCTGGCTAATCGGTTAGAAATAATGATATCATTCCAGCAGCTTTCGAAATTCATCCACAAAGATACTTTTATATAAAATATTTATTAAAAATAAAATATTTCCGGGACCTGACTAGCACACAGTAAAAGGCGCCTAATTTGGATTACAGTTATAGGGGAAGTCCGCTCTTGAATATTTTCACTTTTAAGATAATAGGAATTTAAAACCTAGTGGTAGTAGTTGAAAATGAACTTACTTGCCTGATTTCCTGTAATCACTCTGTGAAGCATGTGGCCTTGACAAAGCGTCACTATCTGTTCCTTCCTGGAGCCATCTTCTTGAGGATTGCTTCCGGATCCTTCGAGGACTTTATTTTTCCAACCCTACCCCGCCTTTGAAGGCTATCCGGGGGTTTCTCGGACCAGGCGGTGAGGGCGGGGGGATTGATGTTGTGAACCTCCGGTTCCGAGAGTTGAACTCGTGATTTTTTGGTTTCAAGGTGTTGGTCATCTGGTAGCTAGGCAACGCGTGTTCAAAGCAACGCGCGCTAACCATCTCGGCCACCCCGCTCCCTAATATGCTTATATACTTCTTCGAGGACTGAACGTCTTTGATTCTTCCTCGGCCTGCCTATTCGGTTTTTGAGGATTTACTCTAGAGCCCCCCTCCGCCTTCCCCCTTCTCCCTCCGGGCGATGCCTTCTTCCATTTTTAAGGTGTGCACGATCCACCTCCATTTTTTCAACCTAATTTCATCTTCTTTTTTTTCTGATTGGCCCTGTCCAGTAGCTCCTCATTTAGGATTTTGCGGCCAATAAAATATTAAAATGGAGCGTCCGTCGCAGAACCTTTGCTGACGTGCCGAGAAGAATCCATGGACGTTACATTAGAGTGCCAAAGCCTCCTCTATCTGGTATTCGTGGATTTCATGGAGGCGTTTGACAGTGTGGATCCATACAGACATTGGAAAACCCTAAAGAGATGGCAGATCCCAGAAAGGATTTTAAAGCTCATATAAAATATCCAACCCCCGTAGCAATATTCACTCTAGCATCTCAATCCCCAATTTGTATACTATCCTCTCACCTATCTACCCCACTTATTGGCCTACATTTCCCCGAAAACGTCCTGATATCGTGAATATATTTGTCTTCTTTCAGATATCCTCCTCCCAAACCATGACCCTTTCAAACCCCTGAATGACCTTTCATCAGATCACAGTCCATTTCTGCTTTCATTGCATTCGAACTTTGTTTCTAAAGCCGCCCTCTCCACATGAATTACAGGACGAGTAAACTGGGACGGATTTCCATTTCACTAGGAGAACATACTGACCAACAAACTAAAATCATAACTCAGGAAATGCTAAACTCAAACTTTGCTTAAGATGACTGAAAACCTCACTACCACCTATAAATCACTATGGGCGACCACTAGAAAGCTCCTTAAGCTCAAATATTTTAATCATGCTCTCCTAAATGAACCTCAATCCTAAACGAAATCCGACAACAAAAAATCCCTTAACATCTCTTTAAAAGTTACAAACCGCATCCTGATATTTTTAATCCTCATCATCTCGAATGAATTAAAGCTGAACTGGATATTCCTCTCCAAATGACTCTTCCCCATAAATCGTCCCATCCATATGAAATACGAAACATGATCCAGAGTTTGCCATCTCCCAAAGTCTCTGGACATGTTCTAATAACGTCCCACATCTTAAAATACAATAATAATAATATTTATTTGTTTTCGGGGTAATCCCCATACACAAGGAGTTGGTCATTACAGTTCATATGTTGACAATATTAACAATATCATAAAAAATACAAAATAAAAACAACTGAAGACTGTTTACAGACACTATTTATATAAAATAAATAAAGCATACTTTTTGAAATTACAAAAAAAAAAAGTAAAACCAAAAAAACGAAAAAATAAAAAATTGAACAATTGAGGAAATTAAAGTAATCTGTTAACAAAATATAAATCTTTCAATTTTATAACCTAATACAAGTTAGGCTAAACAATGTAAAATAAGATTATAAGTAAAAGAAAAAGTGTAATGACAAAGAAAATAAAAAATGAAAACAAACTTATTTCACTTCACTTTTTACAATAAATACAAAATAAAAACAACTGAAGACTGTTTAAAGACATTATTAATATAAAAGCATACTTTTTGAAATTACAAACAAAAATTTAAAAAAAAAACACAAATCTTTCAGGTTGTATAACCTAATATAAATTAGGCTAAAAATGTAAAATAATATAACAAAAAAGTTATAACAAATAAATAAATAAAATAAAACAAACTTATTTCACTTCACTTGTTGATAATAGTTAATGAGGCATTAACCGGAAAATCTTTATCTTATTCGTTAATTATAAATGATCTAATTTTTAGACTGCTCACAGTGTAGTAAAATATATCATTCAGTTTCTGCACATTATTAATTGTTAGCAGATTCCCCAAAATTGTATTATTTTGTTCATTTATATATTTATGAATATAGTGATTCCTAAGTTCTTTATCTATCATATATAAAAGTGATATAGGTTTTCCAGTTTTTGTAAATTGCAAACAGTGCAATTTTCTCCCCCTTTAGTTTGTATGATTTTCCCTCGCTGTACACTACTGGTCTTGTCAAGTTGGCTACCCTGAGCTGGCTCACTATTCGTTGCTTCTTGATGTGTCTTCTGAAACTCAGGTATTTTTCACCTTGGAGAAAGCTGTTAATATTTTTGAATTCAGTATTATATTTTGAGTAAAGCGTTGCGTCAATATTAATACTGAAATAATTTAATTTTATATCTATTGATTATATCTTTGAGATTTACATGGAGTTCTTCTGGTTTTAGGTTATCTTCTTTTAAAATGATTGACAAATCTATTTTTGATAATTTAATTTTTAATTCTGAGTACTAGTTGAATATATTTTTGTTGCCTTCGAGTTCGAATTAGTAATTAAAAATCACGGTAGCGGGTAGATACATTTTCACAATCCCATAGAAGAGCAGATCTACTTCAGTGAACTAACAACCCTGCCCACGCGAGCTCTTGATTTCTCCTACCTCCTTTCATCAGGGGGGAATCATGTCCCTAACCTTATTCCTATCCTACCTTCATTTTTCCTTCAAACATCCTTATTTCCACCTTTCCTCAGGGGGACTTCTGGAGGCCAGATGCACCGAGGTAACGTGGCCTCTTCTGTCGGGCCAATCACCCACCGAGGAGAACTATCGATTCAGAGCAATATTAAAGGCCTCGGAACTAGACTGTTAAAAAAGGAAACGACCTGGAACGGAATCGGACATTAGATTTGGAAATTGGAACATTAAAGGGAAAGAAGGTCCAATTTGTGGAAGAAATAAAAAGGTACAAAGTGGACATTCTGGGTATCAGTGAAGTGAAAAAGAAAGGAAGCGGAGAATATAGACTCGAAGATGATTATGTTCTGAGTTATTCGGGTGTCCCTAAAGGAAATTTTTCGAAGAAAGGAGTGGGTATTGCCATGACTCCCGCAGTGTTTATGAAACTGAAAGATTGGAAACCAGTATCTTCACGCATCATAGTGGCTAATCTCTAATTGAGTGTAGGGAAAACATCCCTCATCTAAGTATATGCACCCACTGAGGACACTGCAATATTAGAAAAGGAGATGATCTGCAAAGAACTCTTAATAAATGTAGAGATGATAGATATAATGATAGATGTAAGGAAGGTATGGAATCGTGAGTGGTGATTTCAATGCCAGGACCGGCTGTGATAATAGGACTGGACATGGTGTCATTGGACTCTATGGAGGTGAGAGGGCAAAGAACGAGAATGGTCAACGGCTGATCGATTTCTGTGTTGACAATCATATGCTAATTGGAAATTCTTTTTACCCACACAAAAAGATACATAAAATAACCTTCTCACATCTTGGCAGGAACAGTATGATAGATTACTTCATCTATGATGTCAAAATAAGACAATACTTTACGGATATAAAAGTAATCAGAGGGGCAGAGATAGCCACAGATCATCTTCTCCTCGTAGCTGATACCAAGATATTAAGAGACAACCGGCCACGTACGAAAGCATACAAAGCGATAAAAGTTTGCGAGCTTGACAACCCAGAAAAGAGAGTCCACTATACTGCTCTACTGGTGGAAAGAATCAGAAGACTGGACCTTTCAGGAGGAGTAGAGGAACAATGGAGCAATCTAAAGACATGCATATGAAATGTCCCTAAAGAGGTTTGTGGCATTAAAAAGGTCGGTGGGAGAAATAAGCATACCAAATGGCGGAGTAATACCATTAGGGAAATAGTTAAGAAAAAAAAATTAGCGTGGAAAGCATATCCCATAGATAAAATACATGCTAACATAATTGAATAGCGCCTTATAAGAAATGAAGCTAAAATAGCAATACGTTCAGCGAAAAGGAAAACTTGGGAGGAGTTCGGCAAAAGTCTTGATGGAAACCACCGAGAAAATACCCAACGGTTTTGGCAGACAATAAAGTTCCTGAAAGTAAAACCCAAAAAGCCGATTCGGAATATAGAGGATGAAAGTGGCAACGTAATGACTGCCCCAGATATCTTAGAACGGTGGAGGCGCCACTACTAAGATCTCTTCTCTGAAGAATATGGTACACCAGTGCTGCATGCACAACCTGCAACACAGGAGAATCTAGAGCCTATAGAAGAAGTTGAGGTGGAATATGCTCTCGAAAAGATAAAAATAAATAAAGCAGTAGGAAGAGATGGAATTTCACCTGAATTCCTGAAATTTGGTGGTGAAGAGCTCAAAAAGCACTCCAAGGACTATTCCAAACTGTGTGGGATAACAAGATAATTCCTTTAGATTGGGAATATAGCGCTATAGTCCCCGTACATAAGAAAGGTTCCTCAACCGTATGCGAGAATTATAGACCAATTAGCTTCCTGTCCGTAGAATATAAAATGTACACCTCTATCCTTGAGAGAAGATTGAGAAGTATTGTGGAAAATCAACTCGAAGAGGAGCAGGCGGGCTTCCGCCCGGGAAGACAGACCCAGGACCATATTTTGTGCTTCGAAACATTTCTGAAAAGGTATGAGACAGAAATAAAAGTATCTATGTGGCTTTCCTGGATCTCAAAGCTGCGTTCGAATCTGTGCCTGGATATGACATATGGAATGCTCTTGCTGCAAAGAACGTATCATCAGATTTGATACTGGCAATTCAATCAACATTCAGGAGAAGTCAGACAGGGGGACAGCCTTAGCCCTCTCCTATTCGAGATTCAGATGAACGAGATCCATAAAGTCTGCAAGCGAAGAACGGCATCGACTGAAATAGGAAAATGGAAGATACAGACAGTTCTGTTTATGTGAAATATTATATGAAATGCCTCCTATATGCCGCTGACATTGTTCTATTAGCGGACACAAAAGAAAAACTGCAACAAGGTCTGGTGGAATGGGATGCAGAACTATTGCGTAAGGGATTGTCCATCAACGAATCCAAAAGTAAGATTCTAGTTCTCTCACGGAATGAAGAAGAAAATAATGAAATGGTATGCAATGGGAAGATCCTAGAAGTGGTAAATGAATTCAACTACCTGGGAAAAAACTGGCAGGAAATAAGGATAACTGGCAGCGCTGGATCGAGGCCCCTCTACGCCAATAATAGCTCGAAGAGGAAGAGAAAGAAGAAGGGTTCTCTTAATATGTTAAAACATATTCTAGGTAGTAGTCATTCAGCTCCTCTGTCAAAGTAGTACGTTTAAAAGGATAACTGTGGTCGCTTATCATACTCTATACTTGTGATGCTTTATATTATTATTGTTTATTGTTCATTGTTTGCTTTATGTTTGTGTTTTTTATGTTAATTTGCTCGTTATATGTGTTTCTAGTTTTGTGTTTCATTTTTTATTTTTTTTATTGACAATTTTAATTTAATATTTGGACCACATAGGTTAGATTTATTTTCTTCTTGTGGTTATAAGCAGTGGACTATTCAGAAATAAGTAGTAAGAAGTGCAGAGGACTTAAGGTGAGCACTTTAGATAACTCATAAAGTAGTAACCAGCATAAACTTATCAACGTCTGTGTACTCTTGTTTCAACATTTTTAGGAAGTGTTTTAGAATTATCTTAATTGCTAGGGAGCTTAATTTTCTAACAGTAAGCTTCCTTGGCAACTTTAAAATCTCCTTTGATTAATAGACAGTTTTATTTGTAAAGTTTACTGGTTATCAAAGTAACTTAACCTTCTCAGTATACTGCTATGGTAATTGATAAAATAGATCAAATGGAAGACGTTATGCAAACCAAGGACCTAAAAGGTTCAGCTAAAAGGGCAAGGGAAGGTTCTCCTGATAGCTTAGCCAAATCTGATTAGAACAAAGCATGTAATTTCCTCATTGATGCAAAACGAATTCAAGATAATGTTAAGTCACATCTTGTTCAAAATGATAAGAAAAGCGTCGCGGGGGTTCGTGACTATATTAACAATAAGATACGATCCCTTATGGGAATTATAGAAACGTTACAGTGCAAGTATGAAGAAAAGAATAATAGCGTTGCCACTCAAGTGGAGAGGGCAATAAACGACGCACTTTCTTCGGGGAAAATGCGTGACCTTCTCACAGCCATTATAGTGGAGACCTCTGTTCCAAAAGTAATGGAGGCTCTCTTGGCGAAAGATGCTCCATCCCAAAGTTTTCAACCTCAGGCTGGACCTCAACCTAAGGCGTTTCCACCTAGCAGCCCACAGACTCCGGCGAACAGGGATCTGGACACAGCGGGACCATCGACTGCCAAGGAAACCTTTTAGGTCGTAACAAGAAAAAAAAGAAAAGGAAAACTAAAGTGGCTATAAAAAATACGATAGTAAGTAACGAAAACGGGGAGCACAACCAGGTACAACAAGTCCAGAATAAACCAAAAAGCATGGCAGATATGCTTAAATCTCTACCAAAGAAGCCCTCTCAAAACCAGAAATCCACTAACATTACCATCAGTAGGAACGGAAGAAGCCTGGTAGATATAGTTAATAGGCTGCCATCACCTACAGACATTGGAGTGAAAGTATCTATAGTTCGTCCGACCAAAGCAGGCTCCATCTTGGTTCGCGTTGAAGATAGTGCTGACGCCACAAAGACGATAGGTTGGCAGATTCTGCGGGACCAAGGACTACAAGCCAAACTAGCTCTGAGGAAACAACCGAGATTGGAAGTTCGGGGTGTCCCCCATACTTGGAACTCATCGGAGCTAGTTAGATTTTTGTGGGGAAAAATACCTGACCAGTCGACTCCCACTCCACTGGTCATGGATGATCTCCGACCTCTATTTTCCCCAGTTGCTAGAAATGGATTCACAAGGAATTGGGTGATGGAGGTGCACCCAATGGTTCGATTCTTGCTTTTGGACTTGGGAAAATTAGATGGAGGATGGTGGAATATAACCTTTAATGACTACCTGATGATGCTCCTCGATGCATTAAATGTCAGGGCTACGGTCACACCAAAGCGATATGTACAGGGAATGCTGTTGTTTGCGTTTGGTGCGCAGCTAGTGGTCACATCATTAAGGACTGCCTAAAGAAAAAGGAACAAGCAAGCCCAACCTGCATTAACTGCGAGCGGACGAATACTCCTGAAGGCCAAAGAGCGCATAAGGCTGGCAGCCGTGATTTTCCTGTTCATTTAAAGTGGGCTGATGAGGTAGCAAAAAGGACTTTTTATGAATAATATCACCATCCTCCAGCTTAACATGGGTCGCCGGCGTTTAGTAGCAGACGAACTTCGAGCTCTCTGCCACCGCTACGATGTCTTGGCAATCCAGGAACCTAGCTGCCGTGGGAACGTGGTCACGAAGTTTGGCCTCACATCGAGAGTTATAGCTCTGAGCAGTAGAGAGAGGAGGCCCATGGCTGCAATAGTGGTTAATAACCCCAATCTCGATGTGATGGATCTGAGACAGTACACTTCGGCGGATATTGTTGCATCTTACATCAGGTGGGGCAACCTCGCGTTGCCGCTGAGGAGACTCCAGCACCGGAAGGTGAGAGCTCGACCTGTCCCATCGTGGACACCGGCCTTAACCATTATGAAGAGAAAGCTCTACAAGCCCGGCGATCGTATCAGAGGTGTAGATGTGACGTAATGCGCTACACTTCGAGACGAGTATAAGTCACAAGCCAGGGCTTACCGAAACGCAGTGCGTTTAAGAAAACGGAAATCTTGGGACGATTTCATCGTCGAAGAGACCTCCAAGAATCCTTGGGGTATCCCGTACAGAGTGGCCTTGGGTAAGTTGACTCCACTGCAAGTAATTGCAGCATTGAAACACGAAACTGCCCAAGCAACCACCCTTGAAGAGGCGGCGAAGATATTTATTGATCCTTCTCAGGATAGCGAGGACGATTGCTTTATTAGACGCACTACGGTATGCCCACCTGGTACGGAATTATGCCCACCATGGGACATATGGGACCTCCCTGCTGCTGTGGATAGACAAAAGACTGGTCGTGCTCCAGGTTTAGACTCCATTGACTCGGCAATTATAAAGTATCCCCTATATCGAAGATAGATTGCTATCATTGTTCAATGATTGCTTGGATAGGGGATTCTTTCCAAAAAAACTGGAAAATTGCTGACATAAGGCTCCTGTACAAAGGAGGAGACAAAGACAGGCAAAAATCAAAGTCTTTCAGGCCGATATGTCTCCTACCGGTAATGAGCAAAATTTTAGAAACTCTCATTGCCTCAAGCCTACGACCGGTCTTTTTGTGAGCTGCCCATCCACGGCAGTATGGATCAACCAAAGGAAGGGGAACCGCAGATGCCCTGCTGAACATACGCCGTGACGTCGAAGGGCTGAGAAATATGTTTTTTTAATTATTTACGAAATATCCTCCGCATTCGACAGCGTGTGGTGGCCAAGCTTACTTCAGCAGTTGCACAAATATGAAGCTCCCAGCAACTTGTACGATCTCATTCGGAGCTTCCTGCAGGACAGGGCTTTAATATAAGAGGCAACTTGTATGAAGTAGAAGACACTGTGGAAAGAGGTTGCCCACAAGGCTCTGTTCTTGCTCCTGCATTGTGGAAATTGGTGTTTGACGAGTTTCTGGGAGTCCTGGAAGAAAATTGGTTCCCCGCAACAGTATATGTAGACGATCTGGCCGTTTTGGTGGCCTCGAATAGTAGAGCTGGTCTGAAAGAGTCAGGTGAAAGGTGCGCCAACCTAGTGAGCAGATGGTGCGAGAGGAAAAAGTTAAAGATGGCCACAGCCAAGACACAGACGATTCTCTTGCGAGGTGCGACTGACAGAGCCCACCCTATAACATTAAACATACAAGGTGTTAATATCCGTCCAAGTGAGGTTGTTACCTACCTTGGTATTAGCATTGGACCAAAGTTCAATGTTACGCCTCACTTGGACTACTTAAGAAGCAGGGTGGGCTTGACTCTTAATGGGCTCAGCCGTATAGGGGGCGCTTTTTGGGGTCTCAGGTACCCAGGAACATTGGCTGTTTACAAAGGAGTGGTTTTGGGTAACCTAAGGTATGCGTCCCCAGTTTGGAGTCAAAACCTCTTGCATAGACAGAAAAGTAGGTTGGCCACAATTCAGAAAATAGCTCTATTTAGGGTCACCAGAGCGTACAGAACTGTGTCTCATGAGGCGGTGCAGGTATTAGCAGGAGAAATACCTATAGACCTTCTTCTACGAGAGGACTATTACCGGCATAAATTCAAGAGAGAAGGTCTGGCGGATCTACCGGACACTATTAGAGTGAGGATCAATGAGGAGCCCAGCAGATGGAAAAGGATTCTCCGGGAAATCACCATAGAAGAATGGAACCGTCGGTGAATGACGACTGCAAAAGGTGCTAATTTAAGGAAGTATTTCCCCACCGTCGGGTCAAGACTGGAAAATACATGGATCCTCCCGGACTACTGGGTCACACAGTTCCTTACTGGGCATGGGGGCTTCCGATCAAAGCTCGCTAAGCATGGCAAAAACATCAGTCCCCTATGTCCCAGTTGTGGTGTTCCGGAGACCGCCGAGCATATTCTCCTTTCCTGCGCCGCTTATGACTGAGAATGAAGCTCCTGAGGGACACAGGACTCTGCATCCTGACAAAGGGCGATATCCCTAATCTTATATCGAAACAAAACTACCCGTACTACAAAGCATTTGTATACGGGTGGAAGGAACAGATTGGTCCAAGCCACTTCAACTTGAGATAGGAGAGAAGTATGAAGAACATCCGAAGACCCACTAGCATGCTGTTTGATTAGTTTAGCATTTCTAAACATAGCAGTTCTGGGTTGTATCTATGGTGCTTCCCACAGCAGCAATACCCGTATTGCCTCAAGGCAGGGAGGGTAGTAAATATATAAATAAATAATACTCTAGGTAGTCTCTCCTCTGGCATTTTTCATAGAGTAATTCACCATCTGAACATTCTTTTGACTACTTCTATTTCTAATCTTGAAATTCCTGTCTCTAATCTGACTATGTAGTTAGGAGTATATTTGGACCATTGGTATATTTGTTTAACGTACTTTATCGTTATTATTTATAAATTCGAACAGTATTGTGGAGCCCATATTTCTGCACAGTATAATAAGGTGGAGCGTATAATGGAGTTATATAGTTTTTGTTTTGAGTCCCAGTTTTCTGATTTACTTTCATGTAATATGGCCAGAGTCGTTCCTATTGCGAATTTAGTTTTCTTTATTTCTGCGTTTGTGCCTTAAAGAAATTTTCCAGAAGAACTAAACTGTATGCCTAGATAAGTTTAGTTCTTTACTATTTCAATACGGTTTTTTTTTTTTTTAAGTAGAGCGGTTTCAATGTTTTTATTCTCTCACCACCTCTATGGAATGGTACTATTTTGGGTTTTTTCTGTATTGAGAACTAGTAGATTTTCTTTACAATACTTCTGTAGTATATTTAGTTTTTTTTTTTGACAGTCTACCCAGGATTCGCAAGTATCACTATATCATCGGCAAACAATTACATCAACAGTTCTTTAGAGCCATTTATAGCTAAACCTCTAGCATGGTGGTCTTGAAAATACATCTCAATATCAGACATGTACAAGACAATATCAGACAAGTGCAAAGAGTGGTGGGCTGGCTGAATCGCCTTGGAGCACTCCTTTTGTTATTTTTATAGGTTTAGATCTTTCTCCATTTATCCCACATCTTAAAACAACTGTATCTCACTTCCATCTGAACGCATGACCTTCGTCTTTGACGGAGCATAGCACCCGATTTTGCTCTACAAACTTCGCGAATTCCTCCCTCTTGCATACTTCCTCATTATCCAGCCATACTTCACTGACAGATCCTTTAAAGTAAATCGTAACAGTTCCTATTCATCCCTTTTTTGATCAGTATGTGTGTTTCTTCTACGGAGTATTCTCGGACCCATTCTTTACACAGTCTATTCAACTCATATCCTAACTTATCCTTCCACGGCCCTTTCTACTTATGCTAATGACACTTGTGCGTTATTAGTAAATAACGATCCTACTATTGCCTATCAAACCCTCCCTCACTCTCTCCTCCCACCCTCCTCCCTCTCTCTCCCTTTAATCTTTTTTTTAATTAATATTTTAATAAAATATTTAGATTAATATTTTAATGAAATATTTAGATTAATATTTTAATAAAATATTTAGATTAATATTTTAATAAAATATTTAGATTAATATTTTAATAAAATATTTAGATTAGTGTTTTAATAAAATATTTAGATTAATATTTTAATAAAAAAAAAAGATAAATATTTGTTTTAAATTGTTAAAACTCTTTTATACTTAAAATAAACTACCCTATCTCAAAATTATTGAACATCAATTGTAAAATATTGTTCATAAGTAGTTTTTTTTTTTGTCATTTATTGCACTATTGTTTTGTTTTTAATACAGGAGAGAGAGAATTCACCATGAAAAAAACAAATTAGATGATTTAGTAATGGCTATTGGAAATAAAAGAAAAGAAAAAAAAGAAGTAGAAGCTCACATCACTGGTGAGTTGATTCCGCTTTTGGAGGAAAATAAAGAAGAATGCTTACGTGTATGTTTAAATTTACAATAAACAGACATATTATAAAGCTGTAAACGCTATAATATTTATTTTAATGGCCAATCACTTTAGGATTGCACAACAATTTTACCCGTTAATCTATTTAAATGACAAATATATCGTACTATGAAGTTTAGAAAAAGTCTAAATGGTTTTACGATCATTGGTTTAAGGCTTCATCCTGTATCAACAAAAAGGGCCTAGCTGAATAAGCATGTGAAATCTGCCCCCGCGTATATCAGAACCAAATTTATACAATTGATTCACACCTGCGAGTAACAACCTTTTGCAAATTTTTAGCCCTTTAATTCTTATGGCAGGGAAGTTATAAAGGGAGGAGAAAAAACAAATAAAAAATGTTTTCTCCTGAACAGCTCAACCAATTTTCACGAAAAAAATATATGTTAGAGCTTTTAAAAAATAGTTTCAAAAAGTATTTTAAATTTTTTTTTAAAACTAAAACGTTAGTAAAAAAATTTTTTTGAATTCTTCAATAACAATTTTTTAGGTTATGACGGTTTGGTAAACCTCCACTTTTTTGCTACTTTATTTTATTGGAGGGCCTTTCTTAATATTTATTTTCGATTCTATCTCAAGCGTACCCCATGGTGAAAGATAAAAAAAAAACTATTTTTTCTTCAAAACGGATCAACCAACGAATTTACACGAAAAAAATATGTTAATGGTTTTCTAAAAGAGTTCCAAAAAAAAAAAAAAAATTATAAATTTTTATTTCGAAGACGCAAGACAAATTTATTATTCTTTTTACTTTTGAAAAACAATTTTTAGGTTATGTTAGATTGGTACACATTTATTGTTTTGTATATATTGTGTGAATATATTATGAATGTTGTACTAGAGCACTATTAAAAATGTCCTAATTAGGACATATTGTAGTATTACTCAATAAAAATTGTTTCTGAAAAAAAAAGGTTATGTTGATATAATGCTACACCTTCTTCTTAAAGCTCTGAGCGTCTCATTTACTCCGCGGTGGTTAGTCTTGCCTTGGTGGTGGGCCAGAGTGGTTTCCTTTTGACGTTCCACATCGCTCACCGTCCATACCATTAAGGTACATCGAGCAAACGTACGATCAATCCCGATTTTCTCTTTAAGCCGCTTGATCTTTTCCCAAATTGTAGCATTCCCGACATACAAAAAAATTGTTTTTCCCACCTTGGAAGAATCTTTAAACGCCCTACATATCTATAGTCTTCTCCTATCCCGGGCTGGGACCAGATTGTGGTGATCGCACAATTACAGTATTTGCTGCGGTCAATTTTCATTTGCCCTAAAGTTCTGCTCTTCCAGATTATTTGAAAAGGCTTATCATTAATAATATCTTCCCCCTCCTCTATATCCGGTGATCGATCTTCTTCAGAGCTCTCCGCTATTGTAGAATCGCCGTCGTCCGTGGGGACTACTGCCTTATATTCATTTAAAGATCCGGAAGGTTCCCCATGTTCCTCCTCTAATAATAATAATAATAATAATAATGTTTATTAATATAATACATTTTTTTTTTTCTATAAATACAAAATAAAAACATTCTTGCTTTGGATTACTCCGTCAGCAGAGTTGCAAATATTATAAATTGAAATAAAGAATACTTATCACATATCAAACTAATAAACAGATCAGTAAAGAAAATACCAATTATAAACGTAAATTTTAATAAACTATAGGAATTAATGATTTAAATATCGAAAGTAAAATTTTTCAACAAAATGTCTTTCTTTTTCTTTTCTTTTTTTTTTTTTTTTTTTTTTTTCCCTTCTTAATTATAATTGAATTCTTGAACTAAAAAAGCTCTATAACGTAACGCTTCTCTTAAAAATTTTACTAGGACAGTCCAGTTAGAGCCGTTTAAAAGATTAATGACTTCACTATCTGTTAACGTTGCACTATTCAAAAATTTGATTCTATATGGTTTTACTATAGGGCAGATGGCAATTAGGTGCTTAACATTTTCAACTTCTTTTAAATTACAAAGAGGGCATAGTTGACAAATATCAGTTCTGAACGGTTTATAATTTAAATTTAATAATTCTGCGCGGCTTTTTAGTATTAATTTTGCATCATTAAATGGCATAGAATATATATAACCCCTGCTTGAATTATAATTTAATTTAGGATATAGACCATGATGCGAGCCTTGTTTTGCATTCGATTCCGCATTTAATACTTCTTCCTTAGTTATATTCCTAATAATATTGTCTATATTGGCTTCCCATATTGAGTTGATATTGTCTTTGTTCACATTCGTATTAATATCATATTTGTCACACAAATACTTCCATGATTGAAACCAGTAGAGTTTTTTATTAATTATTTGTTTTGCAACAATTTTCGGTAATATTGAATCTGGCAGCTTTAAAACTTTCAAAACATACTTTAAATGTAATTTTAATGTGTGCAAGTAAATATTTGAAACATTAAATTCTAAATTGAAAATATAATTTGGCGTATTTTCTGGGAGCGAAAATAGTTTTTTAATAAAGAATCTCTGTAATTTTTCGACTTGCTCGAATTTTTCAAAACCCCAAACTTGTGAGCCATAACACATGACCGATCTCGATACGGCATTGAATACTTTAAACTTAGCAGAGACAGGTATATTATTGTTATTAAAAACGTTATGCCAAATACTGTTAATACCCAATTTCGCAGTAGATAGTTTTTCTTTCAGATGGTATTTAAAGGATAAAGTAGGAGTTAGGTAGACACCTAAATATTTATATTTATCTACAACTTGAATTTGTTTACCACTATACTCCCAATTACCCCCACACTTTCCACCTCTTTTCTTGCAAATCATAATTTTGGATTTATCGAGATTAACTTCTAGCCCCCAACTATCGCAATATACACTCAATTTATTAATCATGACTTGTAATTTGACGGGGTCGTCACTAATCAAAACAATATCATCAGCATACATCTGCATATTTACATCGAAATTTCCCAATTTTACACCTCCTCCTATTTCTTCGACCAAATCATTAATATAAATACTAAACAAGATTGGCGATAAAAGGCATCCTTGTTTTAAACCGTTGGTGTGTCAAAAAACTCGGACATTCCTTCATTACCCCAAACAGCCGCACGCGTTTTGTCGTACAGGCATTTAATTATATTAACAAATTTGTTGGATATGCCACATTTGTGTAACTTATAAAATAGTAGATCTCTCGGAATGGAGTCAAAAGCAGCTCTAAAGTCGATAAAAAACAAATAAATTCGGTTCACCTCTTCTAATTTTAGTTTGATTAAATTAGTTAGATTAAAAATATTATCTATTGTTGAATAACCTTTACGAAAGCCCGCCTGGAATTCAGAAAGAACATTGTGCACTTCAAGCCAAAGTTGCAGCCTGTTTAATAACAATCCGGTAAACAGTTTAGCATCGGCATTAATAAAGGATATTCCTCTATAGTTGGTCACTTGACTAGAATCCCCTTTCTTATACAAAGGAAAAATAAGTGAGTCTTTAAAATCATTAGGAACTCGAGAATTACTATATATTTCATTATAAACTCTAATTAACTCACTTATGAAACTTTTTGAGGCATTCTTATAGAATTCATAGGGAATACGATTTATACCCGGGGCTTTACTGTTTCCCGCATTTTTCAAGACTATCTCTAGCTCAGAGATTGAGAAATCAGAATCTAACAAAGCATCTTTATATATTATCCCAGTATCTGTTATACGCGGGGTGATAATTTTACTTGATAATAAGCTTTGAAAGTATGTTTTAAATTCTTTAAGACTAATACCTTTATTTGCCAGAAATTTTTTTTGCTTAAATATTTTTATAATACTCCAAAATTGTTGTGAATCTTTAATATGGCTTAATTTATCTACTTGTTTTTTAAGATAATCATTTCGTTTGGATATGCAGTGAGCCTTATAAGTTCTATTACTTTCTAAATATAATTTTCTTAAAAGAACGGAATTGTTCCTCTTACATATTCTTAACAATTTAATTGATTTTTTTCTCAGCTGTAAGCAACTCCAGTCAAACCATTCTTGTTTCTTTCGCAGGATAACGCTATTGTTTATATATTTTTTTGTAGTTGCTAATTTAATAGATTTATTTAATTTAGCTAAGGATATTTCGGGTTCATTCTCTAAAATTTTGAGATTCGACATTTCCCCCTCTAATTTACTCTTAAAAAATTTATTTTCATCATCTGACCAAAATAATTTTGGGAGTAAGGGCAAAACGACCTCATTTCGATTAATATGAGTGATTTTCATGGTTACAGCCACCGGCAAATGATCTGAGAAAATTTCTGTAATAACCTCAAATTTAGTAATTTTATTTATTAAATTCGAACTGACACAACAAAGGTCAATTACCGAAGAGCCCATAGCTCCAACAAAAGTTAATTCACCTAATTCATCACCTTTAGTTCTTCCGTTGAGGATTATAAGGTCATTATTTTCGCAAAAATCAATCCACAACCTCCCTTTTGAATTAATGTACAAGTCTTTAGATTGTCGATTTGACTTAATATTGGCATCATATATTAAATTTGTTTTAAATTTTTGGGCGTTAGAAATTCTGGCATTTATGTCTCCTATTATTACCATATTATGTAAATTACCTTGCTGTACAAAGTCCGTTATTGAATCGAAATCCTTTTTCCAAGTATTTACATTGAGGTATACTGGAATAATATTAATATTGTTTTTATTTTCAGATAATTTTAAAATAACGTTATCGCGTATATTAATAAATGAACATTGTCTCGAAGTAAATTTTGTTTTTTTGTAACCATATATTGCCCCACCCGAAGCCCTGCCATACTTAAAACGTCTTACAGCTGGAATTACAAAAATACTAAAATCATTCAGTAGATTCTGACACAATTCAACATCTTTTTTCTCTATGAACGTTTCAAATAATAAAATAATATCATATCTTTTTACAAAATCAAAAAAACTTAATATACTCTGTTTATTTTTTAAACCTGCAATGTTATAGGCCATGATGGAGATACCTGGTTTATTGCCGTTTTGTTTACCATTTTCATTACATTTGATCTTCTCTTTCTGATTTCTCGGGGCGACGAAAAGAAGAGCGGGGGCGCGGCGACCTTTCGGTTTTTCTTTTCTTCGATGGATTCCTTTTCTTAATAAGTTTGCCTTCCTTCAGCCAGCGCCTAAGGGTACCGTCCGAAAAATTTTCTGTGCCTGTAGCTTGCGATGAATCATCCCCTTCGCTATCTTCTGAGAGATTATCTTCGGTTCGAAACCCAGCCTGCAGCTCGTCTAAGCTAAATAATTTACCGTCTATATATAATTTGTCGTATTTCATATAGGCTTTTTTTTTCTCTTCCCTAGCCGTCTTCCAATAGGGATAGAGCTGCTTTCTTATTGCTCTTATATGCGGCGGAAAATCTTCAGATAAAGATAAGCCAGTTCCTTTAAGATTTCTAGCTGATCTCAGTATCGCCATTTTAGTTCTGTAAGCCAAAAACCTTATTAGTACAGGACGTTTAAAACCATTTTTAGGTCCCATTCTTTTAACAAAATCAAGCGCCGTTAAATCGTACTGCGATTTAAAAACATCTTTTAATAATAAACCAATATTTTCTTCTAAGTCCCAAACTTTTTCTTCTGGGTTTTCTGGAAAATTGAATAGAATTAGGTTGTTCTTCCTGAAATTATTATCATGTTCCGTGAATGATTTCTTTAAGTTTTCTACGTCATTTTTTAAGGTGGTAAATTCTTTTTCGAAATTTAGAGCTTAAACTTTCTAGCTTCGTATCCAAATGATCTAGCTTTTCTAGTTTTTTTATGATGGTATAATTTTTCATCATAGGCCATTTTAGCTAAGATTGTTGTTAGTGAGTGAAATAAAATAAATAAATTTATTTACGAGTTATTGGGCTCTACCAAAATAAATAATAATCAGATGGCGCTGTTGCTGACGAGATGGTGGGGGAGGTCCAGTTCCTCCTCTATTGCGTTCACTTCAATCGCCCTCGACAACCAATCCGCTACGATATTTTCCCTGCCAGGTTTATAAGTCACCTCCACGTTGTACTGGCTTAGAAATTCTTTCTAGCGGGTAATACGAGCAGATGACTCCTTCATCTTGCCTACCCACAACAGTCTATGGTCGGTATGGACTTTGAACTTCCGCCCAAACACATATGGTCTGAAGTGCTCTATCGCCCATACAATACCCAATAACTCGCATTCTAAAGCACAATACCGCGATTCAGCGTCGGACCAACTGACGTATGCTACAGGTCGTTCTCCGTCAATACCGTCCTGGGAAAGCACCGCTCCCAGCGCGTATTCGCTGGCGTCCGTGGTGATGTGGAACTGCTTTTTTAAATCGGGAAATGCGAGGACGGGCGCTGCCTGTAGTTGAGCCATACATTTCCGGATGTTATCCTCCATGAATGATGTTATCACTATTTTCCGACCCTTTTTCAATAGATCATTAAGGGGCACTAAACATTCCGCCATATCGGGAACGAAACGCCTATAATAGTTTAGGGTTCCCAATAACCGACGTATCCCTTTAACAACTCTAGGAATCGCCATTTTTCGGATCGCCTCTACATTTTGAATATCTGGTTTAACCCCATCCTTGGATATGGTGTGTCCCAAAAAATTGATACTACTCTGTCCCAATGTATTTTTCTCCCGAAAGCTTTAGTCCGACTTTGCGTAGGCGATCAAAAACACTTTAGAGATGTTCAACGTGTTGAACCTGATTTGGGCCTGAGATCATCCATATAAATTTGACAATATGACTCATCTAATCCTCGTAAAAACTCATCCATGAGTCTTTGGAAGGTAATGGGAGCGTTTTTTAAACCAAAGGGCATCCGTGTGAACTCCAAGTGGCCCCTTTCAAAAGTAAATGCCGTTTTGGACTGATCCCTGGGATGCATTTTAATTTGATGATACCCGGCTTTTGAATCTAGCGTACTAAACACGGTAGCTCCGCTTAAGTGATCCAGGATATCCTCAAACCTCGGTAGTGGATATTTCTCGTCTACGGTGTTTTCATTTAACATTCTGTAGTCAACTACTACACGGTATTTTTCCTTTCTTAACTGCCGATAGGGGACTGTTGTATGGGGATGTGTTATCCACTATGATGCCCTGTCGTTTCAAATTCGCTAATTCTTCTCGAATATGATGTCACAGTGCCTGAGGATATCTCCGCTCCTTGACGCAAGTAACCCGGTCCTGTTTTAGTAAGATTTCGTGAACTGTTTTTTTCCGTTGCCCCCAGGATATCCCCCTCGTTAAAGAAAATATCCTCGAAATCTGCTTTCAACGTCTCTCTCCAATCATCTATTCTAGAGATAGCCCCTATGCTAACCTTTCCCTTAATATAGGAATTATTGCTCTGATACTTCCTCTGTCCTATCCGAAAAAATCCATTTCCCACCACTGTTTCGAATTCTCGCCCCCACCTTCTCTAGCAGATCACAGCCTATTATAGCGCCATACTCTCGAGGCATACTTTCAACTACATGTATCGTTAGCTTTCCGCCATCTGCCGCCCATCTACTGAACTCCATCTCTACTTCCCCTTCTACCTTACAAGGGCCACCCAAGGTGATTAATCAACAAGTACATGCCTGTATCCTAGGTATAATCTCTCCTTCACACAATTTTTCGATTGCACTCCGACACATTATGGTGTTTGAGCTTCCCGTGTCAACGAGGCACCGCACTCCACTCGCGATTCTGATGATAGGCAACCCACCACGCTCACTCACTATATTATTTATATACACTTGGTTGCCTCTCGCCTTGCACTCACCTCAATCTTCCCGATTCGCGCTTCTCGCTGCCGCTGAACCACGTCCTCCGTTTCCTCTGCCACTCCTCGAACTTCCACCTCCTCGGTTTCCTGGTTCGCTTACGTCTTCTTCTGTTTCTGATGACTCCGTGGACTCGTCCGATCCTGTTGGTGATCTTTGTCTCCTAAAAACACTCTGAGCGTTTACCTCCATTGGCTCCACCCGATTTGTATCTTTTCGCCTTCTAATATAGAGGCATTGGCGATGTGTCTTGCCGTTCCACACTCAAAACATCTGGTGCGTGGACACTGTGCTACTAAGTGTCCCACCTTTCCGCATCCATGGCACTTCCTCTCTTCTTTTCTCCAACTTCTGCGTTCTATCGCTGGTCTCCGTTCTCCCAGGGTCGCTCTCTCCCGTCCGCCGGCTTTTGTCTCTATTCTTTTCCATACGACGGGTTTGTTGTTGGGTCTTCTATAGTTCACTCTTGTCCACCCCATCTCTTCTTCCTCACCTTTCTTAGCCTCTTCGTCCCGGCGCAAGAGTCAACCATTTCCTGGGCACATTCTACAAATGTCTTTTCCCTTTGGCAATGCTTCCTTCCGTCCAGTGTCCTTTGCAAGCTGTTCCTTCAATATTTTTTATACAAAGTCTATCCTGGACTCTACTTCGCGTGCAGAAGTGGTCTCTCGCATTTTTTCAACGATTTTATTGTATCGGGTCAGTAACACCCCGCCATATTGTCCATTCGTCTGATGGTGCTGCTTCTTTTTCCGAAATAGCTGGAAAATATCCTCCTCTGTGGACCACCGGCCGCCCCCAAAAGCCCTCTTCAAACTGTCCTTTACTACGCCCCAAGGTATTTCCTCGTCTGCTTGAATCAGGTTCAAGATATTTCTCTGGACCCGGCATACTAACGACGCTTTTAGCACCTCTGCGTCTCCCGTGTCTAATAAATTTTCATTTTTCTTGGCTTCTATTCTAGCCATCAGCCGGTCTCTACCCTTGAGGAAATGATTTTACTCTCCAATTTCTCCGTCTAATCTTTCCAGATTTGATATAGCCTTCCTTAGATCTTGGGATGTTGCTGTCTTCAACTTCATCCATTCTAATGTATTAGCGGTATCAGTCTGGATCCACTCTTCTGTTTCTGATGGCTGTGGTGGGTCCTCTTGATGTACTATCAACACTACCGGTTGTTGCAGTACTCCTTCCGCCATGGATCTTGATTCCTAAAAGATGTTGAAAAAAAAATCTGAGATTTAAAGGCCTCCCGGGTTTCAGCACCACTTAAGTTTGCGCGGACGAACAAAAGTTTCAAAAATAATTAATAGTAAAACAAGCAACACAAAATTGATGTTTTTAACAACCCCACTTTAATACTAATACTGTTGTGATTGATACTTTAACACATATATGTATATATATATATATATATATAGATCTTAATCCTATTTCTTGTAATTATAAACATGTGATAAAGTATCAATAGAGGATTAGAAGGAAGAATAAATCAGTTGTTATCTAGCAAGCGTGAGTCATCTCATTTCTCCTCCCTATTTTCCTTTTTTTTAAACATATTTCTCTCGGGTGAACTTAAGTGGTGCAGAGACCCAGGAACTTTAAGTATTTTAAGTGCGAAAAGAAAAGGGTTTTATTTTTTAAATTCTTTTCGGCGTTTCTCTGTTTTAATATTTTTCTTTTCCTGTCGTATTGTCTCTGTTAATTTTGAAAACATGGCTGAAGGATTTTTTAAACCACCAGTTCTCACAGTACCAGAAGACGTGGTATTACCTCAGGCGGCTCAGCATGTCGTACCCCCAGAGATACCCCCACTACCGGCGCAGACACTGGCAGGGGCCCACGCAACCACACTGGTTTGGACGAAAACGGCGCAAGACATAAGAAAGGCTATCTCGGAACTTGAACGATTCGACGGCGAGGTTGGCGATCTTAACCATTTTCTAAAGGGAAGAGACAGGATCATGGCAAGTATAGAAGCTTAATTAGAGGAAAGGCTGATGGACTTACAAGATGCCGTATCTCTTCGGGCAGCCCTGGTATGCCGAGTCCGTAGGCAAATGTTAAATCTGATACAGGCTGATGATTACACGTCGTGGGTCGTCATTAAGGACAGGCTGAAGAAGGCATTCGGAGGAGGCAGGTGGGCTCCTGAAGAGGACATATTCCAGATGTTCCGCGAGACAAAGCGACCACACCAGACGAGTGGCCAGTATGCTGGGATATTGCTGGCTCGCTACAATCGGATAACTGAGAAGTTAAGAAAAGCGCACTGCACAGAAAAGGTGAAAGGCAGAATTGGCTTTCTCTCGACTATTTTAAAAGTCCAATTGGCAAGAGAAACGGGAAGTAAAGAGGGCCTTCCCCGAGACAGGACATTCGTGGAATGCGCGCAGGAGATGGTGGATGCAAGTGCGAGAGAGGAGGAGTCCAGGTACGGGAAAGTCGAAATGGAATGAACAAAGGTGCCCTACAAGAGAACTAAGCCCCATTTTTATTTTTTTATCTCTTTTTTGGCCGGGTATTCTGATGCACTGCAGCCTTATTAGGCTTATTGTGCGCCGTCCAATCTACTGTTAATACAGGACTAACGCCTTGGTGAATCTGACTAACCTGTAGGGGTTAATCAGTTCACGAAACTTGGGATCAGGGATACGTTGACGTACCAAAGTGGTAAAACCGTATCCTGGCAATTTCTGGACAACTGCATATCACATGAAATGCAGTTTCATCATCCTTCTTGCAGAATCTGCAAGTCGGTGAGGCCACCAAACCATATTATGGAGATGCTTATTAAGTTGACAGTGTCCTGTGTACAGTCCTGTTACCTTCCTATTGAGAGTAGAATATAACTTCTCTCTTTGCAGGACCCTTCCAAAAACATCTTAGAGTGATGCTGCTAAAAAGTATCCCTCCAGTATTGCCTGGATCTATTGTCAGCAGCCGCCTTAATCAGACCTTTGGCATTGCAGAGGCTAATTCCACACACAGGTTCAGGTGTGGGGGGTAGCTGGGCAGAACACCTCCTCGCGAGGCTATCAGCTCTCTCATTTCCTAGGATGCCTGAGTGGACAGGCACCCAGTGTACCCGGACTTTATTTAGCAGGGAAAGCATATTGTGAGTATTTTTGTATTCCTCTACTAATTTGGACCGTGTCATGTAATTACCCAGAGCTCCAATAGCAGCTTGACTATCAGTATGGACAGTTATCTGTCTGTCTCTCATCCCTTCTGAAATTAGGATTTGAGCACAGATATTTATTGCCATTACTTCAGCCTGAAAGACTGAAGTATGTTTACCAAGAGAAATTGACATCCCTTTCTTGGGTTTATCCATTCTCCATATTCCAGCACCTGAGCCTAACTCTGTCAAGGATCCATCTGTATAAAAGTTGACTCCATTACACGGTTTGTGCGAGCCAGTCCTGTTAATCCCTACACAGTAAAGTGTGCCCATGTATTTCTTTACTTGAAGATCGGAATGCTAGCATCGAATCTTCATCGATGCTTCTGAACAAGTTACCATGACCCCGGTAAACCAGAGAGTTGGATCTTGTTCCTAACTTAGATAGCCTATAAGCTGTGTTAAGTGCTTGAGTTTCTACTGCTATGTGCAATGGTGTTAGGTTCAGTAGAACTTCCATTGCAGCAGTCGGAGTCGTACTCATAGCTCTAGTTGTCATAAGGCATGCCAATCTTTGCAGCTTCCCGAGCTGCAACAGGGATTTGCATGTAATTGCCTTATGCCACCACACAACCGCTGCATATAGGACCATCGGCTATATATATATATAACTGTTTTATATATCCAGAGGACCATCTTCGGTTTGAGGCCCCATGTTATTCCAACAGCCCCTTTACATGCAAAGAGACACTTAAGTGCCCTTGTACAGGTTTTGTCAATGTGGCTGTTCCATTTTAATTTACTGTCAAGAGTAATTCCTAGATGTTTAACTTCACTACAGATATTGACCTCAGCCTCGCTAAGGTGAGGAGGTCTGATTTTTATAATTCTTCTGTTAGTGAAGATACAGAGATTGACCTTCTGAGGGTTGATGCTAAGACCATTCATCTGACACCAGTCCCTCAGAAGTTTCATGGTTGTTTTGAGCAGTTCCGATAAGGTTACCGGAAACTTGCCTTCAATTAGCACAGCGATATCGTCAGCATATCCCTGTGCATAAAAACCTGCATTGCTCAGGTTTGTCAACAAAGAATCGACAACCAGACACCATAGGAGTGGAGATAGCACACCCCCTTGTGGACATCCTCCTCTCGGTCTGATCCACAGTCTGGAGTGTCCCAGTTCGGATATGAGCATCCTTCGCTCCAGCATGGCGTTTATCCATTCGGAGATTAGTCGTCCCACACCTCTCCTTTCTAAGGCTAATGCCATAGTACCATAAGGAGTTCGGTCAAAGGCACCCTCAATGTCAACAAAGATGCCTGCCACAATATCTCTGTTAGTCAGAGTTTTTTCGATCCTAGAGACCAAGAACTGTAAGGCAGTCTCACAGGATTTACCAGGCTGATAAGCATATTGAGCACTGTGTAGTGGTCTATCGGCTTGTATGTTATCTCTAATCTGTCTGTCAATAATTTTTTCCAGAGTCTTCAATAGGAAATATTTCAGACATATAGGCCTATACGCCTTGGGATGGTCATAGGAACCCTTCCTAGTTTTGGGTATATATCGTACTTTAGCCACATTCCAACCATCAGATATGTGGTTAAGTGCTAAACTACCTCTCAGTAAAACAAGGAGGTGGGGTCGCAGCACCTCAAAGCCCTTCTGAAGTAGAGCTGGAAAAAATCCATCAGTGCTGGCTAGAATTTCTCCCAGAATTAACTATTCTGTTAGCTTCTGCCCACCTCTCTGTATTACTAGTCTGTTTTTCAGAGGTGGGAATATTTGGTTCCTCATCCATCAGCTCGCTCTTGTGCAAGTGCCTTCAGGGCGCCGATCTCAGAATCGGTATGGTCCCCTTCCGCACTGATGGCACCCATAGCCCTATGGCCTGGCCTCTTGGATAGGATTCTGTTTACTCTAAAAGCAGAGGATGTGTCATTGATGTCATTGCAAACAAATCTTTTATGCCCCTCTCTTAGCTTTCCTAATGGCTTTATTGTAGTCGGTCAGTGCTTGCTTATTGGCATTCCAACTACCTGTACTTTTGGATTTATTGAAGAATTTCCTAGTTAAAGCTCTCAACTTGCCAAGTTCACTATTCCACCAGGTAACGTTCCTGTTGGACTTGACTGCACACACGCTGTTATTATCAGTGTAGGATTTCATTATTGCCTCAGTAAGTAATCCGTTAAGGCAGTCCAATTGCCATTTGTCTCTAATTGATTTGGGACACTGTCTTATTTCCTGTTCGAGTAGGGTTCAGTAGGAACCTCAGTCAGTAATATTGGGGTTCCTGTACACCGTCTCAAACATATCATTTACCTCTATGTCAAATGTGATGTATTTGTGATCTGAGCATGACTCCTCAAGAGAGACATGCCAGTCCTTAATGAAATCATTTGCACAGTTGGTGCTTAGTGTAATATCAATGACCTCTGATCTATTTTAGTTAAAAAAGGTGGCAGTATTGCCCTTGTTGTGGATTTAAAGATCATTGCCTAAGATAACCTCTAATAGAAACTCACTCCCCTACTTAAATGGGAGGCTCTACTACAACATTGGTCCATAGCCCAGCGACTGCCTACTGTCCCGGATGCCCTGTTCCAGTCTGTCTTTCGGTATGATAAAGAAATCGCTGAATGACTAGAGGTTGAGCAGGGCGACAGAAGTGTGAAAGCTATACGACAGTCACTTCGAGAAAAGGCGTTTGAAGAATGGACCGATTGCAGGTGGCAGGGCATTGGCGTTCGACACTTCAAAGATACCCCGAGAGCCAATAGATATATATGTGAGAAGCAAGTTCTCTCGGAGTCAGAATGGTCCAATGCCCTGAAACTGAATATGAACTACGCCCCCCTACGTGGAGTCCCAGGAGCCAGCGGACAAGTGAGAGAAGTTGGGTCCCTCTGTCGCAAACGCGGCAGAGAGTCTGAAACACCAGCCCATGTGCTGGGAAATCGCCCCAACAACTCCCTACTCATCAAGCGTCGGCACCACAGGGTTAAGAACGAATTAACAAAGCTCCTCAGAGAAAAAGATTTCACCTGTTTTGACGAGGTCTACTGCATTGATACGGGCGGATCAGTTAGGTACGCAGACATAGTTGCATTCCCGAAGAACGGAACTACTGCAATGATCCTGGACCCTACCGTTCGATATGAAACTAACGACCTCGATCAAGTAGGTGGAGTGGAAAGGGTAAGAGAGCCATCTACGAGAAATGAATCCCTTTCCTAAAAGAAAAGTTCCGCGAGACATTTGGCGAGAGACAGTTCTCCGTTACAGGTTACGCGGAGCGATCCCTTGAAGCATAAGAAGATTTTTGGAAGACCTGGGTGTCGATATAGAAGATATAGCGGTGTTAGCAGAAAATGTGATTTGGGACTCACATCCACCATCACCTGTATGGCAATAAAATGGTGAATGTGATTATATTTTGATTATGTAATGTGCGCACCAAAGGTCTAAATTTACAATATAGTAGTAGAGAGAAACAAAATAAAATAATGTAAATGGCTAAAAGAAAAAAAAAATTGTAAATATTATAAATTTGAATAGGAATAGGAAAAAAAAAATATTGAAAATGTATGTAAAATAAGTATGTTGTGTTATTAAGCAACCCGATGTATTTGGACAGCATTGCCAAATAAATAAAGCATTTCTCTCTCTATAAACGTTTTATTTAAATGTTTTCCATTTGGTTGGTCCAAAATAAATGGATAATTTATAAATAACTAAACATAAAAATATTTAATATAATTAAACGTGAAATTATTACTTTCACTTAACGATATTTTTTATAAAAATAAAATTTTATATTTTAGAAGCTTATGTGGCTGAGGTATAACAGAAACATTTTCAAAAATATTAGCGAGATTCCGGGAAAGTAGTTTTCAAATTTTCTTCTTGAAAATTTGAAATCTAAAATCGAGATAAAAGTATGAATCAGCGGAATCGCAGAAAAAAATCTTGAATCCAAAAAAAAAAAAAAAAACTCTTCAGATTTGAAATCCATTCAACGGTGCCGTTGGAAACAAAAATTTCCGATCTCAAAGACATGTTACCGCCACGACAATGTTATAAAGGGATGAGGGATTACCAAGTTCAAATGACTCAGAATGAAAAAAAGACCCGCAAAATGGTCTGTGTGTGTTTGTGTATGTGTGTCGGCGTATGTGTGAGTATGTCGTAAGTCTAGCCCGAAAACGATATGCTTAATAAAAACTCATTACCAGTTAAAATGATAAAATGGTGGTATGAAGGGTAGATTAATAATCAAATTACCTATTTTAATTAAAATCAATAATAAACCAAAAGATGAATTAGGTAATATGCTTAGGAATACTTTATAATTAAATATTGTTTTGTACGCAATATTACGATGGAAAAGTACAGATATGGGCTTTCCTGTTTACTGACATCTACACTGGTTCGGCTCATCCGTTTCTTCCAATTCTCAAGTACTTCTTCCTGTGTGGGTCTGTAGAGCTCGAATCTTACACTGGACACACACTTTGTCTTTTTGTGTTAAATACTTTTTTTTATCTAAATATTGAATTGCGTGAGGCACCCTGTTTTACGAAGGTGCAATTTTCCCGAAACCATTTGCCGCAGGTAATAGACCTTTGAAATGGAAAACCCGAAGGAATGAAAAATCCAGATATTCAAATATCAGATCATATATTCAATATTATATATATTCCATCAAAAAATAAGTTTTTTTTAGTTATAATAGTTTATTATTATTACGTGCAATACGATAAATATGAGGTGTTTTACATCACTCCAGTGTTGAATAAACATTTAAAAAATGTCAACTAAATTTGATATATTGTCATCTTAAAAGTTTAATATTTTAAAAACTAACAGACATAAAGACGTTAATTAGTTCTGAAAGCGAACGGTTTATATCTTATTTGAAATCATAAATATCTGAATAGATCAATATAGATTTTCTAATAATAATCACAAATAAAAAAAAATGTAATTCTTCCTCGGTAACAATTTTGAATGAACTTTATAATAAAATCTATAATTAACTAATCCTGTTGAGTATTCATTTTGTAGGAAATTCACACTACACCTTTGTAATTACGTCAGATAGGCTTCATTTGAAAAGATAAAATTATTAGTGGAAGGAATAAGTCCGGGTGGCGGTCATTAAATGAAATAACTAAATAGTTTCAACTATTTATTGTTTGCTAACGTTTCGACCCCCTTTGTGGGTCATCAGGGCGCATGGTGGGAAAATGGAAACATTTTTCAGTTTTCATTCTCCCATCTCAACGGTCAACTAATTACATCCACAATGATACAATTATTAGCTTTCACTACATTGACAAAGGCTTATTTTTCAACATATAACAATTTAAAAATACATATACACATGTACTAATTTATGGGCTGAAAATCCTCGAGTTTATTTTTCGTTTAGCCCCAGATTTTGTTGCAGTATACGATGGATAATTTCTGTGTATGTGTAGATATTGATTATAACGGTTGCATCAAATTTTCTATTTCAAATTTTCGGGTTTCGGGAAAATTGCACCTTCGTAAAACAGGGTGCCTAGCGCAATTCAATATTTTGATAAAAACAGTATTTGACACAAAAAGACAAAGTGTGAGTCCAGTGTAAGATTTGATCTCGACAGACCCACACAGGAAGAAGTAGTGCTCAACACACGACTATCACCTACTTCGGTTGACAGTTTTAAATAAAGCTAGAGTTAAAAAACACTGCAAACTATCACACAATTTAATTCTTCATCCAACATCAAAAAAATCATATTGTTGGTATTTTTTTAATTAATTAGCAGAAACGGATTTTTTTCCTCGTTATTCGGATTATAAACATCTTGAAACGTAAACCCTCAAATTTTGAGGGAATTAACTTTTTTTCCCGATTACACACACAGGTTCATTATTGAAAATAACAAACCAAAATTACATTCAGTTACGTTGAAAACATATGTTTTAGATTAAATAATATAAAAGTATAAAATTGTTATTTACAACAATGAACAAAGGTAATGAATGTCCTATACGTCGTTTTACATTACTTTCCACAACTTTGTAAATGAGAAAACGTTTTTACTAAAACCTTTAGCTTTCCGACGGTTTACCTAAACAAATATTTTTCCTCTTTTCTCCTTTAGTTGGTTATCAAACAAATTCGTTCAACTTGTATATTTAGCAGTTTTTGATTGTACAATACTCCTATCATAATATTTCAATTAGAATGAAGCCTACCTGATATTAAAGCACATTAAATGTTTTATCGATTTTGTGAGTTCAAAATCATTACAACCGTTTCCGATAAATCGTAAAAATGGTATAAGGTGGCTTTAATGGCTCGCTAATTTTTTTGAAAATGTTTCTGTTATACCTCAGCCATATACGCTTCTAAAATATAAAATTTTATTTTTATAAAAAATATCGTTAAGTGAAAGTAATAATTTCACGTTTAATTATATTAAATATTTTTATATTTATAAATTATCCATTTATTTTGGACCAACCAAATGGAAAACATCTAAAGAAAAGGTTTACAAATTTAATTTTTAACTGTGGTTCATTCACCCATCACTTACACCCAATTTCCGCCCACGATTACCTACAAGCAACTTCCATTGTTATCAAAACCTTTTCCTTTCCACTTATCATCGCATCAGCATACTGCCCTCCTAAACATCCCATTTCCTCTGCCCAATTTGAATCCTTTCTCAACTACTTGGGTAATCACTTCATTTTGGGTGCAGACTTAAACGCTGAAAATCAACAGTGGGGTTCTAGAACCACCAATTCTCGTGGACGGATATTGCAGTCTGCACTTAACTCCCGACGCTTTCATCTCCTACCTCCCGATTCTCCTACCTACTGGCCAACAGATCCTAACCGTAATCCTGACATCCTCGACTTCTTTATCCACAGCGGATTAGGCTCTCCTAATTTTTCCATAGCTCGCCTTGATGAACTATCCTCTGATCATAGTCCATTGATTCTAAATGTATCCATAACACCTATTCCTAAACCTATCCCACCGTCATTCATTAGAAGCCCTGTCAACTGGAACCTCTTCCGCGAAATCCTCACTAATGATATTGACCTCAGAGTGATTCTCAAAACCCCAAATGACCTTGACGACGCCGTATATTCCTTTACAACCGCTATTCAACAAGCCGCCTGGACTGCCTCCTCTCCAAAGTACTCCCAAATAATTCCTTATAAAAGCCATTTACCACAACACCTGACAGACCTCATCAACAGCAAACGCCGAGCCAGAACATTATGGCAACGCACCCGCCACCCAGAGGATCGCCGCTCCTATAACTTTTTTTGTAGAAAATTAAAGCGGGAGTTGGCGATCTTCCGTTCCCAATCCTACAATACCTACCTCTCCTCTCTCTCGACTCGTGACAATTCCCTGTGGAATGTCACGAAGAGAATCCTAAATTCCCACACCATTTCCCATCCTCTCCGGCGCTGTGATAGTTCCTGGGCTGCTTCTGACAAGGATAAGGCCGAGGAATTCGCACAGCACCTTTCCAAAGTTTTTACTCCTCATCCAGAGCTTAATCCTACCCATACGGCAGCAGTTGAAGAGTTCCTTATATCACCAATACCGCTTTCCTTGCCACCTAAAGCAGTTAATCCCTCTGAGGTCAGATATCTTCTTAAAAAGCTTCCTCTCCGTAAATCCCCTGGATACGATCTCCTTACTCCTCAAATCTTAAGACAACTTCCACCTAAAGCCATTACATTCCTTACATATCTCTATAACTGTATCCTACGCACTACCTATTTTCCTCTCTTATGGAAACATTCAACTATCATCCTTTTCCTAAAAACAGGCAAACCTTCTAACAACACGTCATCTTACAGACCTATTAGCCTACTTCCGATCATCTCAAAAATTTTCGAAAAGCTCCTACTAAAACGAATCCTAGCCAAATTTCAAAATTTTCCTTCACATCAGTTCGGATTTCGTCCTCAACATTCCACGGTTCAACAAGGACTCCGAGTTGTGGACCACATTTCCTCCGCCCTTGAGTGCAAGGAGTATTGTTCGGGTGCCTTTTTGGACATATCTCAAGCTTCCAAGTTCCTGTGGCTCAGAATTTTCCAAACATTATATTGTTGAGGCTGGTGTTCCTCAAGGAAGCGTCTTGGGATCCGTCCTCTACACCGCCGATATCCCTACCGATCCTGATACCTTTCTGGCAACATTTGCTGATGATACCGCCATTTTGTCATCCAATTCCGATCCTGAAGCAGCATCGCTTAATTTACAAAATCACCTTTCCCTTGTCGAAGACTGGTGTAACGCTTGGCGTATTAAGGTGAACGAAAACAAGTGCTCACACGTCACATTCACTCTTCAACGCAAATCCTGTCCAACGGTTTATTTCAATTCCCTACCGCTTCCTTCTTCTGACACAGTCCGGTATCTTGGCTTTTTACTAGACAAAAGACTGACGTGGAACCCACACACAAGACTTAAAAGAAAAGAACTTAACCGCAGATTCGGCCAGTTATACAGACTACTAAACAGAAAATCTCATCTTACAATTGACAACAAATTACTAATATACAAGACAGTACTGAAACCAATATGGACCTACGGACTTGAACTGTGGAGGACAGCTAAACATTCTAACATCAAACGCATCCAATCCTTCCAATCCAAAGTTCTCCGAACAATAGTTAATGCTCCTTATTACGTTACCAACTCTACCCTACACCACGACCTTAAAATTCCGTTTATTTTAGACCTGGTACCATCCAAATTTTCCAAATTTCATCAGAACCTTAGTCATCATCCTAACCCTCTAGCACAATCCCTATCCAGTACCACCCATCCCTACAATCCTCCTCGAAGATTGAAACGGCAGTGGCCGCGAGACGTATTGTAAACGTTTAAATTGGAGTTCTGACACTGGTCAGATCCTCCACTCATGTAATGTATGTTTGTGGCTATTGCGCCCTAGTTCGGCCTCCACTGATTCACACCAGTGACGCGGCTGAGAGCGAGGGTCTAGGATCTTTTGGATTCCGCTTTTTCCTCCACAAGTGGAGGGAAAAGCCCAGTCTGGGGTCCCTCTATAGCACTTGTATATTTTGTATATAGATATGTTTGTTTGAATGATGTTTGTTTATTTGCAAATTTATTTATCTCAATTATAGGTTAATGTTTTGTTTTGTTTTTATATGTATTATTATTTAATTCTATATATATCATTTATTTGTATTTATCTCAGTTATAGGTTGTTGTTTGTTTTCTTATTTGTATATATATTATATTTTATTTATTTGACTTTATCATTGTATATATTGTGTGAATGGGTTCATATATCACTATTACTAATGTTCATATAGAAACAAATTGTAATAAATCTCAATAAAAAAAAAAATAATAATAATAAAAAATAAATAAATAAATAAAAAAAAAAATTAAAAAAAAAAAAAACTGTGGTTCATTACATACGATCATTACTGAAATACAAAATGACTGGGCCCTCTAGGAAAACAAAAGGCTGCCTTGGCTTGCTAAGCTCTGAGCTACCTACTTAGGTAGGTACCTACCTGCCAGTCCCTACTTTTACTATCATCTTTATATCATACTTACTGTCGCGGCAGTGATTTCGTACATTTCTGTTTCCAACGGCACCATTGGACGGATTTCGAATTTGAAAAGTGCATTAAATTCAAGATTTTGTCTTGCATTTGCGCTGTTTTGCACTTTTTGAAAAAATGCATAATAACGATTTTAGATTTCAAATTTTCAAGAAAAAAATTTGAAAACTACTTTCCCGAAATCTGCTCTTTACAACGAAATAAAATAATATTTTGAAATAAAAATCGGACATTTCGATGAGATAGAACGACGTTGCTGCGATCTGTTGTTTCAGAAACAAATTAAACGGTCGTCCCCTTTAGCCTTAATAGTATAATCAGTAACGAACCCTTGGTAACGCAGAAACTGAGCCTAGTATCCAATAAATACGAAAATTTAAAATAAAATGTTACCGTGTGATTCCAAGAATAAAAAATCATAATAATAGGTCCCTATCGATTTCATCCGAAGAGTTTACAATAATCTATCAGCCCGCTATCTTAATAATAATAATTTACCTTTATCGATTTTTTATGAAATGTTTAAAATAATCAATAATATGAAAGAAAATATGGCCTAAACAAATTTACCTTAATATAGATTAAACCAGTTCTTAATAGATGTAGGTAAGTTAACGAACGCCGCTATACAGGTATAAAAGAAAAGGGGATCGATAAACACACTGATCTAGACTCAGAACAGAACTGACTTTATTGTATCTTAATACAAACAAATAGTACGTTGTTTACTAGGAATAGTATTAAGGCTAATACAGTCGTACTCGGGGTCTTAACTCCCCCTTGCCAGTTTACGAACATACCTTAGTAAACTCTTAGGAAGAACCTTGAAACGATAGATAACTTACATAAAGAGAAAAAAAAAACTCTAGTATACAACGAAAAAGGAAAAGTGCTATTACAAAAACACAGTACAACTAAAACAAAAAAAAAAAGAAAGAAAATTCACTTAAACACTTTTTGCACAGCACTGGTTTTTGCACAAAAACAACAAAAATGAAAGAAAAATCTTCTATGGCAACCTCCAGCGCGCTACCGCTGATTCACAGCTCCTATCGGGAGCTTCAGTTGCTCTAGGTGAACAGTCCGCTGCTTTTTGGGCTCGCTGAGGCTCTCGATGGTGACAACATTGTGCTCACGAATGCCAATCACTCTGTATGGCCCTTCGTACCTCTCCAGCTCTTTCCCACGATTAGACCCTTTTCGTTTATATACCGTCATCCCAATCTTGACGGCGCCCATTAGGTCCCTGACGTTACGATTTTCTCTGGCTACCCTTCTGTTCTTTTCCCTTTCGATTCTTCCCCGAACTTTTTCCCATCGTTTGGCCAAAGCCAGGCGATTGTTCATCACGTCTTTCGCAAGCCCCTCATCCACTGCGGTACTCGCGCTATCCCTACGCCGTTCACGAAGTCCGAAAAGGATCTCGAACGGAGAGAACCTGGTTACGGTGTGAATAGAGTGGTTGTATGCCGCAACCGCTCTTGCCATCGCCGCGTCCGGCTCCAGGCCGCGTTCTTCCTGGTAAACTCGTAGATGGTCGCTGAGCGTGCTGTGGAGACGTTCAATCCCTCCTCTGCTCTTCGGGTGTCCGGGGGTATTAAGGTGCCAATTGACCCCTATGGACTGCATTTCCGAACGGATCGAAGCGTTATCGAATTCTCTGCCACCATCCGAAGCTATGCGATCGGGTATACCATAAAATTGGAACCAAGTCCGTAACGCCCCTAATACCGCTCCTGAGGAGCGTTCCTGGACCAGGTAAGCCATCGCTGCCTTACTAAATAGGTCCAAAACTGTTACCCACTTATAACCTCTCCAAGTAAACGTGTCTATTTGGAGATCCGCAAGCGGCGATACTGGGGTGGATGTTTCTTGTTGTAAGGCCTTCGGAGGATGCCTGTCATACTTTGTTTTTAAACAGACAGCACAATTCCCAATAATGTCTGCGATGGTCTGGCGCATACCCCACCAGAAATACTTGCGTTTCAGGGCTTGCAACGTTTCATGTATTCCCCGGTGGTTGGTCTTACCCTGGTGGTACGCTAACGTCACCTCTCGCTGGCTATCTTCGTCCTTCAGCGTCTCCACTTGCAGAGTACAGCGTAAAAATGTCCGATCATCGCCAATTCGTTCATTCCGCCACAGGCGCTTAATCTTGTCCCAGACAACTGCATTTCCCACATAAAGGTGGTGGATTTTTCTTAGTTTCGATGCGTTATTGAGCATCCGACAAATCAGGTCTTCCTTCATCCCGGGTTGCGACCAGATTGTAGTAATGGTACACCGACCGTGCCGCTCGTACTCCACCTTTGTCGGTCCTGAGGTCTTGGTTTTCCAAATAATTTGCCGCCGCTTATCGTTGACGATTGCTTCAAGTTCTACCATCTCATCAGGGCGATCATCCATGGAGCTATCCTCTTCTTGGGTTTCCTCATCAGTCGGTATCCCACATTCCATTTCTCTCTCTGATGTCCGTGCAGGTGAGAGTTCAGTAGCATGCCTTGATGTTTCCCCTTGCTCTTCCTCAACCGCGTTAACCATTATTGCCCGGGAGAGCCAATCAGCCACAACATTCTCCTTGCCCGGTTTGTAAAGAATTTCAATATTATACTGGCTCAAGAACTCCTTCCATCTGGTGATCCGAGCGGACGATTCTTTTATTTTTCCCACCCATTGGAGAGGTCGATGGTCCGTAAGGATCCGGAATCGTCTCCCATAGACATACGGCCTAAAATGATCGATGGCCCACACGATCCCAAGGAGCTCCCTCTCTAATGCGCTGTAACGTGATTCGGAATCGGTAAGGCGCCGACTAGCATATGCCACTGGTCTATCACCTCCTGCCCCATCTTGCGACAATACTGCCCCCAACGCATATTCGCTTGCATCCGTCGTGATAGTGAATTGCCTCGAGAAATCAGGGAACGCCAGAACAGGTTCCTCTTGCAGACGCGACATGCACCGTTGAATGTTGGATTCCATTTCAAGCGTCAATATCACTTTCTTCCCTTTCTTAAGTAAATCATATCACAAGATATTCCGCCATCTCCGGCACAAATCGCCTGTAGTAATTTAATGAGCCTAACAATCGCCGGATTCCTCTAACGTCTCTTGGAATAGCCATTCTCTGAAGCGCTTCCACTTTACTTTTGTCTGGTTTTACCCCTTTCTGGGAGATGGTGTGCCCCAAAAAATTAATTTCCTTCATACCCAGTATCGATTTCTCCCTTGACAACTTTAACCCAAACTCGCGCACCCGTTCAAATACGCTTCGCAGATGTGCTTGGTGCAACTCTTCGGACTTGCTAAAGACCAGAAGATCGTCCATATACACCTGGAAAAACGATTCGCTGATACCCCTGAGGAACTCATCCACGAGCCTTTGGAACGTGATAGGTGCATTCTTTAACCCGAACGGCATCCTTGTAAATTCGTAATGACCTCTTTCAAAAGTGAAAGCCGTCTTGTGCTGGTCCCTGGGATGCATCCTAATCTGGTGATATCCAGCTTTAAGGTCTAGTGTGCTGAACACTGTTGCTCCACTCAGCCTATCCAAGATGTCTTCGAACCTTGGGATGGGGTAACGCTCATCGACTGTATTTTCGTTGAGCTTTCTGTAGTCGATAACCAATCTATATTTTTCTTCACCAGGCGCACTTTTCTTTTTTACCGCCCACAGAGGACTATTATATGGAGATGTACTATTTACGATAATACCCTGTTTTTTAGGTGTTCTATCTCCTCCCTAATGTGTCCCCGTAACGCGTGTGGATATCTTCTCTCTTTCACATGCGTCCCAATGTCCCGTTTCAGAGGTATTTCATGGACAGTCACTCCCGTAACTCCCAATATATCGCCTTCCCTGAAGAATATATTATCATATTCATCCCTCAAAACCTTCCTCCAATCTACCGTCCGATCAATCGCTCCTATTCTTTCAATGTCACCCTCTACGAACTTTTAGCAGTTATACTTCTTCTTCCCGATCCAAACTGACCACCGTCCTTTCTCGATAATAAAACGCGCTCCTACCTTCCCTAAAAGATCGCAACCTATAATACCTTTGTATTCTCGAGGCATCTTTTCCACGATGTGTATAGGTAAACGGCCCCTCTTCATGGCCCACCTATCCAATTTCATTAAAGTTTCCCCCACTACTTCGCAAGGGCCACCCAGAGTGATTAGTTTGCAAGCACATACCTGTACCTGAAGTGTCGCCTTGCCGCCACACAGCTGCTCCACCGCCTCTCGACTCAGGATCGTGCAGGAGCTCCCCGTGTCCACCAGGCACCTCACTCCAGCGACTCCGATGATGGGCAGACCGCCGTACTTACTCCTCACGCTGCAGTTGACCAAGGTGCGGTCGCCCCACTCCTGCCACTCTCCTCAGGCCGCAACGCGTTCTCTCTTTCCTGTCGCCGCTCGCCGTTGTCCGCACCTCCGGGTTTTCCCTCCTCCTTCGCCTCTGCTGGTCCCTGATCTCTCCTTCTCACACTCAGTCTTAGACGACCCCGACGTTCCTGCTGACTCAGATATCGCTCTGCTTCTTGGCCGTACCCTGTGGGCATTTACTTCCATTGATTCACCTCTTGATGACTCCAGACGTCTAAAAATGTAAGGGCATTGGCGGGCAATATGCCCCTCTACACCGTATTCGAAACACTTCGTACGAGGACATTGCGCCACCAGGTGTCCAGGTTTTCCACACCCGTGGCACTGCCGCTCTTCTCTTCTTTCGCTAAATGTCGGTTTTCGAGAACCAAATCTCCTCCTTTCATTCGTTGCTCTCTCCCTACCTTCGTTTGCACCATCTCTTTTTCTCCAAGCCGGACGAACAAGTCTAGTTTTCCGATACGTTACTCCACTCCAGCCCTGATCTTCTACTTCCATTCGCGCCTCTTCTTCCCGGGCACTAGCGTCGATCATTTCTTGGGCCCACTCGACAAATGTGCGGTCTTTTGGCATTCCATCCTTTTTCCCAGTTTCTTGGGCTAATTGAACCATCAAGATGGTTGACAAAAATCCCATCCTTGCTTCAACACCGGGTGCATCTATCACTTCCCTCATCTTCTCGGTAATTTTATTAAAACGAGCTAGGAGCTCCCCAGCGTACTGCCCATTACTCTGACGTGGCCGCCTCGTCTCCCTGAACATCAGGAATATATCTTCTTCTGTCGTCCATCTTCCGCTGCCGTAAGCTTTCTTCAATCGCTCCTTTATCACCGGCCATGGGGTGTCTTCATCAGCTTGAATGATGTTAAGGACGCTCCTTTTGACTCGGCACACCAGATCAGCTTTAATTGACTCAGCGTCCCCAGCTTCGAGTAAGCGCTCAGCCGTCTTTACCTCTATTCGAGCCATCAGGCGATCCCCTCCTTTCAGGAAATGATTAAGTTCACCAACTTCCCCGTTGTATCTCTCCAGCTCGGAGATGGCTTTTCTTAAATCCTGGGCGGTGGCCGCCCGAACCTTCATCCATGCCAAGGTGTTGGCGTGGGCCTCAGCCAGCGTATCTCGCGGCAATGGAGGAATTTCAGGTTCCGCCGGCAAAGTCAATACCGGTGGTCTTATGAATCCAGCTTCTGCCATCTTGAAGTTACGGAAGCTTCACGAAAATATTAGAAATATAATTTCAAATAATTGCGAAAACAATTTAAATTAATCGCAAAAATAATTTAAAATAATAGCGAAAATAATTTAAAATAATAGCGAAAATAATTTAAAATAATAGCGAAAATAATTTAAAATAATAGCGAAAATAATTTTAAAAAATAATTTTTTTACAAATAACTTAAGAGGAGAAAAAAAAAAAATTAGTAACGAAGTAAATAAAGCTAAAATAGAACGGCCACTAATCACGTAATCCCGGGTTTCGGCACCAGTTAACGAACGCCGCTATACAGGTATAAAAGAAAAGGGGATCGATAAACACACTGATCTAGACTCAGAACAGAACTGACTTTATTGTATCTTAATACAAACAAATAGTACGTTGTTTACTAGGAATAGTATTAAGCCTAATACAGTCGTACTCGGGATCTTAACTGGTAATGTGCTCTACTCTGGCGAACTCATATAAGAAAGTAATCAAGTACTCAAAAGTACTAAAATGTTGATTACAGAGGAAAATAGAAATTAATCAGAAGAAAATCTGGGTAAATTTTGTACTTCGCAGCGAACATTATTTGAGTAAAGTAATCAGTTCTCTCTATTTTTTTAGTTTTTGCCCATCAGTGCCCCCCGCCTACGTTCCTATGTTGGAATTCAGGTTTGATTCTGGGGTGAGTTGGCATATGTTCGGAGCCGTTAGTCGCTCGACGAACTATAGATCCTTGTGGGCGGAGCAGTGAGTCGCTCTACGACTGTAGATCTTTGTAGGTCCGAGAAGTTATTCGTTCAACGAACTGTTGATTAGTGAGAGACTCAAGTCGTCACACAGACTGCAGTAGTTAGTATCCCTTTTGTGTAGGGAGTATATTGTGCTTAGCAGTATTGGAGATGCATCGTATTGCCGCTTGATGACGTGATTAGGCTGCTAGGCTGGATGACGTCGGTGTTCCGCTGTGGGTAGAGTCCAAGCATGTGATAAGCCGCTTGCTGGCTGGTTGTCTCCGCGTACTTCGTTAATGAGCATTTGTACCGAGTGAATGCCAATATGGGCATGTTTAGACGGTAAATGCGACACTGATTGGCTTGATTAGCTTCCGGAGCTAATTTCTTCATGTGGAAATTCTGCTGGAGCTGTATGCCTTGGGCGAACTGCTTCTGATTCGTGATGACGACCTACGGCTGGTTTACCCGTGGTTACATGTCTTGTTTCTTGTGAGTGGTAGCTGGTTGACTGACACATCTTGTAAAAGTTGTTATCCTTCCAGCTATGTGGCGCTGAGTTAGTTGACTGATTGAGCAGCTGTCTGAGAATTCCCACAGGACCATAGGGAGTAGTTCTAGACATGTATTGGTTTTTATTATTAGAGTCTAGTCGAGAAGTCATGGTTGTGTTGATCCATGTATTAGTCAGGCTGGTTGTTGAAGCTGGCCAAGTTGACAGTCTTGGCTGGTTCAGCTTGGGACGTTGGTGGTCAATCAGCGATGTTGAGTCTTGATTCCTTCTTTTCTCCTTGTTGGTTGAATTTTGGCATCTCTATCCGATTAAAAGTTTTCAATTTTTACAGTGTTACAATCATAAATTTTATCACTTTACAAAAATAGGCTGTGCTGACCTTTATTTATTTTCCAGCACTTATATTTTTTTGTGCAAGCTTTTGTTTGTGCACCTTTAAATACCATATTATGAACAATTTGGGGCAAAAGGTATAATTTATACTCTAGTATATAACCAGTCTCTTTAAAATCATGCATTATTGTGACCTCATAAAATTCATTTTAAATTATTCTCTTATAATTTCATGCATTATAAATCTCATCAATCAAGTCAGGGATTTTATCACATCGGGCTATTGATCACGTCGGGGTCATCACTGGTCGAGGTATGGTTATTATAATGGACAAGAAAGAGTCATCAGAAGGCCTCGACAATTGCGTGTACATGCAAGGAAGAGAGTAGGATGGAGATGTTGCTCGCGGGGGAGGGAGGGGGAAGAGGGGTGTTTAGGAAGATGCCCGCGAATATATAATTTTATTTTATTATAAATTTAGTACCGAGAGGTGCTGCCTTCTAATGCGTCATCAAGCTTACTAATCCTTAAGCGAGCTGGGTATGGTTCGTTATAGACCGTGGCAGTGCTCCTATCGTCGGGAGTGATTGAATAGTAGTGCCAAGAAGTCTTGAGATTGTTAGCAGACGACTGACGGTCCTTGGAGGACCCATCTTCCCATTCCGAACTCGTTTAATTTTTTTTTCTCGGTTAAAATACAGTCGACTGGCTCTTATATTTGGCCTTCAAACCGGATTAGAAAAAAAAAAAAAAAAAAAAAAAAAAAAACGATTTATTTTTTTGTTTGTTAAATTGTTTGAATATATAGAAAGTTCGTTTTATTTTATTGGTTTATTCGGGGTTTTAATTAATCGATTAAAGTTTATACTTTCAAGAAGTTCAATTACGAATTATTAAAGAAAATACGCTTAAAAATATTATTGGGATATTTTATGGATGTATATATAAATGGATTGACCGTTGACTTTTGTTTATGATAGTGTGTTAAATAATAAACTCGTAAATGTATTAAATCTGATGTATTTAGATGTATTGGTATCTATATACTAATTCTATATTCCATTTAGTCGGTCGTTATCATAAACTAACTTAAAATAAATTAGTTTATGTTTTTTTTTTTTAATTAGTATCCATAGTTTGTTTAATTTTTTTTTTTTTTTTTGGATAAAATATTTATTTTTTCCGTATGAATAGTTGTTTTATTTTTCGTTTGTAACATAATCATAGATATTGATAGGTTCATTTTCTCTAATTAAACAAAATTTATCGTTCATTAATCAAGAAGTTAGTTGGAAAAAATATAATTATAATAACGTTTAGGTCACAACCCGGAATTTTGGGCATTAAATCAAGAAATTATATTGAATTATTTACGGCAAGGGCACATGTCCTTGGTAACCAATCCGAGAGATAAATGTGGCTATTACATGACACACCATGGTATATTCAAACCCAGTAGTTCGAGTACGCCACTTAGAATAGTTTTCGATACTAGCGCAAAAACTGCTTCTCATTTATCATTAAAGAGTGGAAAAATTGTTTCGGTTCAACGGTTGTCTCCATTCCTCTACCGTGGAATCATTCGCGTCGGTAGTCGTTTGCTGAATGCTGATATTGGGTTTGACAGCTGTCATCCGATCCGATTGTCTTGCCAAAGAAGGATCCTTTGATCATCGATTAATTTATTATTATCATGAGAAATTTGTCTTGCTGGAACACATCTCTTATCGTTGCTTAGGCAATAATTCTGGATTGTATCAGGTCGAGAAGAAGAAGCAAGGAAGGAAAACTTCTGACATCAAATCAAGAGATTCTAACACGATGGGAAGAACATTTCGGAGAACTCTTGAATATAGGTGAAGGCGTCACTGTTGATCCAGCCACAACCATGGGTAGAGAAACGCAGCTGGAAGAACCTGGAAACCATGGATGGGAAGAAAACATTCTCCCCACTATAGAAGAAATAGACGAAGTAATATCCAAGCTTAAAAGAAATAAAGCTCCTGGTGGCGATAATATTAATGCAGAGCTACTCAAACATATGGGCGATGGTATGTTAAAAGAATTACATCGTCTTATAGAGTGTATATGGGAAGAAAAGCACATGCCAGAAAAATGGAACAGTGGTATCATCAATGTGATTCACAAGAAAGGCGATGTTACTGAATGTAGCAATTAAAGAGGAATCACTTTGTTGAATGTTGGTTATAAGATCCTAGCCGCGTTATTGTACAACCGAATCGCACCATATTACGAAAGAACAATTGGTGACTACCAATGTGGGTTTCGAAGAAATAGATCAACTGTAGATCAGATTTTCGCTCTTCGACAGATAGATGAAAAGATGCGGGAATACAACACGGTGACATGGCGGCTGTTTGTGGATTTTAGGGCAGCATATGATACGACGTACAGATCCATGGTGTATAAGGCAATGGAAGAGGCTAAGATTCCCCAAAAATTAATATCGCTGATAAAGATGACAATGAGGCACTCGAGGTGTCAAATAAGAATAAATGGAGAACTGTCCAAGGCCATGGATATAAATAATGGACTAAGACAGGGAGACGCTCTGGCTCCCATGCTGTTCAACCTTGTTCTAGACAAGGTTTTGAAGAGTGCCAGGTTGGACGGAAGTGGCACAATTCTGAACAAGTCACTGCAAATAATGGCTTATGCAGATGATGTGGTGATAGTAGGAAGAAGCAAACAGGCAATTGAAGAGGCATACATAGCTCTGAGAGAGGAAGCAAGAAGGGCAGGTCTTGAGATTAATGTCGGGAAGACCAAGTTAATGATAGTGGAAAGAATAAGAAGGCAGCACCCCTCTTTCTACAACATTGGCGGAGAAAATATAGAAGTAGTGTCGGCCTTCCCCTACCTCGGATCCTTGATGACACTAGAAGCCAACGAAGTGGAGGAAGTGAAAAGAAGGATCCTAGCAGGTAACAGAGCGTACTTTGCCCTAGGGAACCTGGTAAGGAGTAATCTGCTCTCCCGTGCCACCAAGATTTACATGTACAAAACCCTTATAAGACCAGTGGTAACCTATGGTAGTGAAACATGGATTCTTAACAAGGCAACAGCTGAAAGGCTGGATAGATTTGAAAGGAAGGTGTTGCGAAGGATCTATGGAGGCGTGTGTGAGGGAGATGGGAGATGGCGCATGCGAAAAAACAGAGAAATTTATGAATTATTTAATGGGCTGCGCTTATCTGACGCCTTAAGGATGAATAGGTTAAGGTGGTATGGACATTTGAACAGGATGAGTGAGGACAGGCAGGTAAAGAAGACCTACCAAGGAACAATCTTAGCCACACGAAAAAAGGGGAGGCCAAGAGCACGATGGAGAGACAAGGTCCTGGAGGATATGCAGCGCGCGGGCATCCGTATGGTGGAGGATAGAGGACTGTGGCAGATTATGTTGAGGCAGGCCAAGGACCACTTCGGTCTGTAGTGCCAGAAGAAGAAGAAGATCAGGTCGAGAAATAATTCGAAGCCGGATAAGAAAATGCAATCGTTTCAGGGTTCGCCGCTCGGTCGTACCTCCGAAAATGGGTAATCTCCCAACTTGTAGGGTTACACAATGTAAGCCATTCGAACAAACAGGAGTAGACTACGCTGGGTCAATTCACATTACGATGGCTAGGAGACGGAATCCTTTCATTTCATTTTTAAGGTGTATATTTGTCTTTTTGTGTGTATGTCCACCAAGACGGTTCATATTGAATTGGTGTCAGAGTTAGGTACCCCCATGTTTTTGGCCACTTTCCGTCAACTTGTGATTACTCAATTGTCAAAGTTGCTTAGTTCGAGGAACTTTCAGGATACCATGACTAATCAACTTTCAGATAATAGGATTGATTGGAAATTTATTCTCCCAAGGGCTTCTCATTTTAGAGGACTTCAAGCATTAACTCCTGCTTATTTTTTGTCATTGTCACCTCTGAGATATCTCCCACCACGCGATGTAAAAAAAATATCCCCTAATGTGATATCAGCTAGTCGACCAACTTGTCCGATCTTTTTGGGTCCAATGGCGAAAGGAGTACCTCCACGAGCTGCAAACGCGAAACAAGAGTTCTAAATCTTCACTTATTTGAGTAGCTACGGGTCCTTATAGGAGACCTGTCACCAAGCTTTATCTATTACTGACACAGTAAAACTTTTATTTTATCATCATAATAAATATATACGTATATATAATATATAGTATTTTTTTCTCTCTTTCGTATATATAATTAGTTCATGTGTTAAATATGGTGATGGTATTTTTTATTATTATTGTTTTTTTGGTGGTCTAACCTTATCTGAAAATAACTTTTCAGAGGCGGGGGAGGGAGGGGGGAGAGGGGTGGTTAGTAAGATGCCCGCGAAGATATAACTTTATTTTATTTTAAATTTAGTACCGAGAGGTGCTGCCCTCTAATGCGTTATCAAGCCCACTGATCCTTAAGCGAGCTGGGTATGGTTCGTTATAGACCGTGGCAGTGCTCCTATCGTCAGGAATGATTGAATAGTAGTGCCAAGAAGTCTTGAGATTGTTATCAGGCGACTGACGGTCCTTGGGGGACCCATCTTCCCATTGCCCTTTTTCCTTTTTTCAACCCCCTTTTTGGAATCAGGTCAGAAAAAGAAGGAAGCCCAAGAGCCGAAAGTCGAGATGTAAGTTTTAGTTTTGAAAATTAACTAATTCATAATCCCGAACTCGTTTAATTTTTTTTTCGGTTAAAATACAGTCGACTGGCTCTTACAAACACATTGATTAAAGTTTCTTTCATATATTTTCGATATATTTTTATTATTACTTAACTGGACCCATAGTTATTGAAAATGATGACGCGATATTTGATTTATTGTACGTATTAATGCGTAATATTTACAATATATAGTTCTGTTGTGTGGATGGGGTATGAAAGAAATCTTCAACAGAACTTGGATTATAGGAAAAAAGGCTTCACTTCTTTTCTCCTTATTATAATATCAAGGGTGAGAAAGGTCCCATAAAAAGCGTATTGATACGTCGTTCGCTATAAGTTCTATAATAACATCTTTATCAATGATAAGGTCCATCTTGAGAAATTACTACTCATGAGTAAGTTAGTGTAATTAATAAATCTCTCTACTACAGTGGTATATGTGTAGTAAATAAACATTGTTTCCATGTTTATAATCTCCAAGTCCCCGACTGTTTTGAATTAGAAAGCCTTATGGTTTACTTTTTTTAATGTCATTCTGTAAGAACATCAATGTATCTTAACATAAGCTATAATTATATAATATCCTGCTTTGTTTGGAAATTAAAGAATGCTACTCTTGGTATCTTCCTTCTTCATATCTTAACGATCAACTGTTGGTATTTGTTGACATATTGTAACAGTATTTGGTTATTATTAAGTTTTTACCTCTTAATTATATCTATGATATGCATATCAAGTAAATCCTCTCATTTGTAAGGCCTTGGTTTTTTGTTCTCGGTGCACGCTAGGCTTTGCTCATGTTAAGCTGTTCTATTCGTCCTATTAATAAATGTATTAAGTTTTTATTCTTGCGTTACTATTTTAATAACCAACAGGTTATGAGCCCAGTTCTTGTCGAATAGTTCAGTAGTGAAATAATGATATAGACTAATAGTGAATATCAGTTGCGACTTGTTCGTTTCGTGGTCGGTTAGTTCGTGTCCCGTGATGGGTCGGTTCGTTCTTCGTGGTCCGTGCATAGTCAGTCAGTATCTGTTTATTTGTCGCATCCGTGTTGAAAAGTGGAATCTATTGTCAAAACTAATATTGAAAAGATAGAAGGCCAGTCAAACTGGACTGATTAGAAATTCCAAGTGACCATTCTCCTCAAGAGTAGCGGATTAATGATAGCCGTCGAGGGGAAGCTTGAATATCCGGCCCAACCTGATGAAAAAGCTGATGCTAAGGCCGTTTCCAGTTATAACAGCCAGATTCAAGCTTTTAGCGTGTTGCTAATAATTTAACAAAACTTGCCATTAGCCTTTCCTTTAAAACTTCGTAGGCATTTTCATTAGGTGGAGACCTAACCAAATCTATCACGTCTCTCACGGCATCTTGATCTATTAGTGAAATAACGTATCTAAAACGTGTTAGCGGAGCTTTTGTATTGTCAAAACAAAAACTGTCTCACATTGAATTAAAAAAATCTCCGGATCGTTCTTATAAAAGATAGGGAGCTGGGCTTTAACAGTTGCGGCCGAAGTAGCTTCAACCTGCTGAGGAGCAAGGACCGGACCTTTATTTCCCTCGTTTTCGTCATCTAATGTAAGTAGATCGAATTCCGAATACATCGTTAAAAAGTTAAGTGCTACTTACGGGTTGTAGAAAATCACGTCGGGGTCACCACTTTAGCGTGTTGCTAATAATATAACAATGTGCACAGTTTCACACAAAACAAAGATTTATTTTATACAATGTGTATAACCTCTTTATAGCTTTCTTTCCAACCGCCAATTCAACCATATGTTTTTATCAATTGATAACAATTATCCAAAAAACTATATCATTCTGAGGAAGGTAATAGTAGGTTTGCCAATGCGCCTAAAATAAATTTATAATTAGAACAATAATAGTAAGAAAAATAATGAATAATTAAACTGAAGACAATAATTGAAAATTTGGAGAAATTAAATTTATATAAAAATCAATGCTGCATTACATTGGCAAACCAACTTACTTATCCTTTTCGGCGTCATGTGACACCGCTGCTACAAGCTCTTGAAAGATTAGAATTCGGTGCACTGCAGGTTATTGTGAACAACATGACATCGACAGTCCGGCAGCTGATATATATGTGCTCCACTAGCAGAGAAATGTGGTCTAAGCTTCTGATCATTTACGAGCAAAGGACGGAACAACGGCCTCTTCAATGAATTTTTCGGCGTAAAAACCATGAATACTTCCGATGGAGTTGCCAAACGCGTCTCCCGTCTAGAAAAATTATGAATAGAGCTTCAAAACGAAACATGGAAAGAAGACAAGGTTAAGTTACCCGAATCTTTGTTTATAAACCGGATTTTGAATACGTTACCTCCAGCATATTTTGAATTTGTGAATGCGTGGGAGTCTATGCCTAAGGACTAGAGAACAGTCATAACTAACTGAAAGACTTTGCACAGTGGAATTAAGACTTCATGAACGCGAATTTATAGACGATTCGGCTTTATTGGTTAACAAAAATTTTGGATAGAAGAAACTAAATTCTAAAAGAAATAAACCATTAATTTGCTTTCAGTGTAGCAAAGAAGAGCATTTTAAATCCAATTGTCCGGATTTGAAAAAGGCGGCAAAGTCAGGTGGAGGGAAACCCACAGAAACGATGTTGTATGCGCATGCTCTAACAGCAGCTGATGGTATCATGATAACAGTGTTTACAATTGGCTGTTTGACTCCAGAGCGACATCTCACATGTCCAACTGTGACTTAAACAAATGTTCTCGGTTTGATCCTAAATTTGACGCTATTGTGAATGTTGTAGATATGAATTCTTTAAAGTGTGACGGTAGAGGTGGTATTAAAATGAATGTGCCTGATGAAGGTGACAAGATGATAAGGGATGTGTTACATGTTCCTGGGCTAGCAGCTAATTTATTATCAGTGTCAAAACTATGAAGCCAGCATCAAGGAAAAGGAAAGGCTCAAGAGCATCCTGCAAGTCAGAGCTGGTGCATTCGGACTTATATGCTCCAATGATAGTGCCCACCTGTGGTGGTTCCAGGTATCTCCTAATGTTTACTGATGACTACACTAGCAAAACATTTGGATACTTATTAAAATCCAAGGATGAGACTTTGGATCGCTTTAAGAAGTTTAAAGCTCTTGCCGAAAATGAATCAGATTTTTCAATTAAACCTTTTAGAACTGATAATGGCACTCAATATACAGGCTCCCAATTCCAAGATTTTCTGAAGAAGTGTGGAATTAGACATGAGAAGACCATTCCATACACTCCAGAGTAGGGAGGTGTGTCTGAATGAATGAACCGTACTATAGTAGAAAAGGCTAGGTGTATGCTGCTAGAGTCCAAGTTAGGGTAAAAAATTTTGGGGCGAAGCAGTGATGACTGCCATCTACTTAAAGAATAGGAGTCCTACAGCAGCAGTTAATGGATCGACAGCAGAAGAAGCCTGGAGTGGTGGTAAGATTGATCTCTGTCATTAATTTTTGGTTCTAAGGCTTATGCTCCCATTCCAAGCCTAAGAAGACTAAGTGGGACCCAAGAGGAAAGGAGTACATTTTGGTGGGGTATCCTGTGGGAACCAAGAGGTATCGCCTCTATGATCCACTAACTCCTGGCAAAATAGTTATTGGGAACGATGTGGAGTTTGCCGAGGAACCCTCTTCATGTTACCAGGAGGAAATTCAAGACCCACCACAAGAAAATAATAATCCTCTTGAATTGAAAATCAAAGGTGGAGATTGGTAGTCTCTTGATGTCAACAATGATGACTCAGAACCTGAATTTCTTGGTTTTGAAGATTTCGAGGTGACAGATCTGGAGAGTACCGATGGTGTGGATGCATTGGTTGAAGAGGGAAACCTATTCCAGCATCCTGTTGAAGAATATAACCTACTCCAGCATCCTGTATTAGAACCTAGGTATCCCAAGCATCAGAGAAAACCTAAAGTGTTCGCAGATCATTTCTCCTATACGTGCAATGAGTGTTATTTGTGCAACAGTGAAAGTGTGCGAGCAATTATCCAGAGGCTTGCAAGAGTGAAAATTGGTGTACAGCCATTAATAGTGAGTTTAGTGCTCTAAATAAAAATAAGGTATGGCAATTGGTTAAAAGACCGGAAAACACAAATATTATAACGTAAAATTGGGTTTTTAGAATTAAAGAAGGGGGAGATGGGTCTAAAACATATAAAGCTAGGTTGGTGGCAAGGGGTTTTGAGCAAATCAAAGGAGTTGATTATGATGAAATTTATTCTCCTGTTGCCAAAATGGCATCTACTAGATGTTTTCTTGCTCTACATAACCATTTTAAAATGTACATTTACCAATTAGATGCCTTTCTGCAATGGGATATAGGTGAGGATGTGGTGTATATGGAGCCCCCTCAGGGTCTCAAGATTAAAGGGGACTATGTTTGTAAATTTAATAGGGTTATTTATGGGCTACACCAGGCTCCTAAAATATGGAATGATAAGTTAAATAGTTATCTCGTTAGTAATGGTTTTGTACATTGTAAGTAAGAGCCTTGCTTATATTATAAGACTGTTAATGATGTAATGGTCTGTTTACTTGTATATGTCAATGACATTATGATTGGATGTTCATCCTTTAGAAATTATTAAACTTTTAAAAAGAGCATTAATGAACAAATTTTCTGTAAAAGATTTGGGGGAATTGAAAGAATTCTTAGGAATTAAGATAGAAAGAGATATGGAGGCCAAACCCATGAAATTGTCTCAAAAGAATTTAATTCTAAAAATCATTAAGCTTTTTAATAATGAGAATTGTAAATCTTTTAAAACACCCATTGAGAGAAACTTACAGTTTGGGAGAATTTTTCTTTATATGAGTTCAAACAAATGGGAAAAATTCATCATGTCTCTAATTTCTTCTGACATATGGCCATTTTAGGCCTTCATTACCTGGGCTATGCGCTAAATATTGAAACTAAAGTCACTCACCTTAGAGTCCTGTTGTGTTAGAATATCAAACTAATCTTTAAACCACTTTCAACAAAGTCTTGCAGATGATAATTACGTATGACAAGAATAGAGATCTGCACTTTGGGCCATGTCACTTGAAACCTACATTAGAATCTAGAATTTTATTTTTACTATCATTTTAATAATATTATTTTTATGTTGTGGAAGGAAATGACGTGTTATCAGTCCTTTTGAAAATACTTTCATTACTGAATTGTATTTTTAAAGGATTTGAGAGTAGTTTGGATGAAATTGAATAGCAGATTTCAATCAAACTAAACGATAAGAACACAAATACGTAAAAATATCAATTCCAGGAAAAATATCCATTAGTACCTTTCTGAAATCAACGTCTCAATTATGTACTATTATTTTTCATTGAATTTAAATTTAATGATCAGAATAGACCCATGTGTATTTTTTACTGATAAATAATTTCCATATTACTTAGTTAATTTTTTCCAAAACATTTTCAAAAAAAGTAAATATAATTTGATAGATAAACCCAACACAACACAAGCAGACTCATTCATGAAATAAATGTACTAAAAACTGTCAATTTAAACTCTATTTTCTTTGAGAAACATCAGTATCATTAATTAACATTAATCATACACAGATATTTTCCTTTCTATTAGTGCTGACATGTTAAAATTAGTTTGTATTAATATTATTTAAGCCAAATCTGTTTTGGTAACCTATGTAATAACACAGAAAATAAATTAGGTAATAAAAAGCATTTCTGATAAATTTAAATATAAATAAAGTTATATTGAATTATAAAAGGTAATTAACACATTAGTGTCACAAAGAACTGATGTAACCATTGGATAGTTCAAACATAATGACATTTATTTACTTAACTTAACTACAGCTTTGAATTAATGTTTAATCTTTATAAATAAATACAAATAATAAGTGATATACATACATCACAGGCTGATATAATTTTTATTTAGACTTAATAAATATGACAGCTTAAGGATTAAATGAAAATTGTTCTCATGATTAGATTACAAATTTAATACAGAATGCTTATCTATTATATTATGGAAATTACAGATAACTTAAAATTAAGAAATATCACTATATTTTTATACAGAATGTTGCTCACTTTGGTAATCATAACATAAATATATTAATATACAATTAAATGTACACAAGAACATGAGAAGTAAATAAGCATATAATTATATTGACCATCTTTACACTAGGAATCTGCATTTCCTAGAAGAATAAAAACGATGAAAAACCAGAAAGGAGATGCATGTTGAAAGAATAATTACTTCTCAATAAATTATTTAAATGTTAATGCATTTTTTTCTCTAGACAAATCTACAAATAAAATAATAATGCTGAAACATTTTGTAAAAGCAATGTGTCTTTAAAAAGCTGGATTCCCAAATGACAAATGTCTTCTTTTGGGAAGATCGCTAGATCCAATTCTCAAATGACCTCCAACTTATTTGAATGGTCTATATCAGTACATATTTTTTAACAAGATTTTAAATTAATCTTGGTTATCTAGTCATATTTCATACCTCACGAAGAATAAAATAGAAATTCTTAATACAAGGAATATAAGGAAGTGTTGTCATATTTTTTTTTTAATAGTAACATACGCCCAATATCTATATTTGTTCCAAACTATTAAATCAAAACCAGATAATGAAATAGAATATAGGTCATTAGATATGTCAGACAGGACATTTAGATTACACATAGAAGTAAATAAATATACATATTTGTCAGAAATAAAAATCTATCTTTAACAATGTTAGTTGGAACTGAATTAATAAAAAATACATTTTTTCCTCTGGTATAATTTTTTGTTCCTAAAAGCTTAAAACATCAATATTTTCTAACCCTGTGATAGAAATTACAGCTGTGATGACGTATTTTATACTAACACAAAAATTATAATATTTTTCATAACAAATAACCTTTGAGATATGACAGGAATGATTGGAATAAAATACAATGGCTGTTAAAGTTAAATCCATTTTAAAAAAATCAATAATCAAGCAGAAAGAGTAGGAAAAAATACCTTGGATTCTGCTTAATCCTACAGATAGTACATAAATACATTAAGCAATCGAAGTTGATTCCCAAATCAAAACATAAGAGAAACTTTTTAGAATTGTAGTTTGCTCTTGTTCCAAAACAGAAGTATAAAACCATACTATAAAAACTAGCTCTAATGAAATTTAAAATGTTTGGCAACCTCACATAAATCATCAAATGCAACATCACTTTTCAATACCTGTAGAGTAAAAACAGAAACAGAAATATAATACATTTTTAAATTATTTATAATTATAATTATTTATATAAATAAAATAAAAATTACCCTTCTGGCAATGGAAACTCTGTTGTATAGATTCCACAGAACCATACCAACAACAATTTTATTTTTTAAATAAAATACAACACCCTGATCAAATTCAACTGGTTCTGTTTCATTTCTCTGAAAAAATTAAATAACAATTTTAATTCAAACAGCACTAGACATAAAACCAACAAGTAGCATATTTAACAAGATTATTGAGGATTTCAGTTATATTAATATTAGCAAAATAATCAAAATGACAATAAAAAAATCATTAAAAAAAATCACATTACCAATTCTGCAGTTAAAAGTAGAATACCTGTTATATCCAATGTAACATCACTTAAAACAAATAAAATAAACAACAATGCTCTTTAATATATATAAGCATTTTTAAGTCAAATTCAATCTTTTCCCAATCAAAATCAATCTTTTCCAAGTCAAAGTCGACCTTTTCCAAGTCAAATTCTACCTTTTCCATTTCAAATTCAACCTTGAATGGAAACGAGGCTTTTAGCGAGATAAAAGTATGTAATGAAAAAGAGACTCACGTTTGATTATTTTTTCCTTTGTAGCTTAGTCATATTCCTACTTGCTGTCAAAATTTCGATCTTGAGAACAGAGTCCTTTTTTGTATATGGATTTTCAAAATTGACAAAAATTCATTTTTTGCGACGTTGATACGGAAATATCTCAAAAGGGACTGAATGAAAAATTATGAAGCTAATACAGATTACCTATCTATGCGATGTGTTTAAGAGATATAAAATCCTCTTAACTGTTAAAATAACGTTTTCTTTAAAAAATCGTAACTCTGGTAATTTTTCATATTTAAGAACCAAACAAAAACTAGAATGATGATGAGAGTATTTTATATAATTTTGGTCCTTACAGAACATTACCTTAGTAGCCAAGTATATAGTTTAAAAAAATTACATCAACTGAAACCTTTGGCGCACTATGACAAGAGAGGTTAGAAATGATTTTCATACTTAATTATTTTTTCTTATATAGTCTGATCGGTGCACTACTTGTTTAAGAAATTTTGATCGTGTAAGCTTTATCCTCTTTTAAATATAAATTTTCAAAAAAGGATTATTTTCCAGTTTAGTAATTTTTTTTTTTTTTTTTTTTTTTTTTTTTTTTTTTTTTTTTTTTTTTTTATTGAAATTTACAACTGTACAAAAAATACATCAAGTAAATATGCTGTAATGTTATAACACATGGAATGAACATGAAGAGAAACTGCCCATTGACAGCACTCTTTGGTAGTGAGTCTAAACAAGAAGGTATCGAGGCCATCTTCTTTTCAGACGCCTCGGAGGATTATCAGGAATGGAAGAGGAAGCAAGGATTGAAACTAATGGATTAGAGTGGGAGTGGAGTTTTTCATGGAAGGTGTGATACCTGGTAGGGGCCAAATCAGCAACATATGGAACATTAAGATCATTGTGGATGATTTTATTCGTGACAAAGTAAGGAGCGTTAAGGATTTTGGATTTTAAGGATTGGATACGGGAAGAGTTTGATGGTTTAGTAGAGTCCCAAAGCTCTACTCCGTAGGTCCAGATAGGCCTTATGATGGTCATGTAAATGAGTCTTTTGTAGTTAAGTGAGAGGTTAGAGCGTCTGTCTAGTAAGTGTTGGAGTAGCCGAAATCTTCGTGCAGTTTCTTGTCTCTTCAGTCTTGTATGCGGATTCCATGTAAGTCGTTTGTCAAGCAGGAGTCCTAAATATCGGATCTGTTCAACCGGGACAAGCGGAATATCATTAAAGGACACTGTAGGGCAGGATGTCATAGGTTTCCGATGAAGGGTAAAGGTAATTTGTTGGGATTTATTGGAATTGATTTTAATTCTCCAATTCTGACACCATACCTCAAGGTCTCTGATTTGGGATTGGAGAGTTTGAGAGGTTATTGTAGGATCGTTATTAACCGATAACACGCAAGTGTCATCGGCATAGGTAGAAAGGAATGTGTCAGGATGGGTTGGGATATCAGCTGTATATACTGTGTAAAGAATGGGTCCTAGGATACTGCCTTGAGGAACCCCAGCAGACTGGGTGAAGAGAGATGAATAGGAACTATTGTGGTTTATTTTGAAGGATCTTTCAGAGAGGTAGGACTGGATGATTAGGAAGTATGTAGGAGGAAGGAATTTACGGAGTTTATACAACAGTCCCGGGTGCCAGACTCGGTCAAAGGCCTGTTCAACGTCGAGAAAGGCTCCAGTGCAGTACAATCTGCGCTCCAATGCAGAAGAGACAACATCCACCACACGGTGACATTGCTGGATGGTGGAGTGAGAAGTTCGGAATCCGAACTGGTGGTCTGGGATTATATGATATGATTCTAGGATAGGGTATAGTCGTTTAAGGAGGAGCCGTTCTAGGATTTTACCCATGATGGGTAGAAGAGATATAGGACGGTAGGAAGAAGGGAACTCCAGTGCCTTTTTGGGTTTGGGGATCATTTTAACAATAGCTAATTTCCAGGATTGGGGAAAATATGTAGTGCGGAGCATGGAATTGTAAATATAGGTGAGAAATAGGATGGCTTTTCTAGGAAATTGCTTAAGGATTTGGGCTGTGATTAGGTCGTGTCCGGGAGCTTTCTGGGAAGGTAGTTTTTTGATTAAGTTCAAAATTTCTGAAGGATGAAATGCTTTAGGAGGAAGGGCCAACTGGAGTGGAATATCCACTTCTGCTTCAATGAATTCAAGGTGCTGCGGATTAAGGATCTCAGGATGCGGATTGTAAGTTTTAAAAAGATGATGAGCGAATGTTTGGGATTTCTCTTCATCTGATCTGGTCCAGGATTGAGATTCATTAATGAGAGGATGATTAAAATCTTTGAAGTTCAGTAGTTTCTTAGTGGTAGTCCATAGGGATTTGTCAGTAGTTGTGAGTTTTTCAGTCATACTCAGTAAGTGTTGAGTTTTTAGTTTCTTGATTTCTGATTTTAGTTGGTTTGTCAGTTTTGTATAATATGTTTTGTCTACTGGATATCTAGTCCTGTGCCACTTAGATCTTGCTTTTCTTTTTTCCCTTAATAAGTTACGAATATGCTGTGGCAGGTTAGTTTGTTGAGTGTTGTTGGTGTTAGTGTTTCTACTGTTATCGATTATACTGGTACGTATTGAGTCTGTAAGTATTTCTACGGCACTGTCAACGTCTATTATAGTCTTTAGTGGAACAGTTAAGTCCAATGTGGTTTCCAAGTCTGTCCGAAATCCGTCCCAGTTCACTCGTCCAAAGATCAGTTTAGGAGGGGTTGGGAAAGGAATAAAGCTCGAATGCAAGGAAAGCAGAACTGGACTGTGGTCTGATGAGAGGTCATTCAAGGTTTCGACTGCTGTTTGTAAGGTGGAAATTTGAGAGGTGATAAATATATCCAGGATATCAGGTCTTTTTTTGAGGGAAGTAGGCCAATAGGTGGGGTTCATGGGTGAAAGGACAGTGAAGCTATTGGAAGTCAAGACACTAGAAAGGATATTACTACGGGAGTTGGAAGTTCGACAACCCCACCGTTGGTGTTTAGCATTATAGTCTCCTCCTGCAATGAAGTGCAGCCCGAGGGATCGAAACAGGGTTTCAAGCTGGTTGCAGGAAAGGGAATTACCAGGACAGAATACAGCTGAGAGAGTGAGATGGAAAGGACGAGTTGAAATGATCACTGAGGTTGATTGTATGGCGTCAGTTGGAGTAGTAGGAATAAGGGAATGAGGTAGGGATTTATGAATAAGGATGCATGACCCGGCATGGGCAGTGTTATCAGGGTGGTCTGTTCTGTAAGTGATGTAGTCACGTATGTAAAAATGTGATCTTTGTGTGAAGTGTGTTTCTGTCAGTAGTGCAATATCTATGTGTTTGTCATGTAGAAGTATGTCCAGTTCGTCACGATGGTTATGCAGGCCATTAGCATTCCACAAGATAATCGCTAGGGGCTTTACACTCATCGTGGGAGAGAAAATGGAACTTGAGAAAGGACTCTGGTGAGAAGGGTGATTAGCGGTTGGATGGTATCTCTAAGATCTGAGAGAAAGGAATTTAGAATGGAGTATATGTTGGTTAGATCTGGGTTAGGAGACTGATATGGATAAGAGTCGTGAGGAGGATAACTTATTTGATCAGGAATGTAGGCTGGATGCTGAACCCGCCGCTGGGTAGGAGGGGGTTCAGTCCTCTAGGTCACTGGAGGTTGAGGCTTTGGTTCATTAGGAGGGAGAGGAGCACGTTGTGGAATTTTATTAGGGTGCTCTGGGGGAAGTTTGACCCGTAAGTTTGGATTATGAGGAAGGATCGGTTGACGGGAAGCTTGTGGTTTAGGTTGGGAGGCCGGTGGCTTGATTTGGGATTTCGGAGGCGTCTGACTAGTTGTCTGTTTCTGCTTCATTGAGGTGATGTCGGTGAAAGGATTTCTGTTTTCCGCAGTAGAAACCCTGACTGCAGAAGAGGTAGGCTGCTGTTGGGCGAAGGTAGTTGTAGGCTTCGGGAGTTGAGGAAAGGTAGACAAATTGTACAACTCCGTCCCCGGGTCCGTTTCTCCTGGTCCAATCTTTTTGAAATATAATTCTGTGTTCTTTGTCGAAGGTGGGTTTTGTAGACTATACAACCCCGGTAGCTGGCGGGGTGACCTTCACCACAAAGAGCACACTGGGCTGGTTCATCTCGAGGTTTCGGGCAAGTTTCGGATGCATGTGGGCCGGTGCACTTAACACACCTAGGCAGGTGGGTGATAACAGTACGACTTAGTGTGTCCCAATGTTTGGCATTTGGTGCACTGTACAATTGTTGTCTTTAGCCTAGGCTCTTCGAATCGTACGGATGAATACACCAGTCTTCTGACTTCAAATATTTCTGGATTGTTTCTGGCTGGTTCGAGGTCTACGAAGAATAAAGGCAAGGCGTATTTTTCGGTATGATGGATCACTGAAGAAATGTTCCTCAGGTGATGACCAATTTCCTCCAGGCCTTCTTTAATGGCTTCAGTGGGAATGGACGAGTAAAGTCCACGTAAAACCACTCGGTATGATTTATCTTGTTTGAGCTGGTAACAATGGAAATTATAGTTTTTAGAGCTCAAAAAACTCACGAGTTTCTTGTAGGTTTCCTTCGTGTATGTATTTATTTTTATGTCGTTTAATCTGGAGAAACATTGAAAGTTTGTTTGTCCGATTAGATTGGCAATCTCTTTACCGAACGACATAAAATTATTAATATTTGTTACAAATACAGGAGGTGGCTCGGGATCAGAAAATCCTTGAGGTCCCGGAACTTGGTTTGCAGTGCTGGCTGTAGCGGCATGGCTGGCGGTAGATTAGTAGGTGACGGGGCGGCCGAAGTAGATGGCGCCGTTGGTTCAAGTTGGTTGGCTGCAGTGGTACTGCGAGTTTTTGGTGGTGAAGCCATTGTTTTTGGCTGTTGTTTAGACTTGGCCGACTTGTTTTTTTTTTTTATTCGGCGAATTTCCTCCGGACCCAGTATTGTTCCTGTGGCGTTTTTGGCGTCGCATTAAATACTGCGAGTCTGACTCGCTTATTTCGGAGAAAGTCGTCTCTTCCCCTGATTCATCGCAAGACAATAAGACAATGTTCTATCGAGATCCATTGCTTAGTAGAATAAGAAAAAAAAAATAATAATAATAAACATATATAGAGATCTATAGATAGATATTCTAGATAAATTGTATAGTGACCTACACTAGAAAAAAAAAAAAAAAATCAAGAAAATAAATATATATACTTATAGAGACTTATATAAACTAATTAATAGAAAATTAACCTAAAAGATCTTAAAACTAGACTATTTACAATATATACATAGACAACATACAACAAAACAAACATTTCTAATTAATAAAAATAAAGTCTTAGAGAAAAAAAACAAAAAAAAAAAACTAAATAAAGTCTTAGAGAAAAAAAAAAGTCTTAGAGGAAGAGAACTAAAAATTATAAAAAGAATATCTTGGTTACGAAGTCAGAAATGACAACACTTCCGACCGAGACCTTGTAAATAAAGAGAAGAGGATTAGCCTAGCCGTTATCTCCAGCCTGGGACGGCCACCAGTTTATAGTTGCCTCTTTAACTAAACTGAACTCACCTCTCTATTGTGTTCACCAAAGTATGTTTTAGTGCTACCACTCACGATTTACAAAGTTTGATGAATATTCATGCAGTATCACACAGATGAAAAGGTAACTAACACAGAGCGATACGTACATAGAACTGAGCCAGCGGCCATTTTTCCGCGAATCTAGTAATATTTGAAGTAAAATATCTCAAAAAGGACTAAGTGCTGCATGAAAGATGCCATATCTTAAAATGGGTTAAGGGCCGTGTTCGATATTTTGCTATAAATATAACTGAGTCGGAAAATAATCCTTCTTTGAAAATTTATATTGAAAAAACAAAAAGGATATTTCATTACACAATCAAAATTTCTAAAACAAGTAATGATGTGATAAGGCTATATAAGGAAAAATAATTAAGAATAAAAATCATTTCTAGCCTCCCTTGTCACAGCGTGTAATTTTTCGTGATTTTTTATACCATTTTCTTGGCTACTTAGATAATTTGTTGTAAGGACCAAAATTATATAAAATACTCTCATCATCATTCTAGTTTTTTTTTTTTTTTTTCTTAAATATGCAAAATTACCAGATTTAAGATTTTTTTAAGAAAACAGTTAACAGTTAAGAGAATTTTATAACTCCGAAACCAGCTTAATATCAAAAACCAAATATATATCACTTAAACACATCGTATAGATAGGTAATCTGTATTAGTTTCATAATTTTTCACTCAGTCCCTTTTGAGATATTTTCGTATAAACATCGCGAAAAATGAATTTTTTGCCAATTTTGAAAATTATATACAAAAAAGGACTATGTTCTCAAGATCAAAATTTCGACAACAAGTAGGAATATGACCAAGCTACAAAGGAAAAAATAATCAAACGTGAGTGTCTTTTCCTTTACATACTTTTATCTCACTAAAAGTCTCATTTTTTATTCATTTTCGAGAATTTTTTAAACAATTTTCTTCTCTATTTAGGGAATGAGTCATGAGGACAAAAAATACAAAGCAAGTCTTTATCTTATTGTCAATTTTTGTTTTGATTTGATATCTAAAAACTTACAGGAATCAGAAAGATTTTCCCACCACATGTTTTTGCGCATGAAGCTGACTTAAAACGGCTGCAACACTAAAAGTATTGGCTAGAAAAAAAAAATTTATTTATGGTTTTATATTTAAGAAAGGATAGAGAATAACTGGTTAAAAATCACCAAAATCAAAAATGTCGAGTGGGAAAAATTAATGAATATTGGAAGATTTCAAATGGATTGACCCATTTTTGAAAAGGGCTCCCGAAAACCTCAAATGGGATGTAAAGATAAAATTAGTTACAAAATAGTCAAAAGGCTAAAATTAATCGATATTTGTGCATTAAAAACCTGAGTTATTTCAGTTAACCAGCCACATTGGTTAAAAATCTAATGGATAATTAAAATAATAATAAAAACACATAATTATGTTTAAATGATTTTTATTAATTTATTTATATAAAAAAAGGTTGAATTTGAAATGGAAAAGGTTGCACTTGACTTGGAAAAGATTAAATTTGATTTGAAAAAGGTTGAATTTGACTTGGAAATGCCATATATAGCATTTATTTGATACTGGGCTCAATAGCTGGGTTACCAGGGATTTGCATACTAATTATACGATTAATTTTAAGATGAATTCCTCTGGTGTAGATTTATTTTAACATTTGAGTGTAGATTTACAATAAAATTTGGGTCTAGTATCAAATAAATCCAAAAAAGTAAAGATCAATCTATATTAGAGCGACTGATCGTTAAATTAATAGTATAATCAGTATGTGAATCCCTGGTAAGCCTGCTTCTAAGCCCAGTATCGGATAAATATAAAAATAAAATAAATCTTAACTTGAACGCCCAAACCTAAAACTAATAGTACAACGACTATGCGAAAACCCCCAGTGTTCTATTACGGACTTCAGTATCAAATAATTCAGAAAAGCTAACATAAATCGATACTTGAGCTTCATCTTTTTTTTTTTTTTTTTTTTTTTTTTTTTTTTTTTTTTTTTTTTTATTGATTTATTGAAATTTACAACTGTACTTCAAGGTACAACAAGTAAATGTGACAAAAGTTAAATGGCGTGATACAAACTTGAAGAAGAACAACCCAATGGCAGCACTCCTGTACAGAGCTTCATCTTAAAATCAAAATTAAACGAAACTTATAACTTAATTACCAGCCCTTGAATTGAAAATGTATGAAAAGCTAAAATTAACCGATGCTTAGACTTAGAATTGTAAGTTATTTTTAAAATGGAAAAATTTGAATTTGATGTAGAAAAGATTCAGAAAAGGTTGAATTTGATTTGGAAATGCTATACATTACCTTTTTATTGATTTCAGATGTCTGAGTTTCTGCATTAGGTTCTTGAACACCAACTGCTACAGTCGGCAAGGAAGAATCAACAATACCAACAGCTTCAAATCCTAATTCAGAAACAATATCACACCAGAACATTGATTGAATATTCAATGTTTTGCCTACAAAGAAAAGAAAAAATATTTTAAGAAAAGCTGGTTGCACCTTACCTGAGAAAATAAAAAAATTACATTAGGAGCAACTTTTTTTTGTTCTGTGGTTTTATGTCCTTTTTTATACAGTGATGGGAAACAGGGTGGGTTATCTTACAAGTAACCATTTTAACCAGAGAGGGTAGACCAAGACGTATTCTATGCGACAACCTCACAATAAATTTCACTCAGCCCAGGCCAGATTCGAACTGACACAGTATGACTTTTGTTGTCGCTAAGGTGCCTTAGCTTATTCAGCCACTCTAGCCTTTCACATTAGGAGCAACTTGATTTTCTGAATCTGGTTGTGGCAGGATAATTATTTATTCTATAATTTCAGCAGTGGAGCTATCCTAGGGTAGGAAGATACTTCTGGGGCTCCAGTGAGTACCCAAAAATTGGGGGGGGGGAGGGGGAAATCTGATGGCTAAGCGTGATCTTGGCCTGACCAGCTGCCTATAAATCCATGGGGTTAGAAAAAGTACAAATCCCTATATGTACTATTTTTTTAATTTTTATGAGGAGTCAACCCTAAGTTTGAGGGGTCAAAAATCAACAAGTCATTTATGATTTAAAGTAAAAACTTATAACTCTACAACCCATGCAGAGTCTTAGTACATATTAAGGATCAACACTGTCTCTAGGCCAATTTAACTTGTAACACTTGACCACAAAGTTTTATAAAATAAAACCAAAAAAGTTCAGATAAACTCAACAGCGAAAAAAAAAAAAAAAAAAAGAGAAGAAGAAAATACATATGAAAAGAAAACAAGCAATATTAATCTGGATAGAAATGAAGACAATTTTGGAAACCTGCAAATATTAAGAGAAGACTGATTTGAATAAGAACCCTCCTAACCTTGATATCCAAGGAAAATGTATTAATAAAAAGATATTCAAATAACACCTTTTCCAGTCATATTTTCACCAGCGATTCTCCCAGATAAAACAGCATGATCATGATGTTCAATCCTGCGTCTACCAAACTTAGTATCATAGTAAGAAACACAGTCACCAGCCTAAAAAAAAAATTAATCTATTACAATTATATGATAACATAATAACCATCATTAACACAAAACAATCATTTAACTGAATCAAACATAAATGGTATATAAACTGCAAAATATAATCCATATTCATCATATAATGTTATACACACACAATTTTGTTCCTCTTGGTTATTTTTGTCCTATGGATGCTGATTTAATTGAGAAAAACAAGCACATAGTACATATGGGAGTGATTTTTACTAATTAGGGGTCGAATTTCACAGGAAATGCACCCGATCTGGACAGCAAGACTTGAGGATCCTTGTTACACTTGATAAGGATTACACTGGGGAACAATTTGTTAGTTAATTTCTGATGATCACAACAACTGTAGAATAAAAAATTGACATGCTGATTCCAAAAATTTAATTAATTTTTTCCAATCATTTTAAGTTTTTATTCTACAGTTGTTGTGCATGCGATCACGCTTTGCACGACTGAACACGAGCTACATAAAGCAATAGTGCACTCCAGTGAGTGAACCTTGAACATTGTGCTCTCCTCCACAATGGAAATTAATACGGTTCAGTCCATTCAGTTTCTTTGCATGAAGTATACATAGAGGTCATTGACTTGTTGCAATGTAACTTGCACCAATGGATTATCTGTGTTGACCTTAAAATGGTTTGTTTCCTTCTTGGCTAGCAATGCGAATGTACAAAGTATCCGTGTTTTATATGTATGTGGGACAGCAGAGCTCGTGAGAAGTATTAGATGCAGTCCGCCGCCAAGATCTGACCTGAAACCTGGTGATCAAAACATTTTAAGTCAGCCACTTGTCGACAGAAAAAACATATTTCTGCCTTTGCTTATAAAACTACATTCTTACAAACCCATCTTACTAATTTTCATGAACTTGGTGCTGTTTGAGATGAAAAGAGTGGGTGATTCCACTAGGATTTGAAGGTCATGGAGGCAAAGTATCAAGGTAGATGGGATGTCAGTATGATGGCTGATTACTTTTGGAACATTAAGCAAGAATGTCCCCAGATTGAGCATTCTAAAAAAAGTTATAAGCGAAAATGTTTACCCTAATATCTTTTTTTTTATTTGTAGTATAAACACAATTTAACTTTTAATATTATAATAATCTCTGTATGAATAAAATATTTTAACATGTTTGGTTAATACCCAATTTATTTTCCTTTGTATGCCCAGTTAGAATGACTTATAGGGTAAAGAGAGAGAATCCTGTAGTTCAATTAAAAACAGCTAACTTTTTTTAATTCAGAGACCAAAAATTAGTTAAAAACAAGTCACACATCTAAGACAACAAAATTGCTGTTCCCAGTCTTATCAATTAAGCATATTTGTAGCTATACGTCTGTATTTTGAATAAAAGTTCCCTCCGCTCCTAGACTACTATCTTTTTAAGCAGATTTAGACCTACCACTTATCACCAGTCACATGCAGCCAAGGCATCTGTAAATATAATCTCAGTCATATATGCCAGCATAAATTATTGTGAAACCTGACCACCTTATCAAATATTTTTCAAAAACTTTCCTTTTTTGATGTATAAGAAAAGGGCTTCCAATTATAGCATTTCCAAGTCAATTGTAACCTTTTCCAAGTCAAATGTAACCTTTTCCAAGTCAAATGTAACCCTTTCCATTTCAAATGTCACCTTTTCCATTTCAAATGTTACCTTTTCCAAGTCAAATGTCACCTTTTTCTTCACTTCTAGCCTTAAATATTCCGTTTTATTTATTGAAAAAAAATAGTTAATTAACTATGGCTTTAATTAATAATTTATGGCTTTTTTAATATTTGCAGTTCTATCGTTTTTTTGTTTTTAAGATATTTGAAATCAAGTTCTGTTTTTTACTAGCTAATATTTTAAAAAAATAATTATCGTCTAATTAGTTTTAAGATAGTTATTGATTTTGAGTTTGTAGAGTTTTTTTTTTTTTTTTTTTTTTGACGCGGATAGACCATTAGTGATCACGCGAACTCTTACACCGTGGCTTCTTTTTGGTGCCACGCGCTTTCCAGAGGACCCATCTCTCCTTCATCCTCTCTGATTGCGCGAGTTTTCATCGGTCCAGAGCCTGTTGTTGTGGTTCTTCCTCTGACTCACGAAACCTTCGACACTGTTGACGGTTCTCCTGAAACTGTCGCGATCCAAGCAATCCGCCTCCTTTATTCCCAATGAGCGTGCCTCTTCCTTGACTTGTCTGCTGTAACCCCCATCGCTTTTATATCCCCAAATTTTCCTAAAGATTTGTTTGTTCAGTCTTTCCTCAGGCATTCTAATCATATGTCCGTAAAATTTAAGTCGTCTGGCCCTTATTTCATCCTCCATGTTCCTGTTTCCCTGGTATAATTCCTTATTGGCCCGTCTTCTGAACTCCCCCTCATGCATCCTGGGACCGTGTATCTTTCTGAGGATTTTCCTTTCTATTATTTTAATTTTTTCTAGACTGGGGAGTTGCATAGTTTCCGCACCGTATAGTATCACTGGTCTAATTACGGTGTTATAGTGTCTTAATTTGGCGGCTTTGGATAAGCATTTCTTCCCGTATAATTCTGTCGTCGCATGGTTTAGGTGTTCTAGTTTGGCGATTCTGGTTTCCAGGCTTCTCTTTTCTGATCCTTTGTTGCTTACTATTTCCCCAAGGTACTTGAAGTGGTCCGTGACCTTGATTTTTCCAAATTTAGTTTCAACCCATTTTTTCCCAAATTTCGAGTCCGTCGTCATGAACTCGGTTTTTTCATAAGATACCTGTAGCCCTGTTTTTTCGGCAATTTCCTTGAGACAGTTAAGCTGTCTCACGGCATCCTGTTCCGACTCAGCCAGAAGGGCCAGGTCGTCGGCATAGGCTAGGCATCTCACCTTGAGCCCCTGTAGAGTTTTTTATTGATATAGGGATTAATTATTTTTCTTTCGGGGGGGGGGGCTATGATTACGTTTTTCGAGCTGTTTTTTTTTATCGCTCTCGCTTATTTTAACTAAAATTTACTTTTTATTGATATAGGGGTTGATAATTGTGTTTTCGGGTCCTAAAATTATGTTTTTTTTTTTTTTTTATCGCTCCCACGCATTTTAACTCGAATTTACTTTAATTTTTGTTATAGATATAGAGATAATTAATGTGCTTTTGGGTGGTTATGATTAAGTTTTTGAGCTGTATCTTTTGTCGCTTATGCGTATTTCAATTCGCATTTACTTTTAATATTTTTTATTGTTATAGAGGTTTGTAAATATCTTTTCGGGTCTTGTGATTACGTTTTTTAAGCTGTTTTTATTGTCGCTTGTTCTCATTCCAACTTCCATTTGCAGTGGTCTTTTTTTTTTTTTTTTTTTTTTTTTTTAGGGGATTCTCATAACGTGTTTTGAACTTTATTCTTTTATGCCCTTAGGAATTTCAAAATACCGTAGGTTTTGATGTTTATTCAAATTATGTTATAATTTGATGTAAAAATTATTTATTGTGTTTTTGCAGGATTTTATTACATTTTCGATCTGGACATTACATCGCGATTGCGCATTCTTCTAGATCACTTTTCATGTATGTTAAAATGTGCACTAGCTATAAAAAAATGTCATAAACTCTATTAGTATTCCCGAAAACACTATAAACGATCCCTCTATCGAATATTTATAAAATAGGAACAGTAACTTAAAATGAGTAAAAGCGATAACAAATTTGGTTCAAATAATGTTATCAGAACACCCGAAAATAGAATAAACGATTCCTCAATTAAATTATCAAATAATTGTAAGACCAAGTTAGGAAGTGGATCCTTTACAAAAGATTTAGTTGAAAAAATTTACTCAGGACGCTAGAAAAGGAACTATCACTAATCCTTTTATAAAATAATAATAATAAAAAAAAAGTAAAAAAAAAAAAAAGCTATACGATGTATATTCCAGCAACGTTATAATGTGAACCAAAAACAAAATAATCAATCCCAATATCAATAAAAAAAATATCAAAAATAAATACAAGTTGAAATACGCATGAGCGATAAAAGATACAGCTGAAAAAACGTAATCATAGCTCCCCGAAAGCACATTAATTAATACCTATATCAATAATAAACATTAAAAGTAAATTCGAGATAAATGCGTGGGAGCGATGACAAAATAAAACTCAAAAAACGTAATTATAGGACCCGAAAACACAATTATCAACCCCTGTATCAATAAAAAACATAAAAAGTAAATTTTAGTTAAAATAAGCGCGAGCGATAAAAAATACAGCTCGAAAAACGTAATCATAACCACCCGAAAGCAAAATAATTAATCCCTATATCAATAAAAAACATTAAAAATAAATTCGAGTTAAATTGCATGGGAGCGATAAAAAAATAAACCTCAAAAAACGTAATTATAGGACCCGAAAACACAATTATCAATACCTATATTAATAAAAAACATAAAAATTAAATTGTAGTTAAAATAAGCGTGAGCGAAAAAAAACATAGTTGAAAAATGTGATCACAAGCCCGAAAACACAATTATCAACCTTTATGACATTAAAAAATATTAACAGTAAATTCGAGTTAAAACGCACGCGAGCGGTAAAAACACAGCACGAAAAACGTAATAATAAGACCCGAAAAGACAATTATCAACCCTTATGACAGTAAAAAATATGAAAAGTAAGTTCGAGTTAAAATGCATGGGAGCAATAAAAAAATAAAACGTAACTATAAGACCCGAAAACTCAACTATCAACTCCTACATCAATTAAAAACATTAAAAGTAAATGCGAGTTAACATGCACGCGAGCGATAAAAAATACAGCTCGAAAAAAGTAATTATAATACCCGAAAACACATTAATTATTCCAAAAAACTACCCCTCCTCACTAAAAAATCAAAATCAACAACTATCTTAAAACTAAAAAGACGATAATTATTTTTTTTAAATATTAGCTTGTAAAAACCAGAACTTGATATCAAATATCTAAAAAACAAAAAAAATAGCGATAGGATATGTCAAAATTATTAAAAAAGTCATAATGTTAATTAAACTTTTTTTTTCAATAAATAAATAAATAAAACGGAATATTTAAGGCTAGAAGTGAAGAAAAAGGTGACATTTGACTTGGAAAAGGTAACATTTGAAATGGAAAAGGTGACATTTGACTTGGAAAAGGTAACATTTGAAATGGAAAAGATGACATATGACTTGGAAAAGGTAACATTTGAAATGGAAAAGGTGACATTTGACTTGGAAAAGGTAACATTTGAAATGGAAAAGGTGACATTTGAAATGGAAAGGGTTACATTTGACTTGGAAAAGGTTACATTTGAAATGGAAAAAGTTACATTTGACTTGGAAAAGGTTACAATTGACTTGGAAATGCTATATATGGCATATATCACACCTAACCTATTTTTTAAAAATATCTATTTGATAGATCTTTACCATTATAAATTAATTCTTTGATGTTTAATGATTGATTGATTTCAATTATTGTTTTAATAAGTAACATCAATCATGATTAGTATCCAAAAAGATTATATCTAATTAAATATAGAACACAATTAAATTTAAAATAAATAAGTAAAGTAAATCTACTTAAATATGCAATCAATACCTTGGTTAATGGCCACAACTGCAGTTCTATTCTATCCTAGCTCTGTTTTTGTTACATTATCACCACAGTTCTATTAATATTAAGCTATAAAACTTTGTGAACAGTGAGTTTACTATCAATTAAACACTTAAAGATTCACTTATAGTGAGGTGATTTAATATTTATAACTATAAGTAATACGTTATAAACTGATTGCTATCTAGTTGAGACAGCAACATGGCCCCAATGCTCTACAGTTATGGTCCTTTTCAAGGGCTAGGCCAAATTAACTGCCTCAGTCACCTCTGTTTTTGTCTGGAACTTTATTTTATTTTTAGTTTAATTCATTTCTTTTAAATTTTTAAAGACTATGCTTTTATTTTTGTTATTAATATTTTTTAAGAAATGGTTTCTTTATTACTTATACATAATCCGTAAATAGTTTAGTTTTTAAGTATTTATTGTATATATTTTATTTTATTAGGTGTATTTTTTCTTTTTTCTTTAACCCAATGATAAAAATATGTGCAGTAAGGACTCAGAGGAGACCTCTTTCTCTGAAATAAGTGAAACAGACTTTCAATATTTAACTCATCATAAGAAGAAATGGCACCATAACTCCTTCCCTCCTAGATCTTGGGGTAATTCACCGAATAAAAAAAATAAAAAAAAAAAAATCTAATAAAATAAAACAAACAACTGAACAAAATATGTCACCCCAAAAAAACCGGCAGTAAACTTACTGCAGCCAACACAATAAAACCAATGTCATCTATATCAACCGTTCCGTCTGCCTCAACAGCACCATCTACCTCTACCGGTACTTCATGTACAGACAACATTATTTCTGAGCCTCAAGGGTTTTGTGATCATAAGCCACCACCAATTTTTGTCAACAAAATAAATAATTGCATGTTGTTCGGTCAAGAACAAGCAGATTTGATCAGACAGCCCAACTTTCGAAAATAAACGATATAAAGATCATTGAAACAAATAAGGACAGCTATAAAAAGCCATTCAACTATTTGAACTCGAAAAGCCACGACTTTCATCGTTATGAACTGAAACAAGAAAAGTCATATTGTTTGGTCAATAAAAATCTGCTCAGGCAGAGATCACAAAACACTCTACCTCTGGAACAGAAAAGTAGTACACAGGCACCTGTGTTGGGTAACCTGGTGAATTTTCCATAAATTCAAAAACCTCCAGTCACCATCGCTCTACAATCATCTACCCCAAAATCCAGAAATCATGCTCGAAAGGACATTAAGAAGCCTTCCTCTAGGATCATCTCACAGCCTCAACAACACAACCTAGATGGCAGGAGCCTCAGAACTTCCAACCCATGAACCAGGTCTCCCATCTCCAGCTAGAAGCTCTACACCAACATACCCCTCTGCATCGGATACCTCTTCGGGTTAGAGTACCTCCAGAAAAACCTCACCAACTCCCATCCCGTTCTTCTGTACAGTCAAATCAACCAAATCCTCTACCTCAAACATCTCAAAATGCATATCCTCATACCCATTGATAGGTGCAGACTCCAGCCAACGTTCCAGTTCAATTAAATTATCTTCCCCAAACCTATGATATACCCCCACCTGACTTTTATTCCATCCTGAATTCCTTTCTATTAGATCTCAAAGAAATCATCAAGCCACTTATTTCCGTTCTCATTCGAATCCTTTCCAAAATCCCATTTAATTTCATATGATGAGTGTAAAGCCTCTAGCTATCCTCTTGTGGAACGCTGAGGGCCTACTTAACCACCGTGACAAACTAGATATATTCCTCCATGACAACCATATATACAGCACTACTGATGGAAACTCACTTCACACAACGAGACTACCATATATAGATCAGACCATCCAGACAACACTGCCCATGCTGGTCCTTGCATCCTTATCCATACCCTATTCCCTAGTTCCTTCTACTCCCACTGACGCCATACAACCAACCTCTGTAGGAGGAGAATACAACCCTAAACACCAACGGTGGAGTTGTCCAACTTCCAATACCTGTGGTAATATCCTCTCTAGCTATTCTAATAACCTCAAATTGCTATTCTATCTATCCTTTTGCCCATGAATCCAATTTACTGGCCTAAATACACCAAAAGGCGTCCCGATATCCTGAATATATTTGTCTCTTCTCAGTTTTCCTCCTCCCAAGCAATAGGTGAGTCCTTAAATGACCACCTTCTATCAGAAAACAGTCTAGTTCTGCTTTCCTTGCATTCAAGCTTTGTCCCTAAACCTACACCTCCTAAATCGATAATGGGCCGAGTACACTGGGACAGATTTCAATCAGACTTGGAAACCTTGGTGGACTTAAGACCAAACAATATATATATATATATATATATATATATATATACAGTTTGGATTCCGAACATCACACTCCACCATCCAGCAATGCCTTCATGTGGTGGATGTTGTCCAGCACAGATTGTACTGCACGGGAGCCTTTCGTGATGTATAAAAGGCCTTTGACCGAATCTGCCACCCAGGACTGATGTACGATCTCCACAAATTCCTGCTTTCTACATACTTCCTCATTATCCAGTACTACCTCTCGGACAGATCCTTCAAAATAAATAACAACAGTTCCTATTTATCAATTTTTATGCAGTCTACTGATGTTCCTCACAGCAGTATCCTAAGACCCATTCTTAACAAAGTTTATACAGCTGATATTTAATCTCATCCTAACAATTTCCTTTCTATCTATACTGATAAAAGTTGTGTGTTATCAGTAAATAACGATCCAACTATCACCTCTCAAACTCTCCAATCCCACATCAGAGACCTTAAGTTATGATGTCAGAATTAGAAATTAAAATAAATTTCAACCAATCTAACCAGATAACCTCGAACTTTTGTCATAAACCTATGACATTGTCAGGGGTAGTTATTAATATAGAGATAGGACTACAGAAGTATGATGGAGATTGGCATCCACCAAGGTAGAAGCTTCTGCCGTAACACCAGGATCAAGGTTACAGTGCCAGGTAGGGAACAAGCCTGCGCCTACCACTGAGCAGAGGGGACTGGCGTAGGAAGGAGTGCCCTGAGGTAGAATCTCTACAGCAGTGGATAGGAAACCTCATAGGTGTGCAAGGGTAGAGAAGCCAAGTACACTGTCCTATGAGGGGAATAGAGGAGGAAGAAGGAGAGAAGGTAGTAATGGATATGACATTAAGATAAAAAACATAGACTATATACAGAGGAAGAGATACTCTGACCTAGGGAGATAACACCTGGTAGAAGAGGATATTAATCTGAATAGCTGAGCTAATTCTTGGGGTAGTAATGCTTCCATGTTTAATATTGATATTCAGATCTTCTCTACCAGAGAAGTGTCTCGGCCCTAGGTCAATATACCTCATACAGTTTATTACCATAAAACAGTCACTCAAACAAAGATATATTTTTTTTTTTTTATTTATTATAGAGATATTTACAACTGTATTAATACAAAAAATACATCAAGTAAATGTGACTGTTCACACATGAGATATGGACATGATAGGCGTGAGAAGAATCTACCCATTGGTAGCACTTCAAAGGTTTTTCAGACAAGGAGGTCTCGAGGCCATCGTCGTTTCAGCCGCCTCGGAGGATGATCAGGAATAGAAGGAGATGAGATATTGCGGACAAGTGGGTTTGGGTGGAGTGGTAATTTGGAGTGAAAGGAAGTATATCTAATTCGGGCTAAGTCTGCAACTAATGGGATATTCAGGTCTTTGTGGATTATTTTATTGGTGACAAAGTAAGGGGCATTTAGGATCTTTCGGAGGATTTTGGATTGCAAGGATTGGATGCAAGAGGAATTTGATGGCTTGGTGGATCCCCATAGTTCAATTCCATATGTCCAAATAGGCCTAAGTATGGTAATATAAATTAGTTTTTTGTAGTAGGTGGGAAGTTTTGAACGTTTGTCAAGTAAATGTTGTAATAAGCGATATCTGCGAGCTGTTTCTTGTCGTTTCAGTCTAGTGTGAGGATTCCAAGTAAGACGTCTGTCAAGATGCAGTCCAAGGTATCGGATCTGTTCAACTGAGGTGAGTGGAATATTGCCAAAGGATATAGTGGGACAGGCAGACATAGGTTTGCGGCGCAGGGTAAAGGTAATTTGGTGGGATTTAGTAGGATTTATTTTGATCCTCCACTTTTGACACCATTCTTCAATGGAAACAATGTGAGACTGAAGGGTTTGGGAAGCAATAGTTGGGTCATTGTTTACAGATAACACACATGTGTCATCGGCGTATGTAGTGAGGACAGTGCAAGGATGAGTAGGAATATCAGCTGTATATATGGTATAAAGGATTGGACCCAGGATGCTACCTTGGGGCACACCTGCGTTCTGAGTAAATATGGCAGAGAAGGAAAGGTTATGGTTTACTTTAAAGGTTCTATCTGTGAGGTAGGAACGGATTAATAAGAAGTAGGTAGGAGGGAGGAAGTGACGAAGTTTGTAGAGCAGTCCTGGGTGCCAAACTCGGTCAAAAGCCTGTTCCACGTCGAGGAAGGCTCCAGTGCAATACATTCCGCGCTCCAATGTGGAAGATATCACATCCACCACACGGTGACACTGCTGTATAGTGGAATGGGATGAGCGAAATCCAAACTGGTGGTCAGGAATAATGTGATGAATGTCAAGGATTGGATATAGACGTTTTAGGAGGAGTTTTTCCAGTATTTTGCCCATGATGGGCAAAAGAGAGATAGGACGGTAGGATGATGGATTTTATAGAGACTTTTTAGGTTTAGGAATCATTTTGATAATGGACAATTTCCAAGGATCGGGAAAGTAGGTAGAACGAAGTGTGGCATTATATATGTAGGTGAGTAAGAGTATGGCTTTTTTGGGGAGCTGTTTCAAGATATGGGATGTGATGAGATCATGGCCAGGAGCTTTTTTGGATGGTAATCTTTGAATGATATTAATGATTTCGGAAGGGTGAAAGGCCTTAGGAGGAAGGGATATTTGGAGAGGAACAGTTAGTTCTGCTTCAACATGTTCACTATGGCTGGGATTAAGGATATCAGGATGCGGATTAAACGTGTTGAAAAGGTGTTCTCCAAAGATTTGGGATTTCTCTTCATCGGATCTCGACCAGTTTTGGGATTTAGTGAGGAGAGGATGATTAAAGGTTTTAAATTTCAGCAGTTTTGCGGTTGTTGTCCATAAAGATTTGTCTGAAGTGGTCAAGTTCTCTGTAAAGTTCTGAAAGTTTTGTATTTTGAATTTTCTTATTTCTGTTTTTAATTTGTTTGTCAGGTGATTGTAATGCTTTTTGTCAGATGGATATGTTGTGTTGTGCCATTTTTTCCTTGCTCTACGTTTGTCAGTTAGTAGGAGTCGAATGTGATTCGGTAAGTTTGTTTTATGAAGATGTCCAATTTTGCGAAGCGATGTGTTGGTGTCTATGACAGTTTTTATCGACTTTGTAAGTTCTTGTATGGCGGAGTCTATGTCATGTTTAGTTTTTAACGGAATGTTTAAGTCAAGTTTGATCTCGTAAATCATTACGAAAACAGTCCCAGTCAACGCGACCTTTAATCAGGGAAGGAAGAGAGGGTTTAATAACTGGTTGTGAATGCATGAGGAGAAGAACCGGGCTATGATCTGAGGAGAGGTCATCGAGGGATTTGATTGTAGTTTGAGCGGAGGAAATTTGGGAACTAATAAAGATGTCAAGTATATCTGGACGTTTTTTAAGGGAAGTTGGCCAGTACATGGGATTCTGGGGTAACAAGATGGAATAGCTATTGGAGGTTGTGACGCTGGAAAGAATCCTGCCTCGAGTGTTGGACGTTCGGCATCCCCACCGTTGGTCTTTGGCGTTGTAATCGTCCCAGCAATGAAGCGCGGACCAAAGGATCGGAATAAGGATTCAAGGTTGTTATAGGTGAGAGAAGTAGCAGGAGGGCAATATACAGCTGAGAAGGTTATGTTAAATGGTAGGACGGATAAAGTAACAGAGGTCGACTGAATGGTGTCGGTTGGAGTGGAGGGAACCAGGGAGTGGGGTAAGGATTTGTGAATAAGGATACATGAACCAGCATGGGATGTGTTGTCTGGGTGATCTGATCTGTAGGTAATGTAGTCACGTATGTAAAAGTGAGAATGAGTAGTGAAATGAGTTTCAGTAATCAGGGCTATGTCTATGTAATTGTCATGAAGAAATATGTCAAGTTCGTCCCGGTGATTATTCAAACCATTGGCATTCCAAAGCAGAAGAACTAGGGTCTTATTGTTCATTGTGGGAAACTAAGAGGGAATGCTGAAAGGAGTCTTGTAAGGAGAGTGATGAGGGGTCTTATTGTATTTTGTAGATCGAGAAGGAATGAGGAAAGGATAGACGTTATGTCAGATGGGTGTTGGTTGGGATAGGAATAATTGGCGGTATCATGGGATGGAGTGTTAATTTGGGAAGGTGGTGGTTGAATTTTCCTTTGAGGCCGTTGTATAGGTTCTATATTTGAAGGTACAACTGAAGAGGGTGGGAACTGAAAGGAAGGAAGAGAGGAGACTGGAACTTTGGGAGGAGGAATAACTGGAGATAACTTAACCCGCTGGGAAGCGTTTTTAGGGGTGAGGTCTGTTTTCGGAGATTTCGGCTGAGAATGGGAGGTCTGGGGAAAGAAATGAGAGGTCTGGGGCTGAGGTTGGACAATCTGTTGTTGAGGATGATAGGAGGTTTGAGGTTGGGATGTTGAGTGTTGAGGCGGTTGAGGGCGAGGTAGCAGTATCGTTAAGTGTTGTGTTACTGAGCTATTGTAGGTAGCTGGTCTTGGGTTGAAGGTTGCAGTCCTCTGAGGAATAGGATCAGTTCTCGGTGAAGGGCCGGGTATCTCTTCTTCTGGTGCGGTATTTCTCTGGCTTTGCAATTTATATGATAAGTTTTGAGCTTTTTGCCTAAACATAGTTTTATAATTTGCAGGATGTTCTTCGTTACATAAAACACATTTTGCTGGTGTGTCCCGAGGCTTCTGGCAGGTGCCTGATGCGTGCGGACCTGTACATTTGACACATCGAGACTGATGATGACAATATGCTCTTGTGTATCCCAAATGTTGGCAGTTAGTACATTGCACTATTTCATTTCTCCGTCTAGGCTCCTCGAATCGGATAACTGAGTATACTAAGCGATTTATTTCGAATATATCCTTATTGTTAGGTGCTGGCTCAAGGTCGACAAAAAATAAAGGAAGTGGGTACTTTTCTTGAGGATGAATCACACAAGAAATGTTTCTGACATTGTGTCCCAACTCTTCGAGGTCCCGCTTGATGGCAGCCGTAGGTGTTGTGCTGTGTAGTCCTCTTAGGACTACCCTATATGGCTTTTCTTCTCTGAGTTGAAAACAATGAAAATCATAGTTGTTAGCAGTCAAGTGACTAACCACTTTTTTATAATTTTCTTTGCCGCTTGTGCAGATTTTGATGTCTTTGACTCTAGAGAAACATCTAAAATTTGTTTGTCCAATTAAATTGGCGATTTCCTTTCCGAATTTCATGAAGTCAACAATATTGCTGACAAATATTGGTGGTGGTTGTGGGTCCGTGAAGTTGCTGGGTACAGATGATTCAGTAGGTAGATCTTTGAGGACTTCAAATTTATTGCTAGTCGGTAAGGCTGGTAAGATTGGTGGATTGCTGCTGGTTGAAGGTAGACTTCGATTTTCAGACTGTTGTTTCGTTTTAGTATTTTTATTCTTTTTTTTGTTAGGCGATTTTGTAGGAGAACCAGGAGTCAGGTTCCTTTGGCGTTTTTGAAGAGTGCGTCTTTTGAGGTATTGTGAGTCTGTCTCACTCACCTCAGAGAAAGCGGTATCATCTTCAGTGTCCATGCACAAATTTTTTTCAGAAGACATTACGACTTATTTTTAAGAAATAAAATAAATAAAATTAACTCTCTGAATATTTACAATTATATACAATATAGAAAAATAAATAAAAGTAAAACATTTCTAGAGAAAAGAAAATTAAATAATTAAATAAAAAAAAAAATCTTCTGGATATGAACTCGCGCACGTATAGATACTGCGTACTGAATGTAGCGCTCCAGCCGACTGCGCTACCAACGATCTGATAAGAGATAGCTCTAGTGAGTAATAGCCTCAGTACGGAAGCGGGCAGGTAACGGGAAGCCCCACCACGTGGCAGACACTCTAGGCTAGGTTCACAACGTCTCACTATTAATAGATTTAATTAAGCACTCACCCAATCAGGAATAATAGAAATGTTCATAAACACTTAACAATAATGTTTATAAAATTTGGACGTAATCCGTAGGCTAACACCACTAAGGATTGAAAGTAAGTGCGGATCGACAACAAAGTTGAACTACAGTTGCGGCCATTGCACTAAATATGCCCAAAGATATTTACAATGGTAATTACTATGTTAAAATATAACAATATTATTAAATAGTAAGTCTTCTTATATTAAGTGTTTTATTATATTCATTGGCTTAAGTAAGCGCCATCTGTGAGCAAGCGCATGAAGCATCTGCTACAACATTCTGCCCTACTATATCCTTTAATAATATTCCGCTTGTCCCAGTTAAACATCCACTATCTACCACTCCTACTTGACAAACATCTAACATAGAATCTACACACTAGACAGAAACAACACAAAACTGCTCGCCGCTTTTGGTTACTTCAACAATTAATAGAGACGCTCTAACCTTCCACTTAACTACATAAGGCTCATCAGCATGACTATCATAAGGCCTATCTGGACTTATGGAGTTGAGCTTCGGGGCTCTACTAAACCATCAAATTCTTCCCGTATTCAATTCTTATAATCCAAAATCCTTCGTAAAATCCTTAACATATGACTGGCCACAAGACCAAAGGATAATAGTTAATTCTTATTCACCATGATATAAAATAGCTGGAATAGCTGGGACTTGAATGATGGTAGGGAAGGAGCATGGCGGATATGAGTAGGTTGGGAATTCCAGAGAGTAGTAGAGCGGACAATTAAGGAATGATCATGTGGTGGATGTTGTCCAGCACAGATTGTACTGCATGGGAGACTTTCGTGATGTATAAATGGCCTTTGACCGAATCTGCCACCCAGGACTGATGTACGATCTCACAAATTCCTGCTTTCTACATACTTCCTCATTATCCAGTACTACCTCTCGGACAGATCCTTCAAAATAAATAACAACAATATACTTCAACAATTAATAGACAGACGCTCTAACCTTCCACTTAACTACATAAGGCTCATCAGCATGACTATCATAAGGCCTATCTGGACTTATGGAGTTGAGCTTCGGGGCTCTACTAAACCATCAAATTCTTCCCGTATTCAATTCTTACAATCCAAAATCCTTAACATATGACTGGCCACAAGACCAAAGGATAATAGTTAATTCTTATTCACCATGATATAAAATAGCTGGAATAGCTGGGACTTGAATGATGGTAGGGAAGGAGCATGGCGGATATGAGTAGGTTGGGGGGAATTCCAGAGAGTAGTAGAGTGGACAAGAAAGGAATGATCATGTGGTGGATGTTGTCCAGCACAGATTGTACTGCATGGGAGCCTTTCGTGATGTATAAAAGGCCTTTGACCGAATCTGCCACCCAGGACTGATGTACGATCTCCACAAATTCCTGCTTTCTACATACTTCCTCATTATCCAGTACTACCTCTCGGACAGATCCTTCAAAATAAATAACAACAATATACTTCAACAATTAATAGACAGACGCTCTAACCTTCCACTTAACTACATAAGGCTCATCAGCATGACTATCATAAGGCCTATCTGGACTTATGGAGTTGAGCTTCGGGGCTCTACTAAACCATCAAATTCTTCCCGTATTCAATTCTTATAATCCAAAATCCTTCGTAAAATCCTTAACATATGACTGGCCACAAGACCAAAGGATAATAGTTAATTCTTATTCACCATGATATAAAATAGCTGGAATAGCTGGGACTTGAATGATGGTAGGGAAGGAGCATGGCGGATATGAGTAGGTTGGGAATTCCAGAGAGTAGTAGAGCGGACAATTAAGGAATGATCATGTGGTGGATGTTGTCCAGCACAGATTGTACTGCATGGGAGACTTTCGTGATGTATAAATGGCCTTTGACCGAATCTGCCACCCAGGACTGATGTACGATCTCACAAATTCCTGCTTTCTACATACTTCCTCATTATCCAGTACTACCTCTCGGACAGATCCTTCAAAATAAATAACAACAATATACTTCAACAAAATTAATAGACAGACGCTCTAACCTTCCACTTAACTACATAAGGCTCATCAGCATGACTATCATAAGGCCTATCTGGACTTATGGAGTTGAGCTTCGGGGCTCTACTAAACCATCAAATTCTTCCCGTATTCAATTCTTATAATCCAAAATCCTTAACATATGACTGGCCACAAGACCAAAGGATAATAGTTAATTCTTATTCACCATGATATAAAATAGCTGGAATAGCTGGGACTTGAATGATGGTAGGGAAGGAGCATGGCGGATATGAGTAGGTTGGGGGGAATTCCAGAGAGTAGTAGAGTGGACAAGAAAGGAATGATCAAAAGTTGTTGTTCTATGGGTAGAAATATAAATGTCGGAATGGCGCGATCTAGTTTGGGGGGAGAGGACAGACAATTTAAATTGCAGATATCTGTGGATGTAGGGAGTTGATGGTGTGGTAAAGATATGATCCTAGGAAATATTGTCTGCGGATAGAGGGAAGGAGCCACTTAAACTCATTGTATAAATGGGTCACATGAGACCTCTTCGGTGTACCGAGGACAAATCTTAAAAATACGTTCATAATTCCCTTTAGCCTGTCAAGCACAGTCGAGATGACACCATATACCCCGCAGCAGTAGTCAAAGTGGGGGAAAATAAGTGAGGATACAAGGAGCTTACGGGTAGATAGTGGGAGAAGATGGCAAGAGCGATGAAAAAATTTGAGGGTACTTATTGTTCTTCGGGAGATTTGGGCAATATGGGGTTTCCAGGAAAGGGTTTAGTCGATGGTAATATCTAGGTTTTTGACAAAGGAAGAAAAGAAGAAGATTGGATGATCATTTAGGGTTAGACTCGGAAATTTAGTATGGGATCTGAGGAGGGGTTTGGAATCTATAACAATTGCCTGAGTTTTCGTAGCATTTAGCCTTAGTTTATTCAAATTTGCCGGGCACATATTCTATCCAGGTCTTTCTGAATATTGGCAAATGCTAATGGAGACTCGGAGGAAGAAAAGGAGAAGTAGATCTGGAAATCATTAGCGTATAAGGGGTGGGAGCAGTGATGGATGGAATTGGGAAGGTCATTGATATAGGAATTAAAAAGGAGAGGAGATATGCTTGAACCCTGGGCCACACCTGCCGAAAGACCAAGGAAGGAAGATAGGGGATGGTTAGAAATGGTAACAGCTTGAGTTCTATTAGAGAGAAATGATTTAAACCAATGAATAGTGGTGTTGGAAAAGGATACAGACTGTGTAGTTTGGAAAAAAGGATAAGAGTGATCAAGTGAGTCAAAAGCTTTTGAGAAGTCCAGAAGTATTAGTACTGTCAGTTTCTTTTTGTCTATGGTGTGATTTTGAGAAGGGTTGATTGTGTGGAAAAGCCAGATCGAAAACCAGATTGGAGAGGATCAAGAAGTTTGGTCTGTTCGAGGAAGTTATACAATTTTGACTGGACTATTCTTTCTAAAGATTTGGAAAGGTTAGATAGGATGGAAATTGGGTGATAATCTTTAGGGGATGTAGGGTTCGAGGTTTTTTTTATAGGATGAACTGTTGCTTTTTTCCAAGTAGTTGGAAATGCGAAAGTTTGAAGGGAAAAATTATATATAAAGAGAAGAACTGGTAGGATGTCAGGTATGCATAATTTTAATAATTTGACAGGTATTCCATCAAATCCTATGGAGTTGGTACGGGATTTCATAACAGAGGATATAAGGTCAGTTGGTGAGATATCAGAAAAATAAAAATTATTTTAATTAGAGAGGGAAATGTCGAATCCGAAAATTTTAGAGAATGAACCCGAAATATCCTTAGCTAAATTAAATAACTCTATTAAATTAGCAACTACAAAAAAAATATATAAACAATAGCGTTAAACTGCGAAAGGAACAAGACTGGTTTGATTGGAGTTGCTTACAGCTGAGAAAAAAATCAATTAAATTGTTAAGAATATGTAAGAGGAACAATTACGTTCTTTTAAGAACATTATATTGAGACAGTAATAGAAAGTATAAGGCTCACTGCATATCCAAACGAAATGATTATCTTAAAAAAAAGTAGATAAATTAATTCACATTAAAGATTTACAACAATTTTGGAGTATTATAAAAATATTTAAGCAAAAAAAATTTCTGGCAAATAAAGATATTAGTCTTGCAGAATTCAAAACATTTTCAAAGCTTATTATCAAGTAAAATTATCACCCCGCGTATACTGAGATTATACTTAAAGATGCTTTGTTAGATTCTGATTTCTCAATCTCTGAGTTAGAGATAGTCTTGAAAAATGCAGGAAACAGTAAAGCCCGGGTATAAATCGTATTCCCTATGAATTCTATAAGAATGCCCCAAAAAGTTTCATAAGTGAGTTAATTCGAGTTTATAATGAAATATATAGTAATTCTCGAGTTACTAATGATTTTAAAGACTCACTTATTTTTCCTTTGTATAAGAAAGGGGATTCTAGTCAAGTGACCAAATATAGAGGAATATCCTTTATTAATGCCGATGCTAAATTGTTTAACGGATTATTATTAAACAGGCTGCGACTCTGGCTTGAAGTGCACAATGTTCTTTCTGAATTCCAGGCGAGCTTTCGCAAAGGTTATTCAACAATAGATAATATTTTTAATCTAACTAATTTAATAAAACTAAAATTAGAAGAGGTGAACCAAATTTATTTGTTTTTTATCGACTTTAGAACTGCTTTTGACTCTATTCCGAGGGATCTACTATTTTATAAGTTACATAAATGTGGTATATCCAACAAATTTGTTAATATAATTAAATGCCTATACGACAGAACACGTGCGGCTGTTTGGGGTAATGAAGGAATGTCCGATTTTTTCGACACACCAAGCGGTTTAAAACAAGGTTGCCTTCCATCGCCAATCTTGTTTGGTATTTATATTAATGATTTGGTCAAAGAAATAGAAGGAGAAGTAAAATTAGGAAATTTCTATGTCAATATGCAGATGTATGGTGATGATATTGTTTTGATCAGTGAGGACCCCGTCAAATTACAAGTCATGATTAATTAATTGTGTGTATATTGCTATAGTTAGGGGCTAGAAGTTAATCTCGATAAATCTAAAATTATGATCTGCAAGAAAAAGAGGTGGAAAGTGTGGAGGTAATTAGGAGGTATGGTGGTAAACAAATTCAACTTGTAGGTAAATATAAATATTTAGGTGTCTACCTAACTCCTACTTTATCCTTTAACTACCATCTTAAAGAAAAACTATCTACTGCGACATTGGGTATTCACTGTATTTGGCATAACGGTTTTAATAACAATAATATACCTGTCTCTGCTAAGTTTAAAGTATTCAATGCCGTGTTGAGATCGGTCATGTGTTATGGCTCACAAGTTTGGGGTTTTGAAAAATTACAGAGATTCTTTATTAAAAAACTATTTTCGCTCCCAGAAAACACGCCAAATTATATTTTCAATTTAAAATTTAATGTTTCAAGTTTACTTGCATTTACTTGCATTTACTTGCACACTTTAAAATTACATTTAAAGTATGTTTTGAAAGTTTTAAAGCTGTCAGATTCAAGATTACTGAAAATTGTAGCAAAAGAAATAATTAATAAAAAACTCAACTGTTTTCAATCATGGAAGTATTTGTAGACAAGTATGATATTGGTGTGAATGTGAACAGAGATAATATCAACTCAATATGGGAAGCCAATAAAGAAAATCTTATTATTAATATAAATAAGGAAGAAGTATATAATGTGGAATTGAATGCAAAACAAGGCTCGCATCATGGTCTATATCCTAAATTGAATTATAATTCAAACAAACAAGGGTTTTATATATATATATATATATATATATATATATATATATAAGTTAAAGTATCAGTCACATATCAAGTATTAGTATTCCATACCCGTTAAGTGCAAACACGAAACGTTTATTATATATATCATATGTTAAATAAAAGGAGATTGTTAAAAACATCAATTTTGTGTAGCTTGTTTTACTATTAATTATTTTTGAATCTTTTGTTCGTCCGCGCGAACATAAGTGGTGCCGAAACCCGGGAGGCCTTTAAATCTCAGATTTTTTTTCAACAGCTTTTAGAAATCAAGATTCATGGCGGAAGGAGTACTACAACAACCGGTAGTGTTGACAGTTCATCAAGAGGACCCACCACAGCCATCAGAAACGGAAGAGTGGATCCAGACTGATACCGCTAATACATTAGAATGGATGAAGTTGAAGACAGCTACATCCCAAGATCTAAGAAAGGCTATTTCAGATCTGGAAAGATTTGACGGAGAAATGGGAGAGTTAAATCATTTCCTCAAGGGTGGAGACCGGCTGATGGCTAGAATAGAAGCCAAGAAAAATGAAAATTTATTAGACACGGGAGACGCAGAGGCGCTAAAAGCGTCGTTAGTATGCCGGGTCAAGAGAAATATCTTGAATCTGATTCAAGCAGACGAGGAAACTCCTTGGGGCGTAGTAAAGGACAGTTTGAAGAAGGCCTTTGGAGGCGGCCGATGGTCCACAGAGGAGGATATTTTCCAGCTGTTTCGGGAAAAAAAGCAGCATCATCAGACTATGCCGGGGTACTACTGACCCGATACAATAAAATCGTTGAAAAAATGCGAGAGACCACTTCTGTACGCGAAGTAGAGTCCAGGATGGACTTTGTATCAAAAATATTGAAGGTACAGCTTGCAAAGGACACTGGACGGAAGGAAGCATTGCCAAAAGAAAAGACCTTTGTAGAATGTGCCCAGGAAATGGTTGACGCTTGTGCCAGGGACGAAGAGGCTAAGAAAGGAGAGGAAGAAGAGATGGGATGGACAAGAGTCAACTATAGAAGACCCAACAACAAACCCGTCGTATGGAAAAGAAGAGTGACAGAAGCCGGCGGACGGGAGAGAGCGACCTTGGGAGAACGGAGACCAGCGATAGAACGCAGAAGTTGGAGAAAGGAAGAGAGGAAGTGCCATGGATGCGGAAAGGTGGGACACTTGGTAGCACAATGTCCACGCACCAGATGTTTTGAGTGTGGAACAGCAGGACACATCGCCAGGCAATGCCCCTATATTAGAAGGCAAAAAGATACAAATCGCGTGAAGCCAATGGAGGTAAACGCTCAGAGGGTTTTTAGGAGACAAAGATCACCAACAGGATCGGACGAGTCCACGGAATCATCAGAAACAGAAGAAGACGTAAGCGAACCTGGAAACCGAGGAGGTGGAAGTTCGAGGAGCGCCAGAGGAAACGGAGGACGTGGTTCAGCGGCAGCGAGAAGAGCGAATCGGGAAGATTGAGATGAGTGCAAGGTGAGAGGCAACCAAGTGTATATAAATAATATAGTGAGTGGGCATGGAGGGTTGCCTATCATCAGAATTGCGAGTGAAGTGCGATGCCTCGTTGACACGGGAAGCTCAAACACCATAATGTGTCGGAGTGCCATCAAAAAATTGTGTGAAGGAGAAATTATACCCAGAACACAGGTATGTACTTGTAGTTTAATCACCCTGGGTGGCCCTCGTAAGGTAGAAGGAGAAGTAGGGATAAATTTGAGTAGATGGGCGGCAGATGGCAAAAAGTTAACGTTACATGTAGTTGAAAGTATGCCAGAGATGGGCAAAATCGCATTGGGATATACGAATACGAATGCATTCAGGAAGATCAAGTTTTGAAAATACGAATACGAATGCAATCGTATTTCAAAAAAGAATACGAATGCATTCGTATTTCAAAAAAATATACGAATACGAATATAGTCACAGATGTAGACAGGTATACGCCCGAATTTCACAGGTATGCAAAGGGATACGGTCATATTCCACTGGTGTGGGCCGTATTCCACTGGTCTAAAAACGTATACGTTCCTGTGTACAAGTCATTATTATTTAACATTTTCTGTAAAATCTGTAGCTTTATAACGGTCTATTATGATTTTCTAATATGCGAATAGAAAAATAATAACCTGGAAAAAGTTTATTTTTACATTCTTTATTTCTCCAGTTAATTTAAGTTTCTTTAATATTTATCCATTTATTCTTAACACTAGCAACAAGAAATGGTGAGATAGTTAAAATAAAGAAAATTAACAATAAAAAAGGTATTTTTTATTTCATCAGAATAAACTTAAATCTATAGATTTAAAAGTGAATATGTAACAATTAATGATAAAAATATTAATAATTATTTCATATTCATTGTTATTCGCGCTTTACTTCACTTCATTATAACCAATTATTTTTGTTATTATTATTTTTTTTATACTACTTTAATGTCTTAGGATATACTACATTCATTTTCATAGGAAATAGAAACAGGGTCATGAATTATTTTCTAAAATTGCCTCTACGGCAAAGGGTATTCCAAGTCCATTTAGATTTTTTTACACTCTATTGTGAAAATTGTTTAGTTGGTTTTTAATTAATTTTGGGACTTCCTTCTGCTTTTGAGTCTTGCAATATTTTCTAAGAAGTTTGTCACATATTTAGCATCTTTTAATAGGCTCAAAGTCCCAGGGCAGGTATCATGGTAAAATAAAAATAAACTTTTTCCAGGTTATTATTTTTCTATTCGCATATTAGAAAAGCATAATAGACCGTTATAAAGCTACAGATTTTACAGAAAATGTTAAATAATATTGACTTGTACAGGAACGTATACGTTTTTAGACCAGTGGAATACGGCCCACACCAGTGGAATATGACCGTATCCCTTTGCATACCTGTGAAATTCGGGCGTATACCTGTCTACATCTGTGAGTATATTCGTATTCATATATTTTTTCGAAATACGAATGCATTCGTTTTCTTTTTTGAAATACGATTGCATTCGTATTCGTATTTTCAAAACTCGATCTTCCCGAATGCATTCGTATTCGTATATCCGAATGCGATTTTGCCCATCTCTGAAGTATGCCTCGAGAGTATGGCGGTATAATAATAGGCTGTGATCTGCTAGAGAAGGTGGGGGCGAGAATTCGAAACAGTGGGGGGATATGGAGTATTCGTATAGGACAGAGGAAGTATCGGAGCAATAATTCCTATATTAAGGGAAAGGTTAGCATAGGGGCTATCTCTAGAATAGATGATTGGAGAGAGACGTTGAAAGCAGATTTTGTGGATATTTTTTTTAATGAGGGGGATATCCTGGGGCAACGGGAAAAACAGTGCACGAAATCTTGCTAAAACAGGATCGGGTTACTTATGTTAAGGAGCGGAGATATCCTCAGGCACTGAGACAACACATTCAAGAAGAATTAGCTAATTTGAAACGACAGGGCATCATAGTGGATAGTACATCCCCATACAACAGTCCCCTATGGGCAGTTAAGACAAAGAGTGTGGAGGGAAATCAGGAAAAATACCGTGTAGTAGTTGACTACCGAAAATTAAATGAAAACACCTTGGACGAGAAATATCCACTACCGAGGTTTGAGGATATCCTGGATCGCTTAAGCGGAGCTACCGTCTTTAGTACGCTAGATTTAAAAGCTGGGTATCATCAAATTAAAATGCATCCCAGGGATCAGTCCAAAACGGCATTTACTTTTGAAAGGGGCCACTTCGAGTTCATACGGATGCCCTTTGGTTTAAAAAACGCCCCCATTACCTTCCAAAGACTCATGGATGAGTTTTTACGAGGATTAGACGAGTCATATTGTCAAATTTATATGGATGATCTCCTTGTTTTCAGCCCAAATGAGGTTCAACACGTTGAACATCTAAAAAGTGTTTTTGATCGCCTACACAAATTCGGACTAAAGCTTTCGGGAGAAAAATCTACTTTGGGACAGAGTAGTATCAATTTTTTGGGACACACCATATCCAAGGATGGGGTTACACCAGATATTCAAAAAGTAGAGGCGATCCAAAAAATGGCAATTCCTAGAGATATTAAAGGGATACGTCGGTTACTGGGAACCCTAAACTATTACAGGCGTTTCGTTCCCGATATGGCGGAATGCTTAGTGCCCCTTAATGATCTATTGAAAAAGGGTCAGAAAATAGTAATAACATCATTCATGGAGGATAACATCCGGAAATGTATGGCTCAACTACACAGCGCCCGTCCTCGCATTTCCCGATTTCACAAAGCAGTTCCATATCACCACGGATGCCAGCGAATACGCGCTAGGAGCAGTGCTTTCCCAGGACGGTATTGACGGAGAACGACCTGTAGCATACGCCAGTAGGCGTCTCACTGACGCTGAATCGCGGTATTGTGCTTTAGAACGCGAGTTATTGGGCATTGTATGGGCGATAGAGCACTTCAGACCGTATGTGTTTGGACGGAAGTTCAAAGTCCATACCGACCATAGGCCTTTGTTGTGGGTAGGCAAGATGAAGGAGTCATCGGCTCGTATTACCCGCTGGAAAGAATTTCTAAGCCAGTACAACGTGGAGATGACTTATAAACCCGGTAGGGAAAATGTCGTAGCGGATTGGTTGTCGAGGGCAATCGAAGTGAACGCAATAGAGGAGGAACATGGGGAACCTTCCGGATCTTTACATGAACATAAGCCGGTAGTCCCCACGGACGACGGCGATTCTACTATAGCGGAGAGCTCTGAAGAAGATCGATCACCGGATATGGAGGAGTGGGAAGATATCATTAATGATAAGCCTTTTCAAATAATCTGGAAGAGCAGAACTTCAGGACCAATGAAAATTGAACGTAGCAAATACTGTAATTGTGCGATCACCATAATCTGGTCTCAGCCCGGGATAGGGAAAGAACAGATATGTAGGGCGTTGAAAGATTCTTCCAAGCTGGGAAAAACAAATTTTCTGTATGTCGGGAATACTACAATTTGGGAAAAGATCAAACGGCTTTGGCGTAAAGAGAAAATCGGGATTGATCGTACGTTTGTTCGATGTACCTTAATGGTAGAGACGGTGAGCGACGTGGAACGTCAAAAGGAAATCACTCTGGCCCACCACCAAGGCAAGACTAATCACCGCGGAGTAAATGAGACGCTCAGAGCTTTAAGAAGGAGTTACTTTTGGAAAAATATGAAAAAGACCATCGAAGGAGTAATAGGAGCATGTGGTGTGTGTCAGACCACAAAGTACGATCGTCACCCACCGAGAGCGAAGCAGGAAGTGACGCCTACGCCAGCTGCACCTCTCAGTGATCTACAGATAGACACTTTCACTAGGAAAGGATACAAATGGGTCACGATGATCAACGTTTTCAGTAAACTGGCAATGGCATATCCCGTACAGGAGCGATCGGCGGAGGCAGTTCTTGGGCGTTGCGCACATGGTTCCAATTCTACGGGGTATCGGATCGGATTTCTTCTGACAACGGCAGGGAGTTTGATAATTCTAGTATTCGAGCCGAGATGAAAGCTCTTGATGTCGAGTGGCACCTCAACACTCCGGGGCATCCAAAAAGTAGGGGTGGCAACAAAAGGCTGCATAGCACTCTGGGGGATCACCTGCGAGTATATTACGTGGATAAAGGTCTAGAACCGGACGTAGCAATGACCAAAGCAGTAGCGGCATATAATCATTCCATCCACGCGGTTACAGAATTCTCTCCATTCGAAATCTTATTTGGGCTACGAGAACGGCGTAGAGATGTAGGAGGAACAGTGGCGGAGAAAGGATTGTCAGAGGCTCTGATTATTAATCGTCTTTTGTTAGGAAAACGGTGGGAGAAAACGCGGAAAAGGATAGATGCGGAAAAAAATAGGAGAGTAGTAAGTAAAAATATTTCATTGCAGGACAGATTGGAATGCATTAAAATAGGAAACGTGGTTTACCGGTAATTAGGATCCAACAGAGGAAAGGAAGTTACTAGGTATGAGGGTCCATAAAAGGTGATTGTCATCAGGGAACATAACCTAGTGACGATCCAGAGCATTAAAGATCCCCGCAAGCGGAGGACTGTACACTTGGAACAATTGAAATTCCCGGTTGGACAATGTGAACCTGTCTGATCAACTAGGAGTATCCTCATCTCGAATCAGCTATTGACTTTTTTGTTCTTTCAGCAGACCATGTTTTGTTTTCTAGAAGATTACTGTTGAAGTTTCTTTTATGTTTTGTGTGACAATTTTCTTTTAATTTCTTCTTTGTCAATTTATGTTATTGCCATTTTATTTTCCGTTGAATATTGTTTTTTTTTTTTAACTATGACCCCTGTTATCAGTTTCCGAAGATTATTCAAAAACTGGCTGGGGGGAGTTAAAGTATCAGTCACATATCAAGTATTAGTATTCCATACCCGTTAAGTGCAAACACGAAACATTTATTATATATATATGTTAAATAAAAGGAGATTGTTAAAAACATCAATTTTGTGTTGCTTGTTTTACTATTAATTATTTTTGAATCTTTTGTTCGTCCGCGTGAACATAAGTTATATATATATATATATATATATATATATATATATATATATATATGTATATATATATATATTGTAATATACCCATTTTTTATATAAATTATACAATTATTTATTTATTTATTATTTAAATATTATGTTAGGCAGGCTAACAATTAGATTCAAAATAGAATTAAAATAAAAATTAAAACAGCTCCAATTTGAATGTTTGTTTGTAAACATAACTTCCATTTTGGATGCAAGGGACAACCCAGGTAAAAACCCATGTAGAAGAAAGATACCTGGGCATAGAGTTTCAAGAGGGGACTTGTGAGAGGAGTTGGAGTTATGAGCTGATAGGGGAGAGGCTGCTGCTGAATATGATGGATCTATAGTTAGCCTGCATATTGTTTGTATTATGTTTGTAAGTTATTATTATAATTAAAAAGTTAAATAATAAAAATGTGCCTGATTGTCAAGAACCCATACCATACCCTGAGAATAAAATGAATAATAATGAAGTGTTATTTGTGTTGATTGATTTTTCTTAAAAGAATATATTTTTAAAAATAAGTATATTATAATATATCCCATGCCATTTAATGATGCAAAATTAAGGACTCCCACTGTAGCATCGTCCGATTAGCCATAGTAGCAAAAAGTGACGTTAAATAAATAAATAGATTCAGAGGATACTAAGTTTGTTATATACCATAATATTACTACTCACTGCATATAAATCACGCCTCACTTCAAATTCAGCATTGGCAACATAACCACCTAATGTTTTATCTACTTCTATTCCAGCTCCTTTTGCCAATGTAGTATTAGGTATAACACCCGAAGCAACAATTACATTATCAACAGTAACCTAAAAAAAATTAGAAAAAAAAAAAAAGTTAGTCATATAATTCACACCCATTCATTCCTAAAAATAATAATAGAAATTCAAGTAAATAAAAAGCATTTCATATCAATACATTAGTATAACAATACCTATTAAAAGTTTCAGGTAAATTATAATTTTCACAAAAAGATTATATATATAAAAAACAAAACAAAAAAACTTGAAATAATAGAAAATTATAGCACTGATGAATTTATTTGTAATAAAATATGCAATTTTTTACATAAACTATCAAATTAATAGTTTTAAATAGTTAAGCATAATTAAACCTTAAAAATTATATTTAATTACATGGTTTTGTTTATAAAGTTAAAAAAAAAAAAAAAGCAGAATACCTGAAGTAAACAGAGCCTATTTCTCTTTCTTTAAAAATACTTTTAACCCATGAAGAAAAGTTCACAATTACAATCACTGAAAAAGATTTTTACCAGACCACTGCCATCAGCTGTGGAGAAATATATATCCTTTAACTTTTCTATATATTTTTTATGAACTATATAAAAAAAACAAAGCAAACATACTATAGAGATATGATAGACAACTGCTGAGCAGGCCAAGGGTAGCTATATGCACAGGTTGTAGCAATAGTAGAATAAAAAATTCTTAAGAAAACATCAGAAATGGAGACACTTTAAGGAAGTTGCTAAATGAAATCAGGACACACTCCTAGCCATAGGTCCAAGAAGAAAAAATGCAACTTGAGTTTTAGGAAGATCAAAATGCAATCAATTAAATGGAAGAACAACTGCATGATTGCATATTACAATATACTAGGAATATTCAACCATTACCTCTCCAGTGCTTTTATTCAAATGAAATGTAAGAAACTCCGTAGATTATAATGCAAAAAAAAAAAAAAAATTAGAAAAAATACTATGTCTATGTCTGACATACTCGAACTACTTGAGCTGATGTCCAAAACATGAGATACTTATCCTCTAGGTCCAATGAAATCACTTTCACTACTATCATTGTAAATCTTCATTGAAAATTCACAGAAATAGTCACTCTGATTTTCAAAAACAAACTCCTCCTCACTTTCACTAACTTCAAAATTATCCTCCATATTTTTTGCACAGTAAATATTATTAAAAAAAAAAAAAATTATAATGCGTAGTTACTACTTTGAATATAAAAGAGAGCAAAACACACGACGTATCAATATCAGGTACTGTAGACATCTGAGTAGCAAAATTTTTATACCTGCAATGGGAACCCTTTATCTTTAGAGCAGGTAAAATTTATACCTATTGTATATGTCACAAGCTTCCACAACATCGGGGTTACTTAAATGATTTTTATGTCGCTGGCACAGTGCCAACGTAGTGGTAAGGGTTAATACTTTTAGACAGAGATATTTGGATGTAATCCTGCTTTTAGACCCGTTAATGTTGGGTCACTTTGTTTTCTCCACGACTTTTTCCACACAATATTATTGTACAGGATACACTTTTCGTCCCCAGTTATCAACTTCTTTAAAAATTGATCATTAACATTGAGTTTCAGGTGGGAATCGCTAATGGAAGTGCGGTCCAATAAATTATTTTCCGTCAAATTGTGAAGAACCCATATATCACTTCTAGTAACATATCCCGCAACCCCAAAATGATTTGAGACACTTGCATGAGATACATTGAGCGTTTCTGTGATATCCTGTATTATAAAGTGAGGATTGTCTGTGACCAATGCTTGAACTTGGTCGTTATCAACAGTTGAAGGAAGAACCAAACTCTTAGTTGCTTCCAAGTTAAAATTTCCAGTTCTAAACCGAGCAAACCACTTACAGACGGTACTTTCTCTTAAGGCATCATCGCCATACAAATGGCAAATATTGTCTGTTCAGCGGATGTTCCTTTCCAGAAATAAAATAAATTTTTTCCTCTTCTAATCCTAAATTGTATGTAAATATGTAAACAATATTGACCAAGTAAACATGATTTTATAAATACAGAAAGGATTAAATTAAAATATTGAAAAACACTACGAACTTATTTTACAACCCAATAGAATAATTTCACAATTAAAACTAAATGTTCATAATAAAAAAATTTACTTACCACATCACCGTTTGAAGTTGTCAAATGTACTTTATTATTTACAAGTTCAGCTTTAACAACATGTGTATTATTAATCACATTGACACCTCCTTGTCTAATTTTTTGGGTAACTAATTGAGCTAAATATTCAGGAAGGATTTTAGCTAAAAGATTTTCTTCCTTAAAAATTTGCACTACTTGAACACCTAAAATGTCAATTTCAAGAAAATTATTTCTATTTAAATAGAATAAATTTATTGTGGATAAATTCATAATTGAGATAAATATATAATTGTGATAAACAAATTATATAATGAAACCGTATTTATCCGAGATTGAAAATAACATTTGTTTTATGACCACAGTAAATAAAAGTCAAGATAAGACTTTTATGTTGAATCTCAAAATATAAAAGCCATGTTTTGACTTTTATACTTAAATCAGTAAAAGAAAAGTCACAATTAGATATTTATATTTCAAATCCTACTAATAAAAATAAATATTGATTTTTGATTATATGAATATCAACATATATATTTTTTATAATGAGGAAAAGTTATATGATTTGGAAAATGCTGATTTAAATTTTTTATTTTTTTTATTATAGAGATATGTACAACTGTATCAACACATAAAATACATCAAGTAAATGTGAACATTGAGATATGGACATGATAGGCGTGAGAAGAATCTACCCAGTGGTAGCACTTCAAAGATTATTCAGATAAGTAGATCTTGAGGCCATCGTCTTTTCAGCCGCCTCGGAGGATGATCAGTAATAGAAGAAGATGAAAGATTGCGGACAAGTGGGTTTGGGTGGATTGGTAATTTGGAGTAAAAGGAAGTATATCTAATTCGGGCTAAGTCTGCAACTAATGGGATATTCAGGTCTTTATGGATTATTTTATTGGTGACAAAGTAAGGGGCATTTAGGATCTTTCGGAGGATTTTGGGTTGCAAGGATTGGATGCGAGAGGAATTTGATGGCTTGGTGGATCCCCATAGTTCAATTCCATATGCTCAAATAGGCAGTATATATGTATATGTATATGTATTGTAATATAAATTAGTTTTTTGTAGTAGGTGGGAAGTTTTGAACGTTTGTCAAGTAAATGTTGTAATAAACAATATCTGTGAGCTGTTTTTTTGTCGTTTCAGTCTAGTGTGAGGATTCCAAGTAAGTCGTCTGTCAAGATGCAATTAAAAAAAATAAAATAAAAATAGTTTTTAACATATTCACAACAGTGCCAATTTGTAATGTCTGTTCTGTGGGTGAGTACTGGAATTTATGCCACATTTCATCAATTATTGTCTGTGCAGATCTGTATACAAGTTATACCTTTGCTAACAGTCTAGTTAATGCTTATTTTGAAATTTGTGTATTTGTACGGTTTTTTTCATCTTAAGCTCAGATTCCTGCCAGTAAGTATAACTCGAAAGGCAGTTAAAATGTCTTATTTTTTTTATTGTTTTGCCCTTATAAATAATAGATAACATGTATATAGAAATACCTGTGGTACGTGTTGCCCGATAAGATAAGACTAATGCGGGCCACCGATGGTACGCACCAGTTTGAACGTGTTAAGATAGTTATTGAATTATTTTAACATATTGATATCGGGTTGTTATCGATATCATTATTAGGTATGGGGGTGCTTGACACCAATAAATAATAGATTATAAGACCGGTTAGTAACTAATTTATTTTAACATTATAAATATTGATTTTATTGTTCTGGGAGGCTAAACTCCAAAAAATAAGCCATTTTTAAATCACCTACTCAGCAAATAATTTATTTTAATCAATCTGACATTATGGATATCAGGGTTAATATTTTCTGGACATGCAAAAATGGTAGTAATCGTTAGAATTTATCTCAAAATTCAATTTATTATTCAAAATTTTGATACATTAAGTACTCATACAAGACAATGATAAACAACTGGTAGTATTTATAATATGGTATTTTTTTAATTTATACCAAACCAGTTTTATAATTATTAATATAGGGTAAGTTGATAGAACTAGGAAATTAAACACAAACACAGGATTAAAACTTCTTCATACAAAATAATAATTTAAGCAGTATTAAAGATACTTTCACACTATTGTACACTAATATTACATCATGATGTACACATAGAATGTAGTAACTGAGTCCAAACTTGTGTTTTATTGAATCTATTATAAAAAAAGTTAAGACTTATCATTTTACATTTAACATATAGTTGTTAAAGAACTAATAAAGAACACGACGAATTTGTACTCAAAACCTTAGACATTCCACTACAGCTCTCATTGCCTCCTCCTTCCTTCACTCCATCACAGGTCGCAGAACATATTAAAGACTTATAAAAAAAGAAAGCTCCTGGCCATGACCTTGTAGCACTCCAGCAAATGCCAAGAAAGGCCCTAGTGTTTCTCACGACTATTTATAATGCAATACTTAGGACTACAAAATTTCCAATTCAATGGAAATACTCTTACATTTCCATGATTAATAAACCAAACAAGGACAAAAACAACCCCTCTTCCTACCGCCCAATTAGTTTGCTTTCTATTTGCTCCAAAATATTCGAAAAATTATTATACAAAAGATTAATAGACATACTAGGTGATAATCAAATAATACCCGATCATCAATTTGGATTTAGAAAATTCCACTCCACAACACATCAACTACACAGAGTGACTGATTTCATTTCAACTGCGCTTGAGCAAAAATTATATGCAACAGGTGTATTCCTGGACCTAGCTCAAGCATTTGACAGAGTCTGGCACCAGGATCTCCTGTTTAAACTCAAAAAGATACTACCACACACATACTTTCTTATTATTCAATCATTTCTCTCTGACAGATTTTTCTCCGTCCGACAAGGTACAGAAACTTCTTCAATAAGACCAGTGCTGGCAGGTGTGCCCCAAGGTTCAATATTTGCACCACTGCTATATATATTATACTCGCACGACATACCAGACAGTTCAAACATCCTGACGGCAACATAGGCAGACGACACTGCAATCTTATCAAAACATGAAGATTATACTTAAGCCTCACTGACTATACAACATCACTTACAAAAAGAACAGGATTGGTGCAAGCTGTGGAAAACAAGACTAAACTATGACAAATGCCAACATATGACATTTACACTAAGACGTGAAACCTGCCCACCAGTGTACATCGATAATATACCAATACCACAAACAGACAGTGTCAACTACCTTGGACTAACTTTTGACAGGAGAATGACTTGGGGCCCGCACATTAAGAAAAAACGAAAGACACTAAACCAAAGAAGTAGACTGCTGCACACACTACTCAAACGACAATCAAAACTAAAATTAAGACAGAAACTTGCCACCTACACATACTTACTAAAACCAACATGGTCATACGCCTCTCAAATTTTCAGAGCTGCAAAAAAGACTCATATACAAAGACTTCAAACTTTTCAGTCGAAAATACTTAGACGAATTACGCAAGCACCTTGGTATGTTTCAAACACAACTTTACATACAGACTTACACATCCCTACCGTCAGCGAATACATACGAACTCACTATTCTCGATTTCACAACAAATTACTAGGACATTAAAACCCGCTCATAGAACAAATGGCAACAACCAATATGCTCCACAACATCAGGAGAAGACTGAAAAGGTCATGGATGAGAGATCTTCTATAATCTTTTGAATTAAAACATGCCATGGAAGAGATACCACTGGGTATTGTCATCTTCCTCATGCCTGACATGCCACTTTTTATTGTAATTCTGACAGACAATCCACTGATTGTTATATGTATGTATAAACAGGTGTGGATAAAGAAATAAAGTTATAAAAAAAAACAAAAAAAACATATAGTTGTTGGTTTTAAATAAGTGAATCACTATTCAAGATGAAATGTAAAATGAAAAAGGACTTGCAAATTCTGTTCAATTATTAATTTTAAATCTACTGAATGCTGAGGCGCAGCTTCAGCAGTCCACAAATTTGCTTATTACAAAGGAAATGCAGATGGCAAATTAAATTTTATGTCAAATTTCTTGTTTGTAATAAATAATAAATAAATTTACTGTAATCGTTTCTTATGGACAGTCAGAGTATATATTTTTGAGTTACCATTTACTACCATGTTACCAGTTACTACTAAATATTTAGGTCAATACACCTATGATATAAAATAAGTAAATTCATATTAATTTTATAATCATAAACAACTGAACTATTGAAATAAAAAACTGTGATGGGTTTAGGCCAAACTGGTTAAAATAAGTTATTAATATTATAATATGCTTATTTTTAAAATAATATTCTTTTAAGAAAAATCAATCAACACAAATAACACTTCATTATTATTCAATTTACTCTCAGGGTATGGTATGGGTTCTTGACAATCAGGCACACAATCTTTTATATAACTTTTTTAATCATAATAATAACTTACAAAGTAACACTAACAATATGCAGGCTAACCAAGATCCATAATATTCAGCAGCAGCCCCTCCCTCACTCTCCAAGTCCCCAATAAACACTGACTGACTCTACAGGTATCTCTTCAGGTACCTTTTTTACCCTCTTCTACCTGCCAGGGACCGTTTTTCTTAGCACCCAAAATGGATGCTATGTTTGTAAACATACAATCAAATTGGAGCTGATATTTAAATTTTACTTCTTATCTTATTGTTAGCCTGCCTAACACAATAATAAATAAATAATTACAATAATTATAAAAAATGGGTATATTACAATATAAATTTTGTTTTATTCACTTAACAAAGAGATTGTTCCTTCCTCGTTAAATGCTCTTTAAAAAACAAATCCTTTTCCCCCCTGTCCCATTGGAGTACTAGTTCATCTTCATACTTCTGGTATATCAATCTTTGCAGCTTACACCGAAGTTCATGTTTAACTCTTAGTTTTTTTTTATCTTATATTATGAGAAATATGCATCTTATCTTGTGACCAATGAGAGAATAGACAAAAGTGATAAGGCATATAATTTTATAACTTAATGTTTCTCTCCCTTCACCAGAATTTTTTTTTTTTTTTTTAATTTATTGGAATTTACAACTGTATACAGGAATACAACTAGTAAATTAGATGAAATATATAAAGGCATGAAACACATGTAGAGAAGCTTCCCAATGGAAGCACTCTAAAAATGATTTAAACTAGAAGGTCTCGGGGCCATCTCCTTTTCAGACGCCTCGGAGGATTGTCAGGAATCGAAGAGGAAGAAAGGTTCGAAACTAGAGGATTAGGGTGGGAATGGAGTTTGCCATGAAAGGAATGGTATCTAGATCGGGCCAAATCAGCAACATACGGAACATTAAGATCTTTATGGATTAGTGTATTCGTGACAAAGTAAGGAGCATTGAGGATTTTACGAAGGATTTTGGATTGTAGGGATTGGATACGGGAAGAATTCAATGGTTTAGTAGAGCCCTAAAGCTCTACTCCGTAAGTCCATATCGGCCTTATGATAGTCATGTAGATGAGTCTTTTGTAGTTAAGTGGAAGATTAGAACGTTTGTCTAGTAAGTGTTGAAGTAGTCGAAAACGTCGAGCAGTTTCTTGTCGTTTAAGTCTTGTATGAGGGTTCCAAGTGAGACGTTTGTCAAGGTGCAGTCCTAGATATCGGATCTGTTCAACCGGGAGAAGAGGAGTATTATTGAAGGAGACAGTAGGGCAGGATGTCATAGGTTTACGACGAAGGGTAAAGGTAATTTGGTTGGATTTGTTGGCATTTATTTTAATTCTCCAGTTCTGACACCACACTTCAAGGTCTCTGATGTGGGATTGGAGAGTTTGAGAGGCAATAGTTGGATCAGTATTGACTGATAACACACAAGTGTCATCAGCGTAGGTAGAAAGGAAAGTGTTAGGATGGGATGGGATATCAGCTGTATAAACTGTGAAAAGAATAGGTCCCAGGATACTGCCTTGAGGAACACCAGCAAACTGACTAAAAATGAATGAATAGGAATTATTATGATTTACTTTGAAGGATCTGTCAGTGAGGTAGGACTTGATGATAAGGAAGTATATAGGGGGAAGGAAATTGTGGAGTTTGTAAAGCAATCCCGGGTGCCAGACTCGGTCAAAGGCTTGCTCTACGTCGAGGAATGCTCCCGTGCAGTACAACCCGCGCTCTAATGCAGACGAGACAACGTCCACCACACGATGACATCACCAGAAATTAAAATAGGAAAAATCGAAGCTTAGATAATTATTGTTTATGTTTATCTCTGAAAGGTTAAATATGAAAGAGTGGAGTATGATTATGTCGACTATTAATAGAGTTGCTTTTTAAAATGAAAATTAACCCGTAACTATTGATAAATATATATCCAGAAAAGGGACATTAAAGTAAATATCCTGTCTATTATTCTTATCAAAAGATTGTAGCAAACAGTACCACTATAACTTAATGTGTACATAATTTGAAAGAACTTAACTATTTGCACTTGTAATTGTGACTCACTTATTAAAAATCTTCATCTTTATGATAAATATTGAATCATAAATCTTACCTACCTTGATTTCACTTGTTTTTAAATTGTACAAGACACCAGACACTCACAAACAAATTAACTTAAAGAAACTAATGTCTACATAGGATTGCAACCTAGCAAAACCTTCCTTAAAAAGTGGAGGTAGCTTAGTTCAATTAATTGACACGCCAGCAACACACCGCTGGAATCGCAGATTTTCCATCTAGAGGAGTTTCCAGTTAAATGAAAGAATTTTAGTTTTAGATGGGGCACTGGGCCAGCAATAGCAGTAGCAAACCTCAGTGTATGCTACAGGAGAGTGCTATAGTGCTATTGGCCACCATATTTCTAACTTATGCAATCGTTATTTTCACATTTTAGACTTAGACTTTTTTTTTTTTAATCATTTTCGTTTAAATGATGCTATTCTCGTTGAAATAATTATAAACCATCCCTCCCAATGAAGATGTTGATAAAATTCACAAAACAATACATCACTGTTCTTTATCAGTCTCTTAAAGAAGAAAAAAATATTTATTTTAGGCCCGGTTGCACCGACCGTGTTTAACTTTAACTTTACTAATCTGGATAAGTAAATCACAGGTTAGCAGAAATTCCATTGCACCAATCATAATTAGCCCTAACTCTATGTTAAGTGATGGTGTTAAGTTAATTCACCTTCCTACCTCGATTATCCGATGTCTTTAAATGATTTTAAATCATATCCTACAAACAGGAACATCCATAACACCTTCAAACCAGTTACTCTTTGAAACATTGTTTGTGTCAGTTTTAGTTTGTTTTTTCTGAATATTTTCGTAACATTTATCCCAATACACCGAGGAAAAATGAACACAATCTCTTCAGATGAATACTCAACATCAGATAAAGATATAATACAATTGGTAAATATACTTTCTAGGAAGAAGCTTTACAAAGTAAGGAGGAATCCATTTGAAATTTACGATGATGTGGAATTCATAAGAAGGTACAGATTTCGAAAAGAAACAGTGCTAAATATGATTGACAATTTTAATATTAATGATTTTAAATCATATCCTACAAACAGGAACATCCATAACACCTTCAAACCAGTTACTCTTTGAAACATTGTTTGTGTCAGTTTTAGTTTGTTTTTTCTGAATATTTTCGTAACATTTATCCCAATACACCGAGGAAAAATGAACACAATCTCTTCAGATAAATATTCAACATCAGATGAAGATATAATGCAACTGATATATATACTTCCTAGGAACAAGCTTTACAATGTAAGGAGGAATCCCTTTGAAATTTAGGATGATGTGGAATTCATAAGAAGGTATAGATTTCAAAAAGAAACAGTGCTAAATATGATTGACAATTTTAATATTAATGATTTTGCATCATATTCTACCTAACCTCAAGAGGTATTATGCTACTAGTAGTTACCAGCAGGTTCTTAGCGACATCATTAATATTGATAAATCTACAGTTTATAGAATTATTCCACGCATAACAGCAATAATAGCCAGGAAGTCAAGTGATTTAATTAAAATGTCCGTAACAGAAGTTGATAAAAACAAAACAGTGTCCGATTTCTACAGGATAAAATGTTTTCTTTGAGTAATTGGTGCGATTGACTGCACTCATATTAAAATCCAGTCTCTAAGTGGAGCTAATACAAAACTATTTTGAAATAGAAAAAGGTGGTTTTCATTAAATATACAAGTAGTGTGCGATGGGAACTTGAAAATCCTGACTCTGTGCATGACAGTTGGATTTTCAATTAAAGTGCATTACGAGTGAGATTTGAGTCAAGAGAATTTGGAGATTTTTGGCTTCTAGGAGATAGTAGTTATGGCTGCAAAACATATTTACTGACACCAATTTTAAACCCAACAAATGCTGCTGAAGAAAAATCAATTGTCACACAAAAATCAAACAATCATTGAGAGAGCGTTCAGTTTTATGGAAAGAAGATTTCCTTGCGTTGCTAATGGAATTCGAATGGATCCAAAAAAAAGCCCTAAATATTATTGTAGCTGTAGCTGTCCTCCACAACATTGCAATAGAAACCCAGGACATCTACAACGTACCAGAACCAGAAGATTACTTTCCTGATGTTGTTTCACCATCAGAAATTATATGTGAAAGTGATATAGCTTTTCACAGAGCACTTGTCGACACAAATTTTTCAAGATGAAAGGAAATGACTTAATTTTGTATAAATTGCAATCTGTGTTATTAAATCAATTAACCTTTCCCTCTTTTGTTGTCAAGTGGTAATTTAATTGTTTATATTAATCAATAAAGTCTGATTTTTGTATTTTATTTACATATTTTTTTCCCTCTAATTCAGTAAATTGATTAATAATAAAAATAGGATAATTGGAAGAATGAAAAATGATAATAAATAATTTGTAGGTTTCTAAATCTTCCAAAAACAGTTTATTACAATTAACTTTAAAACGAGCCAAAATTTCGAGGGCCTTCCCCATCATCAGGACTCACTAAAATACATCAAAAATTATCAATTAACATTATAAAATAACTTTTAAAATATTAACTAAAAACATTACCAAAAATATGCATAACAATGTTACAAAAAAATTATATTTACCCGAAATTCATTTAAAATTAAAAAAATTATCGATTTTTGATTAAAATTTTGTCAAAAATTTATGTCATAAAATTGGTTTGTTTTTTAAATTAACACTAAGGTAAAAATACCCATTTAACTGACATATTCTTTGGCCCCTGATGAATTAGGGTCATACTATTTACTGTAGTAAGTATACACTGATTTATTATTAAATATAGGTCACTAAGGTAAGGTTTACAAATTTTAATTTCCCAATTGTAGCAAGAACTGCTTGTGAGAGGTGTTTTCAATCTGTTTTATAATTTATGGTATCTTTTATATTTTTGTTTATATATAGATTCGATTGTTTTTCTATACCCAATATTGTAGGTTTTTCAAAATCAAAATTGTGATTAAGCTGAAGACTGTGTTGTGCAAATGCTGTAGTGTTTATATTTTTACAATTATTGCTGTGTTGTTTGACTCTAGTTGTGATCTTTTTAGAGGTTTCTCCTATGTATATCTTATCACAATCTATACAATTTATTTTATAAATAACATTCAGTTTTTCGAGTCGTAAAATCTTTAATGTTTGATAAATGATTACTTAGTTTATTATGGTTATAAAGTCATAATTTTGTCTGTGGTGAATTAAATTCAACAAGTGTTCTCTTAATTTCTTTGGATAGATGAGGTATGAATTGCATTTTTTGATAATGGTATATATTTCTATTTCTTCCACTTATCATCTCTATATTTATCGCATTATTGATATTACCTATAATTGTTTTTTTATTATTTTCATTCTGGTAAAGATCTGTTATAGTTTTTTGTTTAGGTTTTACTATTTATTGTTCATATTGTCATCAATTTTTGGTTTATTATTGATCAATTTATTGTTATTAACGTTAAGGTTTTTTGTCCTGGGTTCATTTTTAATTTCATTGTACTTGATTTAATTTATTATTTTTTTCGAATACATCTAATAACATTTTATATACTATAGTTTTTATTCCATTTAGATACTCATTGTCTGTCTGGTTTCACAATACAATCCAGCTTCCTTGATATTCAATAGATCTTAAAATGTTTCATTATTAATTCTCAACGGTCAACTAATTATATCCATTATTGTATTAATATATATTAATCGGCAGAGTAAAACAATCATTTCAATATAACCTAACTGTCTCTGTCTAGAGGGTTTGGAGTTGTTAAATACGTCACGAATATGGTGACGTCCCGCGCTAACCCATGTTAACTAACTCGAATTAAAAATTTGTTGGTGCAACTGGACAAAAACTTTAATCATGATTAGCTTTTAACCCGGGTTAGTTAACAGCGAAAGTTAACTTTAACACAGGCTGTTGGTGCAACCGGGCCTTAAAAGAAACTTTCAGTAGTTGAGAGAATTTCTTTTCTAACTCAATAATTATTATTGTATTTACTAAGAGCTTAGGAATAGTATTATGAAATAAAAATACAGAAAGTTAATCAAACCTTGATAGTAAATATTACAAGAATACAAAACAAAAATATTGCTCAATTATTAAGGTTGTATTTTATAGACAATTTATATTTTTTATTTCGTTTTTCTAGTTTAAACCTTTTTAAGTTACAATTCCATCAGGGTGGGTTTCTCTTCTACCAGTTTTCTACAAAAAATTTGCTCTGAAGGTTTCTATAACTATAAAAAACATAAAATTAGTTTGATTACTGACAGAAATTGTACTTTAAGTTTACCTTGCACTACTGATAAATTTATCTGGATAGATTGAATTAATTAATAAAGTTTTTAAATTACATATTACTAATTTTTGTATTACTATTCTAAAGAGGAAATATTATCATTGATTCATCAGTTTTTCTCATAAGCTCATGAGTAAAAAAAGGATGTTGGTATACTATTGGGTTGTTTCACATGAAATGACCGTTTTTATAGTTTCTGAAATACATAAAGGCAGGTCTCTGTTGTTTTCTTCCGAATGATTACATATTTAAAGTAAACAGTTACTAATCCTCTACCTTTTTATTATAAACATTAGCTTCCCAATCAATTACCCACTTTTTAGAATACCTCCAAATATGAACATGGAAACACGCGATTTTCGAGTAATATTTTTGTACTCGGCCATTCAGCAGCTGAGGCCGCTAGAAATATTTGCAAGGCGTTTAGGGAAGGGAATGTTAATGAACGGACCATTTGCCGTTGGTTTGCTAAGTTTTCAGCTGGGGATACCGACTGGGAAAACTTGCCCGAGGAAGACCTCCGTCCATAATAGACAATGATGTCCTCAAACATACAGTAGAAGGAAACCCCTACCAAACAGTTAAAGGACTCTCAGCACAACTAAATGCAAGTGCATCTACCGTTTCCAGACATTTAAAGTGTATTGGGAAAGTAAAAAATCTCGATACATGGGCACCTCATGATCTCACTGAGCGGCAGCAAGTTTCAAAACATACCGTGCAAAAATTGAAAGAACTGGGCTACGAAGTTCTTCCGCACCCACCATATTATCCCGACTTGTCTCCAACAGATTACCACCTCTTCAGGAATTTAGACAACTTCGTCAAAGAAAAACTTTTTGAAAATGATGATCAAGTGAAAAGTGCGTTTTCATATTTTGTTTCAGTACAAAGCTCAGAGTTTTTCAGTTCGGGGATAAAAAAGTTGGTGTCACGTTGGGAAAAAAGTGTAGAAAAAGAAGGTAAATACTTCGAATAAAATTATCTAGTTTTCATATCGTATTTTTAATAAAAATCCTTTACCTTGAAAACGGACATTTCATGTGACACAACCTAATAATTATAAAAACGACAAATATACAAGGTATAACGAAATAAGAAAAAAAATGTCTCCTCATCTCACATTATCAGAGTTTACTATCCTAATTTAGTTTAAAATAACTCAAGTACTGCAAGATAATCAAATCAATTAATTTTCATATAAAATGCTTATTGACTTCAAGTAAAAAGTTACTAACCTCAATTTTGTCTCCGTTTTCTATCACTTTTCTTGCATCAAAAGTTGAATGTCTTCATTTGAACTATTTTTCTAGTCTTTAGTCCTTTTTCTGTTTTGTTAACATCTTGGTGAATTTGAAGAAATAAAAAAATCACTAAAAATACAGAGACCTGTTGCGAGGTTTAGATTTTTATAAATCAAAGTCATAGATAAAATGGCAGCCAATAGCACTATAGCACATCCTGTAGCATGCTACTGTAGAAACTCGACGAGTTTAGCAAAATAACACAAAAAGCATGCTATAGCAAACGTCGTGAGTACCCCTAGTGTAGGTTGAATAAATAGAAATAGGTTTTCCAACATATTATATTTATATTTGGTAGGTACCTACGATATATAAAATTATAAAACGATGTTGTAAAATTTATAATACGTAAATAAATATAATGGATATAATTAGTTGACTGTTAAGAATTACTGGAAGGAATTAGTAAGGTGGCAGTCATTAAATGAAACAACTAAATAGTTTCAATGATTTATTGCTTGCCAACGTTTCGACCACCCTTGTGGGGGTCATCATCAGGGCTAGAAAGATACAAAGGAAATACAATTTCAATAACATCAAATACAATATTAGGGGTACTCACTACGTTTGCTATTTGTGCTATTGTGCTAAACCCCTCAATTTTATACAGGAAATAACTGTAGAAACTCTACGGGTTTAGCAAAATAACACAAATAGCATGCTATAGCAAACGTAGTGAGTACCCCTATTATATAAACTATTGAGCTAGAGAACATCGGTATTAAAATAAAAAAAAGAAGAAATATATGTGAAAAAAAAAATTAATTAAATTACAATGGCTATAGTATAATAATGAAAGTGCTATACAGAACAAATTATGGCTAAAGAAAATGTACAAAGATATCAATATTTACATGAAATAGGAAAGATAAAAATATGGAGTAAAGAGGAAATACGTCCCGCTTGGTTAGCGAATGGAATCTAGGTACTGTTTGGTAGAATGGGGTAGGTAGGATGGAAAATACGTATGAAATGCAGGTAGAATGGAAAGTACGCACCGTATTTATGGACAGGGTCTGACAACAATGACTAAAATTTTAGTACTAGCATACAAAGAATTGAGATTTTGATTTCCAAAAGGTGCTAAATCCACATTTCATTTCATTCCAAAAGGTACTATAAACAATTCCTTCCAAAACGTACCATATCCTATGTAAACAGATAACCTTTCCTTTCATTTCATTTCAAAAGGTACTATATTTCATACTATGCAGCAGAAGCACCCAACAGCATAATATATTACCAATAATTTATTGTATTCTTCATTTTGTGTATTTTTATTGGTTCATGTTTTAAATCACCGCTATTATTTTGATCAATGGTTTTAACCTAATAATACGTTTTTGGGCTGTTTTAAACAACTTAGTTGCATTGCTTTGGTTCTTGTAGGTTGTCAATTAACTGTTGTTCTAAGGACTTTGGACTGAAAGGATTGGATACGTTTGATGTTCGAAACTTTAGTAGTTCCCCATAGTTCTATTCCGTAGGTCCACATTGGTTTGAGAATTGTCTTGTAAATCAGTAATTTGTTTCCAATGGAAAGTTGTGATGTTCTGTTCAGTAGTCTATATAATTGTCCGTATCTTCTGTTGGGCTCATGTCTTTTAAGTCGAGTATGTGGGTTCCAGGTCAGTCGTTTGTCTAGTAAGAAACCCAGATATCGGACTGTGTCGGAACAGGGAAGTGGTATGGAGTTAAAATGAACTTGTGGACAGGATTTGCGTCGGAGGGTGAAGGTGACATGCTTACTTTTGGATTGATTGACTTTGATACGCCATTTGTCGCACCAATGTTCAATCAAGGAGAGGTGGCTCTGTAGATGGGAAGATGCCAGTTCTGGGTCTGTATGGGTTGATAGAATGGCATGATATACTTTTAAGCGTTGTTGACTTTTTATTTTTACTGGACAAATTATGAATTATTTTATTGATCAGAGATTTGGTTTTGGACTGTTAGATTTGGAACAGTGGTGTTTTTAATAAATTTATTTATTAATAAGTTGATCTTCGGCCGCCAAGGCTGGAGGGGGAAGGGCTTGGAGATCCCAGTGCCCTGTAGTGAGTGGTGTGCCAGTGCTTAATAAAATTCTTTGGTAAGATGTTTTTATAATATATTATATCTGGCTGTAGATAGATAGTTAATGGAAAATGTAACCAACATACTACCAAAATGTAACCAATTATGTATAATTGCAGTGTTGAAAAGGATCCTATGTATAAACATAGATGGGGGATCAAAACGTCATATAAAGAAAATTAAGAAGGAGTGATAGTTTAAGGACCTAAAACCCAAATAATTCCAAATAAAATTATAATATAAAAAGGTCGATGAATTAGATTCTTGTATATATATATATTTTATATATATATATATATATATATATATATATATATTTTATTTTTTTTTATTTTTTGTTTATTTATTGATTTGTTTGTTTTTTTTAAAATCTATTTTAGGTATTCATTTAATTTTATATATGCATTTATTTTATTTGTTTATGCATTTAAAAATTCTAAATGTCTTCACAATTCAATATATTCCAACTTGTATTTATTTTTATTTATTTATTTATTTATTTTTTTTTTTTTATTAACCTGTAATATTTGTCAATTAGTGTATTTTTCAATGTTCCATTATTATTTTACTTTTTGTTTTTTTACACCTTGTTATCTTTGATACCTTTAACATATTTAGGGATAATTTAGTTGGGAAGTACGGTCAGTTTTACTCCATATACATCTTCACTGTTCTTTCTCTTTTTTTTACATTTCACTGTTCTTTCTGTTGTTTCTCCATATACACCACTGTTCTTACTATTACATAGGTTATATTTTACGAATAAAATTATGAAAAATTTTTTCCTTGTATCATTATTATGTTATTTTTATTATATGTTAAATTTCATAAATTGAGACTTTGATTTCTAAGTTACTTTAGACTATTTTACAGGAAACTCAAAAATTTGTCATTTATTTATTATTGGACCAATTTACCTGATTCTTTTTTTTATTAAAATCTAAAGTTGATTTTTAAGCATGTTATCAACTTTTTTTTTTCTAATTATTGCACTTTTCCAATTACTTTTAAACAATATAATATGGATATAGTACTTTTTGAAATAAATGGATATAGTATTTTTTGGAAAGAATTAAAAGGGATATAGTACTTTTTGGAAGAACATAATACGTGATAAGTTGGTAACAGTCACTATAATCTTCAAAGGACAATTTATATATTTATGGCACTATAATAAAAAAGTATGTTTTAGATAAAACTAAACCATCAGAATACAAATATGTCAAAATATCAATTTAAAAAAAAAATGTCCTTAAGTACCTTTTGGAAATCAATGTCTCAATTCTTTGTATGGTAGTACTAAAATTTTAGTCATTGTTGTCATACCCTGTCCATAAATATGGTAAGTACTTTCCATTCTACCTACATTTCATACGTATTTTCCATCCTACCTAGTCCCATTCTACCAAACAGTACCTAGTTTCCATTCACTAACCAAGCGGGACGTATCTCCTCTTTACTCCATCTTTTTATCTTTCCTATTTCATGTAAATATTGATATCTTTGTACATTTTCTTTAGCCATAATTTGTTCTGTATAGCACTTTCATTATTATACTATAGCCATTGAAATTTAATTAATTTTTTTTTTTACACATATATTTCTTCTTTTTTTTTTTATTATAATACCGATGTTCTCTAGTTCAATAGTTTATATAATATTGTATTTGATGTTATTGAGATTGTATTTCCTTTGTATCTTTCTAGTCCTGATGATGACCCACAAGGGGGTTTGAAACGTTGGCAAGCAATAAATAGTTAAAAATATTTAGTTGTTTCACTATAAATATTGACGGTTCTATTTCCACTGACTGGCGCTACACCAAATCCGCCTATTCCGGTAGACTTCTCAACTTTTTCTCCCAACACCCATATCATCAGATAATAAATGTTGCCAAGAATCTCGTCCACCGTTGCCTCTCCTTGTCTGATTTAAAGTACTATCCTAATAATATCAAACGTATTAAAAAAATCCTAACCTTAAACAGCTTCCCAAAAAATGTCATTAAAAACCTTATAGAATCTTTTTAATAACGTCAAAACTATCATTACTTCCCCTACAATTCCCGATCATAATTCAGCCATATTTTTATATAGATATTCCACATCTGTCTGAAAATTACAAAAAGCCCTTAAATTTTCCTTACCCTCCTCAAAACTAGGACTAAAGACCCAGAACAAACTTTCTCACCTTTTTACCAATACTAAAGACCTGATTACTCCTTCATATCGTTTCAATATTGTCTATAAAATTTTTTGTTCAGATTGCACCTCTTAACACCTCTGTGTTAAGCTCCATATCTTCAAGTCAGTATATTTGCCTATACTACTACATGGAGCTGAAAGCTGGATATTGACGGACCGGCAAGAGAGCAGAGTCACAGCTGCTGAAATGAAGTTCCTGCGAAGAATAGTGGGAAAGACGAGAAGAGATCGTGTAAGGAATGAGCGGATACGCCAGGAACTGGAGGTTGCGCCGTTAAAGGAAATTCTGCAAACCCGCCAGCTGAAGTGGTTCGGCCACGTTATTAGAATGAAGGATCACAGAGATCCTCTAAAAACCATGGACTACGAGCCAGATGGGAGAAGGCCTCGGGCGGGACCAAGGATGTCCTACCTGGAGTACATCGACAGACTTTACAGAGGAAGAGGGAAAGATCTCCGCCAGGCCAGGAACCTAGCTGAGAATAGAGAGGATTGGAGCCGGTGGCTGAATGCTCCCCTACGCTGATACGGCACTACAGGGAGAAGCAAAAGAAGAAGAAGTTCAGATTGAAATGTATCCTACGTGAGTGAAACCAAAAATTACCTTAAAACCCGAATATCACAGCATAAACTCTCCGTATCCTCTCGAAACCCTCTAGCCTCAAAACTCTCCGAACACTCCAGAAATTTAAATCATTCCCTTAACTTTGACGACTTCTCCATTTTAGATTATGTTCCAAACCATACAAAAAGCCTTATCGCTAAATCCGTCTACATCCACCTCTAATCTAATCCTGTAAACCACAAAACCGATAAACAATCAACCTGTAAGATTTGTCAATTAGTGTATTCTACAATGTTCCATTACTATTTTACTTTTTATTTTTTTCACCCTGTTATATTTGATACCTTAAACCTAATTAGGGGTAATTTAGTTGGGAGGTACAGTCAGTTTTACTCCATATACATCTTTTATCACTGTTCTTACCATTATGTAGGTTATATTTTGGGAATAGAATTATGAAATTTTTTTCCTGATGATGACCCACAAGGGGGATCGAAACGGTGGCAAGCAATAAATCATTGAAACTATTTAGTTGTTTCATTTACTGACCGCCACCTAAACTAATTCCTTCCTATAATTAAATATATATTTCCTAGGAGGATCCGGACTTGAGGAAGGAGATTATTAGACTTAAAATTTCATGCTCTACCACTTTCATTTTATGACTTTTTTCGATTTGTATAGTTGTTACCAAGTTACAGTTGTCGTGAGCAAGCTGGGTTTTTCAACAAAAATGGAAAAAATTGCCTATTTATGAAGAACGATTGCAGCAATATTACTAAACCAAATTCAATAACTAAGATGACTCTTAGAAAGGAAATTTAACATTCTTTCATTTTAAAAAGAAAGATATTTTCTGTAGAAAGCACCGTTTACGAGTTATAGGTGAAAAACTGAAAAAATTCAAGGTTTTTTTGGCTCCAAAATGTTGAGCTCACCACTTGTGATGGTGCTAACTCAAATAACTTTCATTTAGGACCATTAAGAGGTATTAAAACTATTTCCAGCTTAGTAATTTACACAAACCTTGAATTTTAGACTTATTTTACTGGACTAAGTATGATTAGTAAAATATCAGATAAGATAGATCATAATGTATTTATATTTTATGAAATCATACTCAAAATAAAAAATTAAATTAATATAATTGAAAATGAACTATCAAACAAGACATTTTTTTTTCTGTAAATGCACATGTAGTACATTATGAAACCAAGAATAGCGGTATCATTTTATACATAGAGGGATTAAGTAATAGGGAGGCTAAACTGCAGTAAGTTCCCATATGTTTTGATTCTATGTAAAAATCATCTTGTAGAAGCAATAAAACAATCATTTTTAGTGAATTATGCAATTAATTATTCTAAGAAAACATGGCACAGTCTATATCAGTTTGTCTTTGAATGTTTTCAACGTTACCAAAGTCATCAAACATTCATCTAAGATGGAATTTAATAAGCCATGTGCGTTGAACCTGTTAAAAGGAAATGTCTTAAAGGAGAAATTACTATCTCTTTGCTGGCAACAGAAACAGTCAATAATCAAAAGAGGTCCAAGTCGTCAAACTTAAAAATTTTATGGGATCAGAGGCATTGTGAATTTATTTATAAATAACTACATCAACCCATGACAAAGAGACAATAGAATCTATACTGGCTGTCCTTGAAGACGATTGCATACTAAAAAAAAATGTAACAATGGAGATGTTCAAATATTAAAATTGGAAGCAAGGTCCAAATGAGCCATTTGAACACTTTTATGCTGAACTTAGGTATCTTATCTCATAAATTTAAGAACCAAGAAGATAAGCTCCCCAAAGCTCAAATTGTTTTGGGCATTAACTCTGAGTCTAGCCGGGAATCTCTGCTTCATGAGGATCTATCATTGAAAAAAACATAGTATTTTGCAAGTCTGTGTAGATGGCAGAGAGCAATTTAAGGATCATCAAGAGACAGGAGGAACTTCAGCAAGAAGTCTTCATGTTAGCAAGGGCTAATAATAATGATCAGTTAGTAAATAGGGAAGGTCTGAAAATAGGAATAATAATAATCACCAATCCGTAAATAAAAGTAAATTTAAAGATTGCACACATTGTGGGCAAAAGCACTCAAGGAATCATTGCCCTGCATTTGGCCAAAAATGATTTAAGTGCAATAAAATTGGTAAGTGGGCCACAGACAGTGTGTGGCAGGAATTCAAAACAAGTTGAAAATGTGGATGTTTCTGACCACAATGGAGCATTTTATTATGATTTTATTACAGAAACCATCAAGTTAAACCAGATAAATAAAACAAAACTTGTCAATGGTTAGAAACACAGAAATTAATGGAAAATTAGTTTTATTTAAGTTCAGAATCTAGTGCTGAAACAAATGTTTTGTCATTGAAACTGCTGACTGATAAGTTAGGAATGAACAGCCCTGATGTCTCCAAAACTGGTATTGTGTTGAAGGAACTAGGAGTATTTAAAATAAAACCTATTGGTGCTATTAAATTGTAGATTAATGCTCAGGATTACAGCCTATTTTGTAGTTGTAGAACAAAATATAGGCTTTTCCATTATGGGATTCCAAAAGTGTCTGGATTTAATTTAATAAAAAATGTATATAATATAAAGACTAAAGACTTATCAGAATATTTTGAGCAAAATGATGATGTTTTAAGGGTTTAAGTTGTTTTCCAGACTTGTGCTCATTAAAATTAAAATAGGATGCTATCCCTGCTCGTTGAGTTCCATTTAAAACTAAAGATAGATTAAAATAAACTTTAGTAAATTTGGAAAGTAACAAAGTTATTGCAAAGGTTGACAGTCCAAGGGAGCAGGTCAACAATACTGTTATAGTGGAAAAAGAAGACTCATTTTAGAACCCTAATACACAGTATACCATCGAGTCTATAATTTAGTAAATTTATTTTGTATCTGACTTTATAAAATGGGATATTAAGAATATCATGAGAGAGCAGCTCTTTTTTATCTTACTCCACTGAAACGTTTAGCACACAATACAACTTGAGACCAAATTAACACCTAACATTGTTCCTGGCCAATAAAACAAAACTATAAAAAAGAATTTACTGTGCTCTTTATTATATTTAAACCTCAACGGGCCTCATGCAATAGACTCAGGATAAAACGCCTTGACGGAGGTGGAACAATTAACCAATCCTCTAGATACAATAAGCCATTTTCTTCACAAGTGTAATTAAAAAACTTAAAAAAATGAACCACATTGGTAGCCAAAAACGATTTTTGCTTTGATGGCCATCCATCCACCACAATAGAATTCAGCTACCTGAGAAAGACATGTTTTTTTTTGGATTTCAACCACAAATTGAGAATACATATCCTCTATGAAATTGCTAGAAGCTATTAGACAATGCACCCTCTCCAGCATAGAAGGGTCATCATTAGGGTCAGATTTGACTAAATTCTTCTTCTTCCAGTGGCACGACAGGCCATGTAGACCCTGGGCCTTGCAGTGTAATCTCCTGGGAGATTACACTCACGTTTCTCAATGCATTTTGTAGTGTAGGGTCATCACTCTCTACACCTAATTTTGTGAGTGGCCACCATTTGGCTAACAGGTCTCACATACCCGGGGGAGAGGCTGTGATTGAATCCCCATTTAATTACATCCTTATAAAAGCCCTGCCGGGACTGGGATTCGAACTCACAACCTTTAGCATAAGAGACTAGCGTGCTAGCCACTCAGCCACGGGCTCCCCTTTGACAAAGTTAAGGGACTGCTCTGTACATGTATCTTGCAGGAAGATATTTTAACTGAAACTGATAAGGTAACAGCTTCAACCACAGTTGTTTTATTTTAACTATTTCATTTATATCTTTCATACAATAGATATCAGAGGCAGATGATCAGAAAAAACAGTAATGCCATACGTATATGTATGACCTTAAACGTATATTTATGAAATTTTTCAAATGCATATACATCAGAAAGCATTTCTTTTTCGGCCTGTGCATAGTTGTACTTGCAATTCTTCAATGATATGTTAGAGAAAGGAATGGGTCTACCCCACCTGAAAAGCTGCACAACCTAGTAATTCCTTACTAGTATCAGCTTAGATTTTCACCGGTTTAGTAGGATCAAATGACCTCAATAGTGTTGCATTTCCATTCAATTCAAGAAACTTCTCATCATATGATATGAAGTCCATAACCATTGTGAACCCTTTTTTAGTAACAGTCAGAAAAGAGATAAGATCTGTGATAGGTTACATAAGCGGCTACACAAAGAATTCACCATTCCACACATTTTCTACAATTCCTTGACATTGTTAGTTGATTTTAATTCATTAAAATCAAATTGGTGCTTGGGTTCTGTGCTACGAGTGGATAAACCAGTTGCTTTGTTATATTTTTTAATGGTGGATTTACAATTACTCATGTGTTGAATGATTCTACAATTTAAATTTTGTTTGGTTTGTCCAATGTAACTTAACGCTTTATTATCTAATCTTAAGGCTAAAGCATCTACACCTTACAGGAATTGACCTTATTTTAACATTATCAAGGTAAATGTTACAGAAACCACGCATTATCCAAAAATACTTATCCAATGTCCATTAATTATATTATAATGAGTATTATTCTATCATGGGTTTCTGTAACATTTACCTTTATAATGTTAAAATGAGGTCAATTCCTGTTGTTCAAGCTCATCTTTTAAAATTTTATATATATATATATATATATATATATATATATATATTTATATATATATAAGAGAATTATTTGAACAGCAACACAACTGTGTACAGCTTTAATACTCTAAGTATAAACAAGCAGTAGTATTAGCGTCCCCTCCACGCCGCTTATCTCTCTCTTCTCGCCAAGTCTTTGCCCCAGCAAGACCTCATTATAGTGCACTGTGCATTTTATGTTCCTTCAACCATTTACATTGAAGCCAACCCAACCGGGCCCGGCCTCCAATATATCTGCATGCCGACCTTTTCTTACACGTAGCAGCGAGGGAGCCACCAGGTGTACAAATCGTAGTGTATAGACATTTTTTTTTTTATTATATATTAATTTTTAGTGTTTAATTTTTGTCTATAATTTTATTAGTTTAAATAATTTTATCAGTTTTTAAAAGATTTATTTTCTTTATTTCTGTTAATAATTAGGAATATCAATTTATGTTATCTTTATTATATTAAAAGTGTATAACAATAATTTTCGCATTTTTTTTCTCTTTTAATCACTTTAATTATAAGTAAACTTATACCAATTTTGAACCAGCATTTATCATAGGGAAGAAGGATAGTGGTAAATATTTCAACACCGCCCCTTCCCCTACACCTGTATAGGATCAGGTGTAACATTGAAGCTTATTGAATGTCCATTAATTTATATTATAATGAGTATTTTCGTATAATCCTTGGTTTATGTAATATTTACCTTCATAATGTTAAAATTAGATCAATTTTCGTAGTTAGAAAACCATGTATAATATAGACAAAGATATCTCGTTACCTATAAGACCTACAGATGTCTATCAGCTCTCGAATCAAAGGTTATTTAATGTCCATTAATTTATTTTATAATGAGTGTTTTCATATAATGCTTGGTTTCTGTAATATTTACTTTTATAATGTTAAAATGATGTAAATTCCTGGATTTGGACTGTTTTGTATGGCCACCATTTTTTATTCTCACCAGTCTGAGGTGGAAGACAAACAAATTGTATAAGTTGGCTAAAATTTGAAAATCACATTGAAAATTTTCTTCTTATAATACACATTTTTCGGCCCCAGCTCTTGGACTATCACCAAAGTAAACTATTACTCCTTGCAATTGGTCATAATACTTTTGGGTAAATTTTCAGAACAATTCAGACAATACCCACAAACTAAATGGTGCTCTTAGATATTTATAAGGACCAAAAGGTGTCCTAAAGGAGCATATACTACAACTAGAAGGATTACAAGAAGCCTCAATAATAACAATTGATGGAAACCTTGTTTCAAATCAAATAGGCAAAAATCTTTTTTATTTACAACTTTTAATGCAATATCCTCCATTGTTTGGATTTAATAATAATCTCTAACAAGATATTTATTTAATTGCTGAGGGTCTATACAAATTAGCAATGATGACCTCCTAAAACCTAATAATATAATTATAGTAGTATACAAAAAGATAAACAGAAATTGGTATATGACGAGAATTCTAAAACTCCTGATGACTTTAATTTAAAATTGTTGGCATCTGTAAAAAGTCAATGCTTACAAAGTTTAAACAAGAGCTATGGGCTAGTGCCACTATGAAAAACAAATGATCACAGAGCAATAACTATGTGTTACATGACACTCTGTCTTGGATTTAATTTTAAACATAAAAAATTAAGTGTGTGTGTGAGTGGAGTGGAGTGGAGTGGAGTGGAGTGGAGTGGAGTGGTGTGGGTGTGGGTGTGGGTGTGCATGTATGTGTGTGCATGTGTGTGTGTGTGCATTTGTGTGTGTTAAGGGATAATCGCCATTGAGTCTAAAAATTTGCAATTAATGTAATGTAATTAATATTAAGAAAATTAAGATTTGGGTTCTTTATTTGGGGAGTAATGGTGAAGGAGAGAGCAGAAAGATATTCATAGCACAATATTAAAAATAAAAATATTTTCAAACTTCTTGGGATTTAATTTTAAACATTAAAAAAAAAAAAAAAAAAAATAGAAACCTAATCATCATTAATATGAATATGAATTATCAAACCAACTGTTTATTTTGAACCAAAAAAAATTACATACCTCTCCTAGCTAACGAGCCAGCCAGTTCAGTACCACTAAAACTTCCTCCTATGATAGCTACTGAATTATTTTTTTCATCCATAATATTCTCTAAATGTAAAAAGTCATCAAGGTACCTATAATACAAAACCTGAAATCAAACAGCAATAACCATATTATTTATTAATAGTCCTAATAGGGTATAACAAAAATTCTCAGGACTTGTCAGATCTGGTACATTTACAGTGAAATTTGGCCTAAAAGTAATAAAATTTTATGGTTCCATTCAACCCAAATGGTAAATGAATGCAATTTCCTTTAACACATTCAATATAGCAAGATGAATAAAATTCCATGAAAATTATGGGTACAATAAACTACTTAATTATGGCATTGAAAAGCTCTAAACAGTTTTCAAGTTAGGGTCCTGTTCACAAAAAAACAGTCACCTAACTGATAGAATACTTTTTGTGTACAATAACATTGGGAATATTATTATTTATCTTAATTTTTCAGCCCAACAAAAGGTTTCGTATTTAACTGAGAAACTAGCACAGAATACCAATAGGGACAGTTTTAGGGGATGTTTATTGAATGGTGAAAGTGGAAACTCTTTTGATTTTAACTTCTAAATCTGAAAATAAAAATCCTAAGGAGGTCAAAATTTGTTTTTTTTGGGTCAGTTTATGAAAAAAGTAGTACATCATCAATGTTATTTTTGTGTGAATCAGAAAATGCATGGTCACTTGCTGTTCATGTTCAGCCTGATCGAGTTAAAATAAAGGGCCTAGCGGAATAAGCATGTGAAATCTGCCCCGCATATATCAGAACCAAATTTATACCATTGATTCACACCTATAAGATACAACCTTTTGCAATTTTTTAGCCTTTCAATCCTTATGGGAGGGAAGTTATGGAAGGGGAAATAAAAACAAACAAAAAAACTTTGAATAATAAATTTGAAAAATATTATCCCACCAAAATGTTAATCAAAAACTTTTTTTAGGTTATGATGGTTTGGTACATCTCCAATTTTTTGCTACATTGTTTCATTGGAGGATCCTACATAATATTTTTTTTTTTTTTACTTGGATAACTACTACATAACACTATATGCTATATTATATCAAATGTAACTACAAAGATTTTTTTTTCAAATTATTTTATGTTAATCTAAAAGCACTGATGTCAAACTTGCAAGGAATGTTCAAGAAAAAGTCACTACCTTCGTCTACCACTGGAACTATTCCGTTTTTAAGAAAATTAAAAATTATTTATTCATTAAATATCACCTGTATGTCTAAACATCCCGAAGTAGCGAAAAATACTGGTATTTTTATTTATTTTTTTCACGAGCATTATAACCATACATCATAGCTTTATAGAATAACATTTTAGCTAGTTTTAACTATTATCCTAATGATATAAAAAAATCTTTGTAGTTACTTACTTAAGTATAGCCTTTTTCTTATATAAATATAGCATATAGTGTTATATTGTTGTTATCCACATAAAAAAAAAAAAAATAAATAAAAAAAAAAAAAAAAAAAAAAAATCCCATAAAAGATATTTTTTAATCATTGGTATAATACATAATATGTAGGTTTATAGTGTGTAATTAATATTTAATGAATTTTCGATCCTACTGCTCTATAATCACACTCTTTAGCCGTGACCAGTTACTATTCAATTTATATATATATATATATATATATATATATATATATATATATATATATATATATATATATACTTTTTATTTAATTTTCATTTTTTTTTAATAGCTCAATTTACAAAAGAAAAAAGGACAATTAATTTTTTTTTATTTCTTTTACCCATATTTTTAACATAAGATGAATTACTTACAATTATCTACCACTAATAAAAGTTAAAGATAAACTTCATCAGAACTATTATCAATCAAAAGAATCAGAGTGTATTTCTTTTAATATTGATTTATAGCACAAAACGACTGAGTGTATTTTACTTTTAAAATTATAACACTAATAATTATGAATAAGAAATATATACCACAAAAGGAGGTGCTGGGCAAAGACCGACCAGTGCGGATTGAAATGTCGAACAGCATCATAGATTACAAACAAGTTAAAATATCTAGGGTATCTTTTGAAAATCATCAGACTTATCAAGATGTCCATACAGAACAAAAGAGTCTTCTAAATTCAAGGAGAACTGTCAAAATAATTTGATATTCAAAAAAGTGTAATACAGAGAGATCCTGTTTCTCCAGTTTTATTCAATATGATATTGGAAGCGGTTATGAGATCGATCCGGACAAGGTCTGGAGGATGTTTCTACCACAGACTTACACAGCATTTGGTGTTTAAGGATGATAATTATAATTACTGAAATATGAGTCAGAGCATTACTTGAAGCACTTGAGGAGAGCAAGGTAGCTGCCAGTAGAGTATTTCTGGTTATTAACTTGGAAAAAACTTAATATTTGAGGAACAGCAGAGAAGGAGGAAACAGGCATATCTAGGGGACTGGATATCATTTTGAGAGAGTAATGCAGTTTAGCGCAGTTACTGATAAGTAGAGACCGGTTTTTTGTGCAGTAAAAAGCTGAAAAATGTGCAGTAAATCTTCGAAACGGACATAATCGTGCAGCAAAAGGCTAAAATATAAAATTGAAGGTATATATACCTTAGACATCCATAAAAATATTAATTTTGTTTCATTTATAATGCTAATACGTAGAAATAAATATGGTTTTAAAGTTACAGCCGATGCAATAAAATTAACGTGGTTCGTGTTGTAACTTTTTTACCCTACAGCAAATAAATTTAAATTAACCTAAATCTATATGGAAGAGGAACTTTCATGACGTTTTCACGAGAAATTACTTACTAGTAGTTTAAAATTAAAAAAAAAATACACACGAGCAAGAAATTTTTTTTAACTACTCGCAATTATCTAAATCATTCAATAATTTAATCAAATAATTTATCATCAATCAAATATTCATCTGCTTTGTTCCTTCAACAGTTAATTAGATGTTGAATTTACTAACATATAATAAGTCAATCTAGAAGAACTCACTGAAAACACATTGAAGAATTGATGAGAAATGCTTGTGGATAATAAATAGAAGTATATTATGTGTATTATATATATATATATATATATATATATATATATATATATATATATATATATATATATATTAGTTTATTTAATTGACCGCTGTTTTGGAACAGTCATATTTTTTCTGCTTCAATATATGCTCATGTCCAGCTAACAACCAAATAAATAATATTTTTTATAAAATTACATGTTAAATCATACGTAGAAAGAATTTTGTGTTACCTATTTTATGAGTGTCTATTTGGGATTTTCTTTCTCACCTAATTGATTTTGGTTGATCGAAAGCAATACAAAACACAGTTTTCCCATCAGATCTAAGCTCAGGGTAATTAGACATTCAGGTTTTAATTACCAATGGGACACTTGTTTCTAGTTGCGGCTATATTTAATCATTGATACTTAACTTTTTCAAGCACGACAAAAGTAAAACTGAGATTTGAAATCGCACTTAAAAATAAATAGTCATACAGAAAACTGAAGGGTTGTAAAGAGATTGGGGGTACAGTAAAACAACAATAACAATGAATGTCCCCAAATTAGCCACAGACATGGCTAATTCAAATGTAACATTGAGAGAATAAAAAATAAAACGCCTTATTTTAAAAGGATGTGTTTACTTACTAAAAATTAGTGACTTCCAAATATTTCTGTTCTCTTCTCTTCTTAACTAATAATTTAATTCTAGATTTAACCAGAGATATTTCATAAAATAGATATTTTATAAAATAAAATAGGGGTATATGGTGGCCTCTCGATTGTGCTCGGGGAAAGGCTAAAGCGAATTATGAATACACTTTTAAGATTTGTCCTTGGCACACCGAAGAGGTCTCATGTGACCCATTTATACATTGAGTTAAAGTGGCTCCTTCCCTCAAACTGCAGACAATATTTCCTATGATCATATCTTTACCAAACCATCAACTCCCAGCTACCTCTCTATATCCACAGACTTCTGCAATTTAAATCATCAGTCCGCTCCTTCCAAACAAGATCGGGCCATTCTGACCTTTATATTCCTGCCCACAGAACAACAAATTTTGATCATTCCTTTCTTGTCAACTCTACTACTCTCTGGAATTCCCTACCTAATCATATCCGCCATGCTTCTTCCCTACCATCATTCGAGTCCCAGCTGTTCGAGTACCTATTGTCATCTCCAACAGACGCTCCACAAGCCTGATATTTTAAATCCAATATCAAGTCAAAAAGAAAATTTATTATGTATTATTCATATTTCTATAAGGATCAATTATTATGAATCAGTTTCAATGTTGAGTTTTGTTCAACATATCAGAAGTTATTTACTTATTTTACTCTTTGGTTTTTTGTATCCTACTTTTCTTCTTATAGTGCAATGTACTAACTGCCAACATTTGGGACACACAAGAGCATATTGTCATCATCAGTCTCGATGTGTCAAATGTGCAGGTCCGCACGCATCAGGCACCTGCCAGAAACCTCGAGACACACCAGCAAAATGTGTTTTATGTAACGAAGAACATCCTGCAAATTATAAAGGCTGCATAGTCTATAAAACTATGTTTAGGCAAAAAGCTCAAAACTTATCATATAAATTGCAAAGCCAGAGAAATACCGCTCCAGAAGAAGAGATACCCGGTCCTTCACCGAGAACTGATCCTATTCCTCAGAGGACTGCAACCTTCAACCCAAGACCAGCTACCTACAATAGCTCTGTAAAACAACACTCAACGATACTGCTACCTCGCCCTCAACCGCCTCAACACTCAACATCCCAACCTCAAACCTCCTATCATCCTCAACAACAGATTGTCCAACCACAGCCCCAGACCTCTCATTTCCTTCCCCAGACCTCCCATTCTCAGCCGAAATCTCCGAAAACGGACCTCACCCCTAAAAACGCTTCCCAGCGGGTTAAGTTACCTCCAGTTATTCCTCCTCCCAAAGTTCCAGTCTCCTCTCTTCCTTCCTTTCAGTTCCCACCCTCTTCAGCTGTACCTTCAAATATAGAACCTATACAACGGCCTCAAAGGAAAATTCAACCACCACCTTCCCAAATTAACACTCCATCCCACGATACCACCAATTATTCCTATCCCAGCCAACACCCATCTGACATAACGTCTATCCTTTCCTCATTCCTTCTCGATCTACAAAATACAATAAGACCCCTCATCACTCTCCTTACAAGACTCCTTTCCGCATTCCCTCTTAGTTTCCCACAATGAACAATAAGACCCTAGTTCTTCTTCTTTGGAATGCCAATGGTTTGAATAATCACCGGGACGAACTTGACATATTTCTTCATGACAATTACATAGACATAGCCCTGATTACAGAAACTCATTTCACTACTCATTCTCACTTTTACATACGTGACTACATTACCTACAGATCAGATCACCCAGACAACACATCCCACGCTGGTTCATGTATCCTTATTCACAAATCCTTACCCCACTCCCTGGTTCCCTCCACTCCAACCGACACCATTCAGTCGACCTCTGTTACTTTATCCGTCCTACCATTTAACATAACCTTCTCAGCTGTATATTGCCCTCCTGCTACTTCTCTCACCTATACCAACCTTGAATCCTTATTCCGATCCTTTGGTCCGCGCTTCATTGCTGGGGGCGATTACAACGCCAAAGACCAACGGTGGGGATGTCGAACGTCCAACACTCGTGGCAGGATTCTTTCCAACGTCACAACCTCCAATAGCTATTCCATCTTGTCACCCCAGAATCCCACGTACTGGCCAACGTCCCTTAAAAAACGTCCAGATATTCTTGACATCTTTATTAGTTCCCAAATTCCCTCCGCTCAAACTACAATCAAATCCCTCGATGACCTCTCCTCAGATCATAGTCCGGTTCTTCTCCTCATGCATTCACAACCAGTTATTAAACCCTCTCTTCCTTCCCTGATTAAAGGTCGCGTTGACTGGGACTGTTTTCGTAATGATTTAGAGATCAAACTTGACTTAAACATTCCGTTAAAAACTAAACATGACATAGACTCCGCCATACAAGAACTTACAAAGTCGATAGAAACTGTCATAGACACCAACACATCGCTTCGCAAAATTGGACATCTTCATAAAACAAACTTACCGAATCACATTCGACTCCTACTAACTGACAAACGTAGGGCAAGGAAAAAATGGCACAACACAAGATATCCATCTGACAAAAAGCATTACAATCACCTGACAAACAAATTAAAAACAGAAATAAGAAAATTCAAAATACAAAACTTTCAGAACTTTACAGAGAACTTGACCACTTCAGACAAATCTTTATGGACAACAACCGCAAAACTGCTGAAATTTAAAACCTTTAATCATCCTCTCCTCACTAAATCCCAAACCTGGTCGAGATCCGATGAAGAGAAATCACAAATCTTTGGTGAACACCTTTTCAATACGTTTAATCCGCACCCTGATATCCTTAATCCCAGCCATAGTGAACATGTTGAAGCAGAACTAACTGTTCCTCTCCAAATGTCCCTTCCTCCTAAGGCCTTTCACCCTTCCGAAATCATTAATATCATTCAAAGATTACCATCCAAAAAAGCTCCTGGCCATGATCTCATCACATCCCATATCCTGAAACAGCTTCCCAAAAAAGCCATACTCTTACTCACCTACATATATAATGCCACACTTCGTTCTACCTACTTTCCTGATCCTTGGAAATTGTCCATTATCAAAATGATTCCTAAACCTAAAAAGTCTCTAGAAAATCCATCATCCTACCGTCCTATATCTCTTTTGCCCATCATGGGCAAAATACTGGAAAAACTCCTCCTAAAACGTCTATATCCAATCCTTGACATTCATCACGTTATTCCTGACCACCAGTTTGGATTTCGCTCATCCCATTCCACTATACAGCAGTGTCACCGTGTGGTGGATGTGATATCTTCCACATTGGAGCGCGGAATGTATTGCACTGGAGCCTTCCTCGACGTGGAACAGGCTTTTGACCGAGTTTGGCATCCAGGACTGCTCTACAAACTTCGTCACTTCCTCCCTCCTACCTACTTCTTATTAATCCATTCCTACCTCACAGATAGAACCTTTAAAGTAAACCATAACCTTTCCTTCTCCGCCATATTTCCTCAGAACGCAGGTGTGCCCCAAGGTAGCATCCTGGGTCCAATCCTTTATACCATATATACAGCTGATATTCCTACTCATCCTAGCACTGTCCTCACTACATACGCCGATGACACATGTGTGTTATCTGTAAACAATGACCCAACTATTGCTTCCCAAACTCTTCAGTCTCACATTGTTTCCATTGAAGAATGGTGTCAAAAGTGGAGGATCAAAATAAATCCTACTAAATCCCACCAAATTACCTTTACCCTGCGCCGCAAACCTATGTCTGCCTGTCCCACTATATCCTTTGGCAATATTCCACTCACCTCAGTTGAACAGATCCGATACCTTGGACTGCATCTTGACAGACGACTTACTTGGAATCCTCACACTAGACTGAAACGACAAGAAACAGCTCGCAGATATCGCTTATTACAACATTTACTTGACAAACGTTCAAAACTTCCCACCTACTACAAAAAACTAATTTATATTACCATACTTAGGCCTATTTGGACATATGGAATTGAACTATGGGGATCCACCAAGCCATCAAATTCCTCTCGCATCCAATCCTTGCAATCCAAAATCCTCCGAAAGATCCTAAATGCCCCTTACTTTGTCACCAATAAAATAATCCACAAAGACCTGAATATCCCATTAGTTGCAGACTTAGCCCGAATTAGATATACTTCCTTTCACTCCAAATTACCACTCCACCCAAACCCACTTGTCCGCAATATCTCATCTCCTTCTATTCCTGATCATCCTCCGAGGCGGCTGAAACGACGATGGCCTCGAGACCTTCTTGTCTGAAAAACCTTTGAAGTGCTACCAATGGGTAGATTCTTCTCACGCCTATCATGTCCATATCTCATGTGTGAACAGTCACATTTACTTGATGTATTTTTGTGTTAATACAGTTGTAAATATCTCTATAATAAATAAATAAAAAAAAAAAAAAAAAAAAAAACTTTTCTTCTTAAAGCTTTGTAAATAAGAATTAATTATAATCCTTTGGTCTTGTGGCCAGACACATGGTATATCTTAATTGTACATATCATATTGTTCTTAAGGGACCCAGTCCCAGAATAAAAATTATTTTTCTAAAAACAAATATTTATACTACCGAAAAGTTGGTTTAATCAACTGTGATATTAAAATTTAGAAAACAAATTCTCAAAAGTGCAAAAATGCAATAAAAATAAAAAATGTGCAATTTAGCCTAAAAACAGCGAAATGTGCAATTCCGTGCAGTAAAAAATGTTAATATATATTTCCCTAATACATCAATAGAATAACTGTCCAGGTTTGAAGCTGATATGACCAAGCAAATAGAATGTGCAAAATCATTGAAATGGGGTCTCTACTGATAAGCAATGCAGTGCACGGTTATCACTGACGATAATAAGATTAGAAAAGTAATTAAGGCAAGGATAACAGCTGGCAATCAATGTTACTGGTTTCTATTGAAAATTTTTCAACACTGGAATATATCTAGAGAACTCAAAATAAGAGTGTATCATACTTTCCTTCAGCCAGCGGTCATATATGGAAGCGAAACAAAAGACTGTTAAATATGAGGGAAACACAAATCCCTGGAAAGTTCTTTAGCCCTAGCGGATGAAGACAAACGAGAAATTTCGAAAGCTATTTGAAACACCTGATAAATGATGTAATTTTTGTTACATATTTTATCAGATGATTCAGAGTGAAAAATGGGGAAAATATTTATGTTTGAAGGAATATATTGAAGAAGCTTAATGGATTGGGATAGACAAGAAATTTCAGAAGGGAGATGCATGAACAAGAAAGGATTTTCTCAAAAGTTTATGTGAATTATTATTCAAAGAAAAAAATTGAGTAACAAATGTAAGTAAACTAATCACATAAAAAAAAAAATATGTATATGTATGTTTGTATATATACATACATACATACATATATATATGTTTTTTTTATTTTTTTCAAATCAACAAAATAAGAATAAAAACATACATGCCTTTTTCAATAAATCAGGACTCTGCTTTGAAAATACAGGTAATGGTTTTGGATATGAACCAGTGGCCAGCAGACATTTATCATATTTGATTGCTTTTCCCCCTTCTAATATTGCCTGTTTATTGTTATGATCTAGATGTTTTATTATCCATCCTCGAGCAACAGCAACACCACCATATTCTGAGGAACCTAAATCTTCACAACTAATGTAGAATTCTTCAGGTTCAAAAAAAACACTAAAAATAATCATCTATCAGCTATTATGAACCATGTTCACAAATAAACAATAATATAAATTTTTTTAGTACCTCCTCTTCTTTCCATTCCACTGAATAAAACTAAACTCACCATCTCCTTCTTCATTAGATTTATTAAATATAAGTTCTTTAGTCAATGGTGGTCTCATATATGGATAATGAGATTCATTAGTAACAACAAGTACCTATTAAAAAAAGAAATAAGATGAAAAAAAAAATAGGTATATAATTATTCAAAACCTCCTTTCATATCCCATAACAATTAAGAATAAAATATAACTTAGTATGTATAATCATATATGAGACGTTGATTTCCAAAAGGTACTAAAGGACATTTTTAACGAAATTGATTTTTTGACATATTTATATTCTCCTCATTGAGTTTTAACTAAATCTTAAATTTGATTGTATCTAATGAACACTCATGTCCTTTAATAACGTGATTTAGATATGCTATTAATTTCTTAAGATACTTATTACACATTTATTTTCATTCCAAATCATAGCAGAACATTTCATTTCATAACTTTAATATAGTTTTATTAATATAGTAAAGAAATAATTCTTGATTTTAATGCGAAAAGAATCCAATTAGCTGGTTTAATAATATAGTAATGAGAGATTTTCGCGCTTCCTGTAAAATTCCCCAGAATGGATATAGTACCTTTTGGAAATCAACGTCTCATATACATTCATATATGAACACACACAAGTACAGAGGGAAAAATAAGTGTTTTATACACACAAACACACACACACCAAAGAACCCTTACTCTAACCCTCATGAATTCAGACTTAGTGCCTTACTCCTTCACATGCTGCTATAAAATCAGCCTCCATCATTAACATTGCAACCAAACTTAGCATACCACTTCTCCATGCTGGCGTATGTATTACGTCTACAAATGAATCTTACATCTTGGCCATCCAATTTAATTTTGAAGTTCCTTATAATACTTTTTAGATACCTTAATAGCCTTTTAGCATCTAGCCAATATATTTTTCTGGGAACTGAATCAAATCGAGAAAGTTTGCTAAATGTGTATACTTTACCAGGAATCTTCTTACATATTTTCTTTTGACAGACAAAGTCAAGATGGTTCTTAATGACTTTCACATAACTACAGGATTGTGCAACACATAAGCAGTACTTTCCTGAAGTTTACACCCAACCACTACAATTCTTGCATTGTAAACTTTAGATCTAACTGAGTATCTGTTAATTTTAAAGAAAAACCTGCTCTTGATTTCTTTCTGACCTGGTGGTCCGAGTACTTCTTTATTATTCTAAAGTCCTTTATTTCATCCTGAATTTCATCCGTCCAAAATTTTGCATCTTGCGAATTCGGAACCATATTTTTCTGGAAGAATTTTCAAAAAAATAATCTGTCAATCTTCCAGGCAGTTTTCTGGTTATCCTTGGATCTTCTTTGTTCTTCAGCCTGTTCAACTCCACAGTTTCCTTCAGTTAATCCTTCTTGGTGAACATTCAGCTCCTCTTGTTCTGGGGTTTTAATTACATCTCTGAACACCCTAAAATATTCTTCATCAATAGATAAAATCTCATCATCGGGTGTCTGGTGATGTTCAGGTATGGGTCTTTTCTCAAGAACTCTAAATTCCTCTTTCTTATCTGACACTAAGATCTTAGAGTATCTCTTGTGTTGTCTAGACGTGTTCTTCTTGCTATCTAACTTATTTATTCAGTTATTTCCAACAATTCCACCTTAAAACATTGCTATATTAAATTTCCCGTATTATTTAACATAATAATAAATTGCAATAGTCTCATTTAGTTAATTAACTAGTTAAATAGTGTTATTTTAATAAATTTAACGAATATTTATCGTATCAGTGAGTGAAGTAGTGGGGAGCAGTTGTTTGGCCAGCCTAATCCTCTCTGCCGCCGTGTAAACACCCGGTTAAATCTTATTATTTTTATTACAACATCTACAAAATTGTCAGCTCTAAAGACTGTAATAAATCAGCTAGCCAAGAGAAGGCGAGGGTTGTAACTCATGCCAAAATTATTTTCATATTAAATGCGTCAAAATTGATAACATCGACAATGAAGTAAGCAAGAAATGGACATGTCCTGAATGCGAATTAGTACTGAGGGCAATACCATCTACTGAGCCTGATACAACGCTAGATCTCCTGAAAGGTTATCGACTGGAGGGAATAGAAGAGATTAAAGAGACCCTTCAGAAGAAGCAATCGGAGCTCTCTTTTGAAAATATGGAAAAGTTAATAAAAATAGAAACACTATTAGAGGAACAAAATAGAAATGTTATCACTAGAAAATAATACTTTGAAAGCGAGAGTTTCAGAGTTAGAGGGACGTATAAATCATTCTGAGCAGAGTCATTTAAGAAACACAATCGAAATAAGAGGTATCCCAGAAAATCAGGGTGAGACTGTGGTGGCCAAAAACGTCAGAGCGGGACTCGGAGTCAAGCTGTGCCCGGAAGATCTAGATCAAGTAGTGCGGCTTAGATCTAAACAGGAAGGGGTAGCAGGTCCTATTATTGCTCGATTTGTACGGCAAAATTTAAAAGAGGAACTTGTGAAACAAAGAAAAATTAAAAGAGATTTTTCGACACGTCACCTTGGCTGGAAGGATAACGATTCGCATCGAGTGTATGTTAGCGATGCCATGACACCCTCAAACAAACACTTACTTGTATTGGCTAGCCAGACAGAAAAAATTATCAGGAAAAATTAAATATGTATGGTATAGTGGTGGGAGAGTCACGTGTCGCCAGGCTGAAGGCTACCCAGCTGTTATTATTTCGAAACCCACAGATCTCAACGTTTACTCCTGAAGTAAGAATTTCGGTCGCATCAAAATTATTTTTAGTAATTATTTTATGATTGTTGACATTTTACTTTTATTCTTTGAATCTATTTTATTTCATTATCATAAAAGTAAAACTAAGACATCTTCTCTGTACCACATTCAGTCTTGTTTTGTTTTTTCATTTACTAGTTCTTTAAATTGTTTTTATTTAATTTATTTTTTCTTTATACTATCATTGATTTTTTTTTATTTTGTTATTTATTTAAACATATTTATGTTTTTTTTTCAAATGTATTTTGTTTCAATCTAAGAAGCAAGAAGGGACCTGCCAGCTCACAACAAGGTTAACTCTAGCCAACAATCACTGGTCCTCACTGTTCATTAATTGAATTTAAAACACTTACTATGCTAGACTTCAATTTAATAATTCAATGTATACTGAGTTTAAACACAAGATATGGGCTAATACCACTATGGAAAACAAATGATAACAGAGCAATAACTATGTGTAACTTCACTGTCAGCCATGAACAGACCACAACTGAAGCTAAAATTAGGAAAACCTTTTGTAAGCAGAAACTACTTCAAATACCAGAAATAAGAGCAGTTCCAGCAGAACATAGTCTCTTGTTAAGGGGGGAAAAGCATAAGTAGTGGACTGACGATAAACAGTGGCTTTAGTATTGGGTTTTCTATGAATATACTCAATAGACTGGCAATTTCGTTCTTTTTAGTCATCCTCATTTCACTAGCTCAAATGAACTACTTTGTTTATTTTTAATTTAAGTACTCAATAAATAAAAACGTTCAAAATATTCTTACTTGAAAATTAACTGTCATCTTAAAAAAATGATGGTATCCACTTTACCACAAGAGCTTCAAGGAAATCAAACATAATTTTTGGATAGCTGATTCCTCAAATGAAAGTGTTGTAGACCCCTATGTAATATACTTGGGGGGGGAGGGGAAATGCATAATAACCCAAATTTAGAAAAAAAAAATTATAGTTTTGCAATTAAACCTTCGGTAATTTTATCAAATCCTTACACCCAATAATAATAGATATTTTCGTGTCCCCTTTAGATTCTGTAAAATTAAGTGGTTATATGTAATCAAACTTACTTCAACATTTTGATAAATACAAAAACAAACAGTTTATGAAAAAATCATGAATGTATTCTAAAATTATTTTTAAAATTGTTGAGTCCAGTGTCTCAACATCCCATAGCTATACTGTCCTCTCACCCATGAATCCCACATATTGGCCTACATCTCTAAAAAAAACCCTGATATCCTGGATATATTTATCACTTCTCAAATTTCCTCCTCCCAAACCACAATCAGATCACTGAACGACCTCTCCTCAGAACATAGCCCGGTTTTGCTTTCCTTGCATTCCAGTTTTGTTCCTAAATCCCTTCCTCCTACATTGATCAAAGGACGAGTAAACTGGGACGTATTTCGACTGGACCTGGAAAGCAAATTGGACTTGAACACTCCACTTAAGACAAACAATGATATTGATACAGCTGTAAAAAAACTGACTGACTCCATAACTTGCAGTATAATTGACAACACAAAGACCACTAACATCACTGGCACTCAACATACTGATCTGCCACAGCACATTCGATCCTTAATAAAAGAAAAACGCAGAGCGAGATCGAAGTGGCATAAGACTCGATACCCAACTGACAAAACGTACTATACCAAACTAACTAACAAACTCAAATCAGAAATAAAAACATACAAAATTCAAAATTTACTCAACTTTACTGAAAATCTTACTACAACAGACAAATCATTATGGACAACCACAAAAAACTTCTTAAGTTCAAAGACTGTAACCATCCACTCCTGAATGAAAACCAAACCTGGACAAGATCTGACGAAGAGAAAGCCCAGATATTCGGACAACATGTTTACAATACTTATACTCCACATCCAGATATCCTTAATCCCAATCACCTTGAAAGGATAGAAGAAGACCTAACTATTCCCCTTCAAATGACCCCTCCACCTAAAGCTTTCCATCCTTCAGAAATATCCAATATCATTCATAGATTACCTGCTCGAAAGGCTCCTGGCCATGACCAAATACGTCGTAAACCAATGACTTCCTGCCCTACAGTATCCTTTAATGACACTCCGCTAGCCCCTGTTGAACAGATTCGATACCTATAACTCCACCTTGACTAACGTCTGACATGGAATCCTCATACAAGACTTAAACGACAAGAAACTGCTCGACGTTTTCGACTACTTCAACACTTACTGGACAAACGCTCCAACCTTCCACTTAATTACAAAAGACTTATTTATAGGACCATCATAAGACCGATATGGACTTACGGAGTAGAGCTATGGGGCTCTACTAAACCATCGAATTCTTCTCGTATCCAATCCTTACAATCCAAAATCCTTCGTAAAATCCCTAACGCTCCTTACTTTGTCACGAATAAGCTTATCCATAAAGACCTTAATATCCCATATATTACTGAACTAGCCCGAACCAGGTACCAATCATTCCATGAAAAACTCCATTTCCACTCTAATCCACTAGTTTCTATCTTATCATCCTCTTCAATTCCTGATAATCCTCCGAGGCGTCTGAAAAGATGGCCCCGAGACCTTCTAGTTTAAAATATTTTTAGAGCGCTGCCAATGGGTGGTGTCTCTTCATGTATTTCATGTCAGTTTCCTATATCCGTCACATTTACTTGTTGTATATAATTATACAGTTGTAAATATCAATAAATAGTTTAAAAAAACAGTGAAGAGATGTTTACAACTTCAAGTTAGAAACGTACATATTTAGACATTTTCCAGCTAGAAGAAGCTCATGATATTTTTATTCATCCTATAATGCGTTTTAACACATAAAATATTTTTAAAAACATTATTTTTACTCCACAAGTTTATTTCTGAAAAATGTTTTGTATTCATCTCTTCTTTATTTTTTTGTTTCCAAAAGTCTACATCTACTAAATAGTCTACTTTTGCAGTCGGATCAGATGATTTGATTGCCCTGAATGCAGCAAAGGCAGCAGTACCTCCTCCAATTATAAGATATGGAACTTCATCAGGAATGTTCTCAGGTGATGACGGAGATTTCAGAGGCTTTGGACTACCTAAAAAAAAATGTTTTTTTTTTGTTTTTTCAATTAATCAAGTAAATAAAAAGTGTAATAATTTAAAAAACTATTTAAGAAATTTAATTTATTAATTTTAAACATGTGAATATATTCGAACAACATAATTCTTTCTAAAAAACCAACATATTAAGCAAAAACAGAACCAGAAAAAAAAAAAAAAAAAAAAAAAAAAACGAAGAGAAAAATGAGAAATAATTGTGATAAAAACAGAGGGAATAATTCTTAATTTAATGAAGAATAACTCTTAAATTAAATTCTTAAGAATCAGAAGAAAGTTTTTTTCCAGCAAGATAGCACCCAGCCACACACCTCTTGATATACGAAGCAGAATCTTGCTGAGATGATGCCATAAAACTTCTGTCACACACAACATATAGCCCTGATTTTGCACCATCAGACTACTACCTCTTCAGAGCTATGGCTCACTTCCTTAAGGGAAAAACTTTTTGTACATAGTAGGAATTCAAAATTGGGGTAGAAAATGTTTTCAATTCAAAAGCTGGCTTCTAGATGGCAACAAACCATTGAGCATAATGGACTGTACTTTGATGTATAAAACTTATTTTAGGTAAATAAGTTAATTTTAATACTTAAAACAGTCGTATTTTTTTTTACTTACCCTAATAATACACCCCGATGATATAACTAATTTCCGGGGTATATTGAAATTATAAATAACAATAATTGATTTTCTAGGTTCTTGGTGAAACCTGAACACTAGGGAGCGAGTTTGCTGGGTGGTGGATGGAGATCCTTCAAAGGAGGATTGATCTGAATATACAGAACAAATACCCATGGACCAACAATGGCCACAGTTTGATATACTCTGGAGTCCTGATATATACCTGATATACAAGGAAACCGAGCTGTAGAAGGAGTAGGCTTTCATTCTTCCCACGTAAGATGGTTCATAAAATTACCTTCTACTGAGAGAAATGTAAACAGTTTCATAGACTATTTCATCTACAGCCAAGATATAGGAAGGTATTTTTCAGATCTGAAAATAGAAAGAGGCTCAGAAATAAGAAGCGACCACATGCTTCTGGTAGCAGATACCCGAGTACTCAAGGAAAGAAAGTAGAAGATGAAAACCTATTCAAGGATTGAAGTAGATAAGTTGCAAGACACTCAAAAGAGATGATTATGAAGCAGAGCTAAGGAATCGGATCCAGGAAATATATGCAAATGCAAGCCTTGACAATCTATGGATTTAAATAAAGAATAGCATCTACTTTAAATGCAAGAAGCTACTGAAGTGGGTTGGGTGGAGAGAAAAAGATTTGCACAAAGGGTTTAAAGATAGACTTAAAACCAGTTACCTTAAGAATCTGCATACTTAGAATTCGTGGCACACTAAAAAATTACTTGGTAATGAGCGGCCATGCCCCAACTGAAGCTGCATGGGAAACTGAAAAGGATGAATTCTACGAATTACTGGAGAGATCTATGCACCAACGTCACAAATATGACATAAAAATAGTAGCTGATGAGATGAATGATTAAGTTAGACAAGAAGAATATTATCACCCCACAATTGGTCGACACAGTCTACGTATCCAACAATAATGGGCATAGAGTAATTAACTTAGCTGAAGCATGAGGTCTAACAATTGGAGGAATATTATTTCCTCCTGACTGTAGTATCGATAATCACTGGAAGGGAATTGAGAAGGCAATCTTGAGTGCTACGGAAGAGGCTCTCGGCTCACAAGAAAAAGAACTCAAATCCTTGGTTTGACAAAGAATGTGAAAATGCCAATATTGCCAAAAACGATAGCTACCAATCGATGCTATGACGCACAAGAGCAAGAAAAGAGGAATATAGCCGAAGAAGATGTCTGAAAAAAAGAGTATTCCAGATGAAGAAAAGACAGGGAAGGAGCAAACAATTACAGGAAGTGCAGAACCTGAAGACTAATAATGAGATCAAAAAGTTCTACTAGAAAATAAACAATGGAAGAAAGCCTCTAAAACAACGAGGAAGAAATCGTGACAGCCTTATCAAGGCTTAGAAATAACAAGGCTCCAGGTTATGATGGTCTGGCCATAGAGCTCTTTAATCATGGAGGGTTGGAACTTATCAAGATGCTCCAGGATCTTCTAATGTCAATCTGGGTAAAGGAAGCAATACCATGGAGCTGGACTAAAACAATAAATCTGTCCAATTGGATTGTAGGAACTGCGGAATTTCACTCCTACCAGCTTACAAGATTATATCACTGGTTCTCTTCGAATGTTTGCTTCCTCTAGCTGAAAGAATAGTCGGACCTTATCAGTGCAGCTTTCACAAAGGAAAATCAACCGTACATCAGGTCTTCACTCTATGACAAGCTCTGGAAAAGGGAAGGGAATACAACATCTAAACAGATCACCAGTTTATTGACTTTAAAAGTGCCTATGATAGCATAAATTGAAGAAATTCATGGACCTAGGCATAAAGGAAGACCAAAGCTGGAGATGGAGTTGCACATGATGCCCAGATGTTGCTTGGAGTGTGGAACTGGATGGTGGCTGCACAGAACCGAGATACATGGCACAGGATTATCCAGGAGGCCTTGACACAGTAATGAGCTGTTATGCTGATGACTGATTGCAAATGTACATCATGGTGGAACAAAGAACTGAGTCTTGCAAAAGAAAACAGCATGGAAGGAATGCATCTGGGATAAAATTCTAGAGAAATGGCTGAAATTCTAGAGAAGCATAGGTGTTTAAACGAAACAAGACAAGAGTAGTAGAAAGAGTGGCAAAACAGAAATTGTGGAAGAATTTGGAAGGATGTTAGATCAGGATCATTAGGAAAACATCAGGATTTTCTGGAAAAAAAATAAAAGCTTTAAGAGGATGTAAAACCAAGGCAGTGAGAAACACGATGTGTGAAGAAGAAAAATTGGTCACAGAAGACAAAGCTACGTGGGTGAATCAAATATAAACGAGACTTTTTGTCCTGGAAGCCCAGTGAAGGTGTTGAACGACGAACGTGTGAACGTTCCCGTGTTTAGAGGTGTTGGGTAGGGATGCCAGGAGTGGGCGCATGCCCTCGAACTCACCAGTTACCATCGTGACGATGTCTGAGCAGGATGTATCCCCCTCGATTGCGCAACGTATTATCATCAAATTTCTTGCTGCTGAAGGTGTAAAACCGGCTGAAATCTTGAGAAGGTTGACTGTACAGTTCAGGGAAGAGACACTTTCTCGTGCCAGAGTGTTTGCATGGCATAAACAGTTTGTGGAGCGTCGTGATTGTGTTCAGAATGAAAGCCATGACTGCAGACCCCGCTCCAGCATCACAGCAGACAACATCAGCCGTGTTCAACAGCTTATTGAAGGCGACAGACGTCTAACCACCAGTGCCATTGCAAGTGAGATTGGGATAAGCTATGGAAGCACTTTTTCCATACTCACAGAGGAGCTAGGGTTTCGTAAGGTGTGTGCCAGGTGGGTTCCTCGACTTCTCACAGCTGAGCAGAAGCTGGCCCTTTTGCAGGTCTGTGAAGGTCTTCTTGCAAGATTTCAGGCTGAGGGAGCCTCATTTTTCACTCACATTATCACCTGTGATGAAACTTGGGTGCACCATTACACCCCTGAATCAAAACAAGCGAGTATGGAGTGGAGACTGAAAGGGGAACCTGGACCAGTGAAAGCCAAGTCACGGCTGTCAGCTGGGAAGGTTTTGGCTTCCGTGTTTTTTGACCAGCGTGGCTTGCTGCAGCTTGATTTTTGCATAAACGCAGGACTATCAATGCCGCATTTGAATGAAGTCAGACTTGCATATTGCCTCAAAAGAAGGGATATACCGATGAGAGAAGTGATTCTTCTTCAGGACAATGCTCGCCCGCATACTGCGGCCCTGACGAGAGAAAAATTGGAGCAGTTGGGCTGGGAGACGCTAGAACACCCTCCCTACAGTCCAGACTTATCACCATGTGACTTTCACCTGTTTGGCCCACTCAAGGAAGCTTTGGGAGGTCAGAGATTCGTCAGTGATGATGAGGTTGAAACCTACGTGCTCAATTGGCTGAAGATACAACCTACTTCATTCTATGAGCACGGGATTGGAAAATTACCTATGCGCTGGGAAAAATGTATTTCCAAATCAGGAGACTATGTAGAAAAATGACGTGTACTTTTCTTTGTGTTCAAAGTAAAAATAAAAAAATTAAAAAATAAGTCTCATTTATATTTGATTCACCCACGTATCTTGGAGGTGTGGAGACAGCATTTCATAAATCAGTTTGTAATTAATGATCACCAATCAACAACCCAAAATTAAAACTGGAATGAGGAAAAGTACGATGAGGTGATTGAGGAAGAGGAAGCAGATAGCCATATTCAAAATAAAAACAGGGAAAGCGCCAGGCCGAGATGGTGTGGTAGCTGAATTAATAAAGAATGGCAGCCCCAAGCTGGAGCGAACATTGCTAGTCTAACGGATTGGGAATATAATATTATTATATTTATTAAGAAGAAAGGATGCCAGGCATTACATTCTGCTTTAACTACAAACCTATATGCCTCTTGCCAGTATATATAGATCCATCTTGGAGAGTCGCTTAAGACCAATAATAGTTGTGCACCTAATAGAATATTGACCAACCGTCAAGTTGGGTCCAGAACGGTACACCAGACCTTTGGCCAAATTTCCTCATTAAGATCTTACCCATACTTTTGTATGGAGTGAAGAGTTGGATATTAACAGACTGACAGGAGAGCAAAATTAATGTTGCCAAAATGAAATTCCTGTGTAGAATGATTGTTAAAACAAGGAGAGACCGAGTTGGCAATGAAAGGATTTAACAGGGACGGCAGATAGCACCACTGAAAAAGCTCCTAGAAACTGGCCAGCTAAAGTGGTTTGGCCATGTTATTAGGATGGATGACCACACAGATCCTCTAAAGACAAACGAATACGTCCCTGATAGCAGAAGACCTAGGGCCCGCCCTATCTTGGCTACACTGATCAACTCTGCAGGGCACAGGTTCTCAACAAAAAAATTTCATGGACCCCTTCATACAATCATTTCAAAGGCAAGGACCTCATAAATCCTTTATACTAGATATATATTTAGATTTTTAGTGAACAACACTGTATTATGTACATTTCGTGCGAAATACCTCTACTGAAACTTTATATTCTATAAATGGCCGAGTTGGGGAAATGGAAATGAAAAACCATGCTTCAGGAGTTAACTTCAATCTGCAAAAAATTAACATAAGAACCCGACTCTCTCAACCTTATCTAATCGGCAATATCTTACAACATTCGGGTCCACTCCGATTTAAAAATTTTTTTTTGATTGTCAGAAAAATTGTTATCCTAGTCAAAAACACATCACTCTGTCACTACACCTTAATCTAATTTACAATAATCAAAATTGCTACATCTAATTTACACTAATATTCTTTTTAAGTGTCACCAATTAATCATAAATGTTATTAACTAAGTCTATACTACAAAACATTTTTAATATGTTTACATAAAATCAAAAACTTATATATTATTTAAAACTAATACAGTAATAATTATCAAAAAAATTATATAACAAAACAAAACATAAATTATCAAACGCGAAGCATAATAAACAGAAGTATTACATACACTTTTAACAATAGTTAATTTACAATGTGATACAATTTTGTTTTACTTGAACCAGTGAATACTCCAAATGAATGTATGACTATTTTTTTTATTTTTTTTTGTAAACAAATATAAAAATTGAATGTTATTTTTTGATAATGTTTTTTAATTATCACTTAAATAATCATAATCTATTAAATATTGTCAATTTAATGTACTTTCATAATAATAATAATAATAATAATAGGCTTACTGAACCCGAAGGTTCGATGCCGATACCACCAAACTTCGCCTGCACAGACTCGTCCAATGTTCGCCGGTCAAGCCCAAGCCTCCCAAGATCAGCCTTAATGCAAACCTTCCATAATAAGGTTTTAATAATGTGGTATGAAACATTTCATGGATATTCTTTTTATTATCTTTTAATATAAAAGTGGATTCATTTATTTGCTTAACAATTTTATAAGGTCCTTTATATATAGGTAATAAATCTGCATTTTTTATACCTGCTTTCGGGATATGTAATGCTTTAGCAAGAACTTTATCTTGCACTTTAAATTCAGTAAATTTTCTATTTTGATTATATTTGTTTTTGTTTAGATTTCCTTTTGATATTAGCTTTTATATATGAATTTATTTATTTCATCTTGACTATTAAATTGGTGTTTATTTTGATTTTCTCCAATGTATACAGACCAAAAATGTAAGGGTTCTATTCCATAAAAAGCCTGAATAGGTGTTATATTTGTAGTGGTATGATATAAATTATTTATTGTAGATTCTATTTTTCTTATCTGATTTAACGATTCTTTATGACTTTCATTTACTAAAAGCCCAAGATATTTTAAAATATCTTGGTTAACTCGTTCTGAAATATTTCCTTGTGGGTGTCTTATTGAAATAAGGATTCTAGTTATGTTATTTTTACTTAAAAATATTTTCCATTTTTCAGAAGTAAAACAAGTGGCATTATTACTCAAACATTTCTATGGCATACCTAATTCATAAAAAAATGTATTTAATGATGTTACTGCACCTGTCATATTAGCTATTTTTGTTGGGTATATTTTAACATATTTAGTAAAATTATCTATTACTACCAGTAAATATTTATATTTTTTATTATTTATAAAAGGACCTAAATAGTCAATAGATATAACTTCTAGTTTTGTTTTCGCTATTATTGGCTGATATGGTGCTATTGATTTAATGGATGATTTATTTATTTCACAATTATGACATATTTTTAAAGTTTCACTCATTAGTTTTCTTAAATTAACACAATAAAATCTTTCTTTAATTATGTTTAAACATTTACTCACACCTGCATGAAAACAATTTAAATGTACCATGTTTATTAAGCTTATCATATCTTTTGTCAACTCAATATAATTTTTTTTTTTTAGCCTTTTATATATTAATTTGTTAATTATTTTATAATTTTCTTTATTTTTACTAAGTTTTTTTATTAATTTGTAGATCATTTTGTTGTTTTTTACTTATATTTTTAAAGAAATTTTCTTCTTGTAATTCATTTAGTTTAAAATAATTTCCTAATCGCTCTGGCCTTTCACTAGGGTTTCTACTAATAAAATCTTTTAAACGTTTTGTTTTCCTTGTATAAGAACATAATCGATATTTAAAGGTCCTAAATAATTGATTCATTGTATTAAATGACTAGGTGGATTTTTACAAGTATGTGCAAATGTAACAGCACTATTATCTGTTTTTACTATAATTTTGTATCCTTCTATTAAGTTGTAAAATTTTTGTATTGCATGTATAATACCTAACAGTTCCTTCTTTGTTGAATAATAATTAAATTCAGAATTTTTAAAAGTCCGACTACAAAAGGATAAAATTTTCTTTTTATTGTTTTTATCTAATTGATATAAAATTCCACCTGAAGCGAAATCCGAACCATCTGACTCCATATAAAAAACTTCTTTAAAATCTGGATAATTTAACATTATATCACCAATCATTTTTTGTTAAATTTCATTAAATGCAACTTTTTGTTCGTCTTTCCATATAAATTTTGAATTATTTGACGTTAACTCATATAATGGTCTACTGATATTAGCAAAGTTGCTAAAAAATTTATTGTAAAAATGTATTTATCCTAAAAAGCTCTGCGATTCTTTTATATTAGTAGGTTCTTTAAACAATTTTATGACCTGTATTTTTTTCAGGGTCTTTTTTAATACCTTCTGATGTTAATAGGTAACCTAAGGTAACTAAGGTAATAGGTAACTAATATTCCTAATGGAATATTATTTTGAAAAAATTTAGATTTTTTTAAATTTATTGTTACACCATTAATTTGGAAAAATTTCAATAAATTATTCAAAACGCTTATAAAAATATCAAAAGTTTCTGCATGAATAAGAATATCATCAACATATACTTAGACATTGTTCATTATGGTTGCTGGTTTTCTTCTTTGCCTATAATGATGCGGCTAAACTAACTGATAGACCAAAGGGAATTCTTTTAAATTGAAATATTTCATTTAAAAATTGAAAACCTGTATATTCTCTGCTATTTTTTTCAACTTTCTTTGCCAAAAGCTACTCATTAAATCTACTTTTGCAATAAATGTTGAATTTGAGCATTGATATAATAATGAATCTTTGTTAGGAGGCGCATCATACAAGGGTTTAAGCCTTTTATTTAAAAATCTCCCATCTAAACAAATTCTAACAGTACCGTCTTCTTTTTTTCTACTAATATAATGGGATTAATATAGCTGGAATTAGAAGTTTCAATAATATTATCATTTAACATTTTCTTTATTTCTTCCCTTGCTTTATTTAAATGAATGAAAATTGGACAAATTGAGCTGAAGACTAAGATAATAAAAATAAAGCATCATAAAGAGTGGATTGGGAGGACTGCATAAAGGAAGGGAATATTAATATCTATAACTGTGGTTCCCAATAACTGGTCAAATAAGACCACAAGACTGTTTAGGGGATCTCTGAGGTGTTTTGTGGAAATTATTTTGAATTATATGAGTGAAAAATATTGACGATCCCTTGGCTTTTAATAAGAATCACAAACATTAAACAATCAACATTACAAGTAAATTTCTATAAAAATTAAGCTCTTCCCTCTTCGTCTTCTAATTTGTTCCAGATGGCTGTTTCATTTAGTTCTTAATCACCCTCTCCCAAATAATCGTCCTGTTTTGAATTACTAAAATTTTGATTCTACCAAAGATAATATATTTTACTAAAGATAAACCCCTTCTTACTGAAGGAGATACACCATTTTGATCCTTTCTTCTTTATTCCTGAAGTTTGGAATCAAATTTTAGCCAGCTATAGCACACTCTGGGCCTCCTCCTTGCAATGCCCATAGCAGGATCCTCACCACAATGACTGACAATACTTTATTTTGAAATAATCAGAAGGGGTAAAAAATAATTATTTTTAATAATTAAAATGCATATTTTCAAAAAATTACAGTCATTAATAAAATACTTCTGAAGTTCAACTTAAAAAAAAACATACCAACAACAGGTGCCTCTGTTCCAATGAATTCTTCACCTTTTTCATGATAAAAAGCCTAGAACAAGTAAACAATGAAAAATGAATAAGTCATGAAAATTACAATAAAAATATTAATATTTTTTAAAGACTAATATAAAAAAACAGAAAAATCGTGAACAGCACTGTACCATCGCTAAGGTAATATTTTCCAATAAAAAAAATTTGAAAAAAAAAAAAAAATGAGATTCTTTAATGGTACTTTTCTCATACCAACTCATACTTTCCAATGTTCTAACACAAATAGTCCAAGAGCTAGTGAACCCTCCAAGTAAGGTCTGCCTGTAAGGTTAGGAATTTGTATACTTATTAGAAACGAGGGGAAACGACGGGATATCCTGATTGGAGAACGCATGTATACATGCCAAAAGCTTGTAGATGGTAGTAGTAAAAGGAAAAGAGCTATCAAGCGCAAGGAGGATTGGAAGAAAAGGTTGAGGAAAGAATATAATGATATTTTCTTTCGAGAGGGAGATATACTGGGAGTGACTGGGGAAACATTTCATGAAATTCTGCTGAAACGAGAAAACGTTATCTACGTGAAAGAGAGGAGGTATAAAAAGGCGTTGCAGGAACATATTAGAAAGGAGATAGAGGATTTAAAGCGGCAGAGAATAATTGTCAACAGTAAATCTCCATACAATAGTCCTCTGTGGGCGGTTAAAAAGAAGAGTGAGTCGGGGGATGAAAAATATAGGGTTGTCATTATTTATAGAAAATTAAATGAGAATACAGTAGATGAGCGTTATTCCAACCCTCAATTCGAAGACATTTTGGATAGGCTGAGTGGAGCAAAGATTTTTAGTACCCTAGACCTTAAGTCGGGGTACCACCAGATCAAGATGGATCCCAAAGATCAGCAGAAGACGGCGCTCACTATGAGTTCAGGAGGATGCAGTTTGGGTTGAAGAATGCGCCGATAACCTTCCAACGACTTATGGACGAGTTTCTGCGGGGAATTGATGAATCGGTTTGTCAAATATACATGGATGACCTCCTAGTCTTCAACTAATCCGAAGATTTGCACCAAGATCATCTTCGCAGTGTTTTTAATAGGGTGCATGAATTTGGATTAAAGCTGTCTGGGAAGAAATCAAAACTGGGCATGTCGGAAATAATTTTTTTGGGACACACAATCTCGAAAGAAGGTGTGAAACCAGACAGAAGTAAAGTAGAGGCTCTTCAGAAGATGGCTATCCCTAGGGACGTCAGAAGTATTCGTCGATTATTGGGATCATTAATTTACTGCCGCCGTTTTGTACCAGAGATGGCGGAATATTTGGTCCCCCTTAACGATTTGCTTAAAAAAAGAAAAAAAGTCATAATGACCCCTGAAATCGAAAACAATATTCGGCGTTGCATAGCGCAAGAGAAACCTGTTTTGGCATTCCCTGACTTCTCACGACAGTTCACAATCACGACAGATGCGAGTGAGTACGCGTTGGGAGCAGTGTTGTTGCAAGATTGGACCGGTGGTGACAGGCCTGTAGCATAGGCTAGTAGGCGCCTTGCCAATGCCGAAACACGATAGAGCGCTTTAGAGAGAGAGCTTTTGGCGATTGTTTGGGCAGTGGATCATTTCAGGCCCTATGTACACGGCCGAAAATTTAGAATCCATACGGACCATAAGCCCCTTCAACGCGCATCACCCGATGGAAAGAATTTCTCAGTCAATATAATATGGATATAATTTACCAACCGGGGAAGGAAAATGTTGTAGCAGATTGGCTTTCTCGGGCAATAATGGTCAATGCGGTGGAGGAAGAGGAAAGTGAACCCCCTCTGGAGATGTTAAAAGAAACGAAGACAATGGTGAACCGGTGGCTGAAGGAGATTATGAGGTCCAAGAAGAGGAGAGCTCCACGAGTGATCGTCCAATGGAAATGGAGGAACTGGAGGCAATCGTAAATGATAAACTACGACAAATTGTATGGAGAAGTAGGACCACGGGGAAGATAAAGATCGAATTCGAGCGGTAGGGAAAGTGAAGGATTGCTACGATCTGGTCGCAACCGGGGGTTTCGGATGATCTAATTAGTCAGGCGCTTAAGGATGCTTCGAAACCAGAGGGTACTTATCACCTTTTCGTGGGAAATGCGGTCGTCTGGAGCAAAATTAAGCGGCTTTGGCGAGAGAAGAAAATTGGTATGGATCGAACATTTGTTCGATGTACTCTACGCCTAGAGACACTAAAAGAGCAACAGTGTCAACGGGAGGTAACTTTGGCTTACCATCAATGTAAGACTAATCACCGGGGGATCCAAGAGACTTTGCAGGCGTTAAAACGGAAGTATTTTTGGTGGGGAATGAGACAGACGATTACTGATGTCATAGGTAATTGTGGTGTGTGCTTGACTACCAAGTATGACAGACATCCTCCAAAGGGGTTACAGGAAGAAACACCCACAGCGAAAGCTCCACTCGAAGACCTTCAGATAGACACCTTTACCTGGCATGGATATAAGTGGGTCACCATGATAGATCTGTTCAGTAAGGTAGCAATGGCGTATCAGGTCCTAGAGCGTTCGTCAGAAGCTGTCCTAAGTGCGTTGCGGACTTGGTTCCAATTTTATGGTGTTCCGGATAAAATATCGTCTGATGGGGGTAGAGAGTTTGATAACTCAGTTATAAGGTCTGAAATGCTGTCTTTAGGGGTCACATGGAAACTTATCACCCCGGGACACCCGAAGAGTAGAGGGGGAGGGGTAGAGCGGCTCCACAGCACGCTTAGCGATCACCTTCGTATTTACTATGTAGAAAAAGGGCTGGAGCCGGACGTGGCGATAGCGAAAGCGGTTGCGGCGTACGAACCATTCAATTCACGCTGTCACGGGATTTTCTCCGTTCGAACTTCTTTTTGGACTTCGGGAACGCCATAGAAACCGCTTAAGTACAGCTGTGGATGAAAGTATAGCCGGTCGTGTAGTAAACAACCGCTGGCGCTCGTGAAGCGATGGGGAAAAGTTAGAGGGAGGATAGAGGCGGAAAAGCGTAGGCGGGTGGCCAGGGCAATGACCGTGTACCGTAAAAAAGGATCCAATAGGGGTAAGGAACTACAGAAATATGACGGGCCATATAAGGTGATAGCAGTTCGTTGTCACTCTAGAAAGTCTTGAAGATCATAAGAAGCAACGGAATGTTCATATTGATCAACTGAAGCTTCCAATGGGCACACAGGGCCGGCCATAGCAGGCTCGAACATTTTTTTAGAAGATTTGTTTTTTTAATTTTTTTGTTAGTATCACAGACTAGGCATATTGTAATATGAGCGAAATTTGTTTGATATTTGTCTTTTTTAGTTTCCTTGTTTGTGTAGTTGCAATAATTTTGTTATTGATTTTTTTTTTCTGAAGGCAATTTTTATTTTATTAGTCTATTCCATATTTTTTTTTTTTTTAACTATAGATCTGCTTCTTACCAGTGAGTTTCCGAAGGATGTTCAGAAACTGGCAGCAGGGGGGAGTTAACATCGGGAGTAACGCATTGTTACACTTGATACATTTTATATTAGTTTTTAGTAACAATTTCTTGGAA